>OX393583.1:20591898-21070457 GCA_947652605.1 Elmis aenea
AACTTTATATCTCAAACCGTTTAGCCACAATCGACCGATCCGCCACTAATGACTCACCCTGTATAAGAAAAAAACAATAAACAACCAGTTAAATGTCAAATGACGGTATCATTTGTCTGCGATATCATTTAGTAGAATTTTATAATATCGTCGTAAAATCCGATTGTCTGCAGCAGTTTTGTTATATGGCTATGGCTACATTTACAAATAATGAAGAATTTTGTTAAGATGATACAATCTTTGGCAACTACGCGACCACAATTATGTTTAGAATGTAATGGACAACTGTTTGAACATCGATCAAAAAATTATTATTTCATCTTTCACAATAAAGATTATTACGCATCCATAAATGTTTTTCTCTGAAATATTTAGTTATTGTTAATTCACGTTCCATAGTTATCTTAGAATAATGTTAGGGAAATATTTGTTTCTTAATTTCTTGAGTTATTAATTTTTACAGATATGATGTGACATCAGAGGGAAAAAAAAACACACTAACTATTTCAAAGCCAACTTGTCTGATCAACATGTTTCATACCTAACTAAATGATATTGGTAAAATACGATTTTTCTGGATTTTCTGAATTATTTATTTAAATAAATACGACAAGTAACACCCCATTAGAAAGAGGAAAAAAAGCATGTTTCAGGTTTCCAAAGTCGAAGACTTGGTGGCCCATAAAAAAAATTAAATTATGAGTAATAACTCAAAAACGAAGTGACAAAACGATAAGTCTAAAATAACGGTTACATTCTACATAAAAACTTATGAATAGAATTGATCTTATAACACAAAAATATATGAGAAAAAAGAAATTCAAGATTTTCATATTTTTTGCTACAACTTCTGAAGGAGGACGAATTTTGTACTTTTAAAAATGTATTTTATGTCTTATAAAAAGCGAGATCCCCATGCTGGAAATATTGTCTGGGACACACTGTATACACAATCGATCCTAGTGTACTTACTTACAGGTCATTGCAAATAATTAACATTTAAGGATTTCAAATTTTGATTGGTTAATCAAAGTACACTCACACATTATATTCATCATTTGTTAAAAACGTTTTAATGCTATTGTTTTTTGTTGTGCAACTGTCGTAGTGATTCAATAAATATATTTTTATGTACAGTGATTCGGTGTGCATGTCATTTTTCTTATCCTTTTTATTATAGCAAAAATACCTCAATAACCATGTTTTCAAATTACGTAAAATTATCTGCAAAATTATGCACACCAAGTTTCAGAGATCATTACCAACTGGGCTTAACATGTTATACACTTTTTATTTACAAAAGCGATAGTGTTTGGTGTCCTTACATACAAAAATTGCTATGATTTTGAGAAGTATCTCAAATTAACTTAAAAACCAAAGTTCTTTAAGTCTGTTACACTTATTTTTTTGAATTTATTTAGTTTAATTCACTACCAAAATAAAAAAAAAAACACTATGTAATTCACAAAAACAGTTGGCTATTGCTGTGCTAACAGATAGATCATAGAAACATTTTTATATATCACCTTGTATAGAATTTTGAGTGATTTAAGAAAATGAGGTGTATTGGACTGTTATCTATACTCTACATCGATAAAAATACACCTCGACCGATTAAGATATTAAAATGAATGGTATAAGTTTGTTAATTAAATACGATTTCATACCTATTGGATACCCAATAGCAAAATCATTGCTTTGGGTACAAAATATAGCAAAAATTCCAGCTCTTCCAAAGTTAATAGGTCTACCAACCAATAACGTAATAATGATTACAGTAAAAAATACAACTCCTTTGGCTATTAATATTGAAAGTAGAAATAACCAATTAACTGAACTTAAATCTAGTTGTGCTAAAGACATAAAAATCATTGACGGTAAAGCAAAAACTCCAACAAATGTGTTTATTCCTTTGGCTTCTGTTTCTGAGATCAAATTCATTCGACCAGCGAAGTACCTAAAAAACAATCGATGGTAAAATAGCTTCAGCTGTTTTTTAAACATTACTTACCCGCATATTATAATAGCAAAGCATTCTGTTAGGGCTGGATACAGATTTTCAAGTGCAGCACTTGAGCTGGATTCCATAGTGTTCTTTTTTATTTACATAAATTTAAAATTTGTTTATGACACTCTTATAAGTTAGGTTAAAATAGTAACAATTAGGCATTATGTAAAGTCTATAATTGTTATACATGTCCTTGATATTGTACAACAGGTTAAATCTGATTTACGTTCATTTGCTTGTTATACGCACTTCGTCATATGTTCTCTTTTAGGACTAAATTTGAACGTCAGCAGCACCAACCTCGTATTATTGTAGAAATCCCACACTAAAATCAATAACCAGCTAATTTCAGCCCACGTCCAGACACATTCAGAAAATGTTTGCAATTGATCGAAAGCTGAAGTGAGGCATTCGTTAATTATTGGTATTTGATGAATTCCTATAAATTCGTAATAAAATTTAAAAAAACGTCATAAGTGCTGTTGCACCTATATCAAATAATTGTTTGTTTAATCAAATTGTAAGAGATTGCATTTGCTTTGTAATAATATCGGTGCAGTTTTTGCATAAATAAAACTTTTAATTAACGGTCTGCTCATTGTTTTGATAGGGTTTTAAAATTTATATTCTTTATTATTTTTTGGTACAAAAATTTTAAACATGTTTTGTTTTACAGTTTATCTGTACCCGGTGATTTAGTTTGACTGTCGCACCTCGCACCTCTATAACTTTGTTATTTTGAGAGAAAACTATAAACTTATATTTTTGGAATTCTTAAGAAATTCTCACAATGTTTTTTCTACGATGAAATGTGTTCAGATTGCCGATTGTCAACTTTTTTTTTGTTTAAAGAACAGTATTTTTTAAAAAATTGATTATGATAGAGTAAGTTTTAAATCTGATAGTGCATTAAAAAAATAAACAAACCCCATTTTTTTTTGAGAATTATGAGTTTCAAAATTATTTATTATTTTTCACAAACAAAACAAAACACGATCGCTGTAGCACTTGACAGTTAATAATTTGTGTAAATGTGTTTTATTAGTTTTCGACGAAATAGTTATTTATGTATCAAGGCCAAAAAGTGTAACTTTTTCGGCCGCGTCTGGTCTGCTGGCTGAGACGTACTTTATGGCTTTTAACGCGTCCGTCAAACAGCTGTTTCTAGTACGATCGCACAAAAAAACTTTTTTTCGGGAGTGGTCAACTCAGAGTCGGATTTAGACGATAAGGCCCTAAGCTATTTGAGATATGGGGCCCTTTATAAGTCCAGATATTATATGTCAGTGCCAAATATGATATATTTAAGTATACAGGGTGATTGAAATTCTAGTTTAAGCATGGGGATCTCGCTTATTATAATAGCTAGAATATAAGTTTAAATTTGGTAAAGTTGCAAAATTTTGTGCTTAATAATAATCCAAAGAGAAATTGAAAATATTTCAAACGGTATCCGAGAAAATTAGGAAAAACTGGAAAATACGATTTTTGAAAATCGTCTATAACTCCTTTGGACTATGAAATATTTCAAATGTGCAAAAACATTGCCGAGGCAACTTTTTAAGCCGAATCGAATGGTGGTCACAATTTTTTTTTAGATCGATTCGTCTTTGTTTTATGTCAACCAACTTTGTTTTTTTTTATGGGCGCAATCTTTGCTATTTACATAATCATATACTCCCTCTGTCCCAAAATAAGTGTCCGATTACTATATTTGCTGGATCTTAATTGTATTTTAAAACACCAACTGTAATTGTTTATTACTACAAGTAAAATAATGTCCAAAGTGACATTTGTGCGTAATCAGAGAGTTTAAAACACGTTAGCTCAGCTTTTGGAAAGTTATTTTAAAAACAAATTTTATCTTGCCATTTTTAAAAATACCGGTGTAGACACATCATGAACAGTGAAGAAGTTTCTGTAGTTGCACCACAAAGAAAAAAGCCTAATCTGTCACAGGAAAAGCGTCAAAGTGTGTTTCATTAACTGCTAGAAAAAAGTTGGGGCATGGTCTAAAACTAATTTTAAGATAAAAAAAAGTTTAATAAAAAGCCATAGGACACTAAATTTTAGCGATTTTTGAAATATTCACAATATGAAAGTGCTCTTATTTTAGAAGATATAAAAAAAAATCATGAGTTATTTAGAATCTAAAAATAAGGCTAGATTAAAATTTTGACGGACAAATTCCAATTTTTATTTTTTGAGAAATTTTAAGCACTACTCTTATGAATATTTCAAAAATCGTTAAAATCTAGTGTCTATCCAACGTTTTTTCATTTTAAAATTTATTTTAGACCATGCACCAACTTTTATCAAGAATAAAATTTACTGAAAAATCAATAATAATTTTTTTTTTTCATTTGTTGCAGACTTTTTGAATGACACTGTATAAGGAGCTTTCTTGTTATATTTATTCATGTTAAGTTACCATGTAAGATGTTACGTTCAGTTGAAAATATATTTTGAGGCATAGTTCATGAAAAAAGCGTTTTTATTTAAAAACAGACACTTAATTTGGGACATAAATTTTTACCAAATCGGACACTTATTTTTTATTTTTAACAATCATTGTAAATCAGGTTAGCTGGTCGTTGTAGTTTTTGTTGTTTCCATGACAACCAATCAACAAACTAAAAGTTCTGACCGCCTATTACTTGTCACATTAATAAATTCATAAAAATTAACTTTAATAACGAAGAAAAACGCGATATGCTGCGAATTTTTTATTCATTGGATAGGATTTCTATATTGGCAAGTCAACGATATGCAGAAACATATATCCAGCAGGAAAACAACCCTCGCACACATATTGTTTTACGTTGGACAGAAACTTTGGGAAATATGGGGCTTTTGCCAAACTCAGAAGATAATATGGCAGAAAGGTATCGGATGAAAGTAAAAAAAAAACATTTTTATTACAAATAATAGATCCGGAAAACACAGTTTTTTTACGTTAAACAGAACAGAAACTGAAGTAAATTTGTTTAAAGCATGTGTTCTTTGTTAATAAAGTTCATTTTTACAAATTTATTAATCTGACAAGTAATGGGCTTTCAAAACTTTTAGTTTGTTAATTGGTTGTCATGAAAACAACATAAACTACAACGACCGGTCAACCTGATTTATAGTTGTTATTGTTAAAAACGTATTTTTTTCAAATGAAAGAAGAAGTAAAATACCATGTGTGATACATCAATGGATTCAGAAAAATAAATGCCATTTGATTATGTAAATAGTGAAAATTGCACCCATAAAAAAAACAAAGTTAGTTGTCATAAAACAAAAACGAATCGATCTAGGAAAAATTTGTGACCACCATCTGATTCGGCTTAAAAAGTTGCTTGGGCAATGTTTTTAGGGATTTGAAATATTTCAAACTCCAAAGGAGTTATAGACGATTTTCAAAAATCGTATTTTCCAGTTTTTCCTCATTTTCTCGGATACCGTTTGAGATATTTCCAATTTCTCTTTGGATTATCAATGAGCATCGAATTTAGCAACTTTGCCAAATTTAAACCTGTACTCTAGCTATTATAATAAGCGAGATCCCCATGCTTAAACTCGAATTTCAATCACCCTGTATATGACAATTGCTCACTCGGACAATTTTGATTTTAGAAAAAAATTATTCTCCCCTCTATTAACGCTTTTTTAATCAGACTTGGTAACTCAATGTTTTTGACCATTTTGGGTTGAATGACGTAAACAGAAATGTTCTAGACCTTCTAGATTTCAAGCTGCGATAGTAAACTGTTTTATTCCTCATATCCGCCATACTGGATTTTTTTACCATTAGACAAATAAAAAACTTAGCTAGGCGCGAACAACCCTTTGATGTACCGCACCAAGAGCGACTTTCCTCGAACTAGAGAGCTGGTCACGAACTGTTCGCGAATTCTCATCTACACCACTGGTTCGCACATTTTCCGCTCTGTTCGCTAACTGTTCTAGAAGCGCTCGCGAGCTTAGTCTGTACGTGACTTAACGTAGTAGATTCTTATATGAATAATTAATGGAAAAACTAATGGATTCCAAAATTTTGCGAAATTGAACTTGATCGACGCAATAGACGAAGAACAAAATTATTTAATACTTATGAAACTTATCATTTTTATAGACGAGAAATTAGAAATTACTATAAATTTACTATTACAGGGTCACCTAAAAACTGCTTTACCATAGGTTTAGTTTTTAAAGTAAACTGGATATTCGATGCTGCATTTAAATAAAACAAAGAAAAAATATCTAAAGTTAATAAAACAGTTGTTATATATTTATTTTTGATTAGGTATATTGTGACTGTGTTGACAATATCGTTATCAAATAAACAATAAACGCTCTTATAGATAGTATTAGGTTTATCAGCATAATTTGAGACTATCTGCTCGATAGGAGCACAAAAGGTAATGATATTAAACAGCATGAAATTATGAATATTTATAAAGGGCTTGCCGTTTACTTTTAATAATAAAACAAGAAAATGAAAGAAAAACAATTTTTTTTAATATAAATGAGAGTAATATTACATTTTTGACAGTAAAATATTTTTTGTTTGTCGGTACTAGCAATTACTTTTCTCTCATAAAATTACTTTTGGTCAGTGTTTATTAGTGTTTGCTACTCTGCTTAGCATTTAAAAAAAAACTTTTACTAACCTTTAAGACTGTTTTATACAAATACAAATAATAGTAGTTTAAGAAAATCGTATACGATTTTCTAGTACTAGACTGACGCTCTCTTGCTAACTGAAGATTTGTTTTTGTATTTTAAAAAAAGGAAATGAAAATAAAATATCTTAACGTAATTTTGTAGAGTACTATTTTTTAAATTCACATTTACAGATCCCAAAAATAATTTCAGAGTTACAAATAAAAATTATTTTTAGAACGTTATAGATATGTATATCATAATTTCATAATTTATGTAACGTTATATAACATAACAATTCATTTTTTTAATGTTATTTATAACGTTATTCAGCGAAAACAAATAATAAATAACGTTATACAATAACGTAACGATTTAAAACGTTATTCCATCCCTGATACAAACATGATAGTCCATCGGATCGTACCATAGCCTTGCTGGAACAAAACTTAAATGAAGACCTTACTTTCTGAACTCATACGGACAGGGCCGGCCTTAGGCAGCGCGGTGCCCTACGCAAGGACAAACTTCGGGGTCCCTAAATGTGTAATTTTTGCTTCTTTTAAAGTAAAGTTTCTTGCAAGGGACGTTTAAATTATACCTGATGTGATGGCAATAGAGAGGGCGCTACGAAGCTACAACTGTGTTGGTGTTGGTGTGCCCCGGAGAAGAGGATACCAATATTTCAAAATGTTGACCTATTGACATCTCGAGATCCCAGGAAATTCCGGGAAGAAGTCCCATTTCGTTTCGGAATCGGAGATAAACAAAAATGTCCGATATACGAACCTATATCACCGGGCTGAAACTGGCAGCGGTTCTAGCAGCGAAACTCATTGAGAGCCAACATAAAGCGCGCACATAATGTTCTATAAAATAACTTATTTCATTAACCACATACTGTATTTTGTCACTTTTTTTAGTCTGTAATGGGCAATTTGATATGAGGAACTCGAAAAAAAAAAATGCCAATGACGTCAGTGGCGTAGGGGCTTTAGCAGGCCCTTGTTTCATTTTATTTAATTATAGAATTAAATTTCTAACTTTTAAACTAATCACTGTATCAAAATGGCATTTTGGGATTATATGTAAATTGATTTGGTGAACTTGGAAAAAAATATGCCAATGACGTCACTGGCGTAGGGGCTTTAGCAGCCCCTTGTTTCATTTTATTTAATTATAGAATTAAATTTCTTACTTTTAAACTAATCACTGTATCAAAATGGCATTTTGGGATTATATGTAAATTGATTTGGTGAACTCGAAAAAAAATATGCCAATGACGTCAGTGGCGTAGGGGCTTTAGCAGGCCCTTGTTTCATTTTATTTAATTATAGAATTAAATTTCTAACTTTTAAACTAATCACTGTATCAAAATGGCATTTTGGGATTATATGTTAATTGATTTGGTGAACTCGAAAAAAAATATGACAATGACGTCACTGGCGTAGGGGCTTTAGCAGCCCCTTGTTTCTTTTTATTTAATTATAGAATTAAATTTCTTACTTTTAAACTAATCACTGTATCAAAATGGCATTTTGGGATTATATGTAAATTGATTTGGTGAACTCGAAAAAAAATATGCCAATGACGTCAGTGGCGTAGGGGCTTTAGCAGGCCCTTGTTTCATTTTATTTAATTATAGAATTAAATTTCTAACTTTTAAACTAATCACTGTATCAAAATGGCATTTTGGGATTATATGTTAATTGATTTGGTGAACTCGAAAAAAAATATGCCAATGACGTCACTAGCGTAGGGGCTTTAGCAGTCCCCTGTTTCATTTTATTTAATTATAGAATTAAATTTCTAACTTTTAAACTAATCACTGTATCAAAATGGCATTTTGGGATTATATGTAAATTGATTTGGTGAACTCGAAAAAAAATATGCCAATGACGTCACTGGCGTAGGAGCTTTAGCAGTCTCCTGTTTCATTTTATTTAATTATAGAATTAAATTTCTAACTTTTAAACTAATCACTGTATCAAAATGGCATTTTGGGATTATATGTACATTGATTTGGTGAACTCGAAAAAAAATATGCCAATGACGTCACTGGCGTAGGGGCTTTAACAGTCCCCTGTTTCATTTTATTTAATTATAGAATTAAATTTCTAACTTTTAAACTAATCACTGTATCAAAATGGCATTTTGGGATTAAAAGTAAATTGATTTGGTGAACTCGAAAAAAAAAATGTGTAATAATCAAAAAGTTTGGGATAATCAGAGACTGCAATTCTTCTGTAGAAAATTGGTTTAAAATAATTAAAACCGACACATTTAAAGGTAAATTAAGAAGACAACCAGCAAGGTTCATCGATTTTATGGAAACTTTACTAAAAGCTAGAATCGATGAACATTCGTTGTGTCTGAGAACAACTCGCCAAGACAACAATAAATTCAAAATCAGAAGAAAAAAGAGCCTCATTATTAACAAGCCATCGACTAGCCTGCCTTCAATTGACCTAGAAGAAGAAAAATGGGGCAAAAAAGGTTATGCTCCGGTAATGTCAAAATATTTCTCCACATTTCCCAAAACCTATAAAAGCTTGCCATCTATTAAACATACCCAACATAGAACCAATATTGATATTAAACCACCATGGCACAACATTGCATCATATCCTAAAATTTCAAATTCAAATTATGGCGTAAACCGAATTAGTCTAACAACTCTATATCCGGGAGAGTGGTTGGATGATGATGTCATAAATGCATTTTTTTATAAGTTACAAATTATTTCAATTGAGAAAAACTTAAAAACACTTGTGTTCGACACATTATTTTCCACAAAACTTTTATCCGAACAGTCCAATTTTGGATTTGAGAACTGGGCGCATCAAGTTGGTGTTTTAAATTATAACATTTGGATGTTACCAGTACTTATTAACGACAATCACTGGGTACTGTTATTATTTGTATTTAATTTGAAACACATAGTTATTTTGGATTCAATGCACAGTACACCTCCCGAAAATTTAATTAAAAAGATTATGTATTTTGCTGATAGCCAGTTATATAAAAAAACGAGGAGCTATTTTGAATGGAAAAGTTGGATAATTTATAATCCCAGAGATAATCCCAACCAAACTGGACCAGGAGGAAACTGTGGGGTACATGTGTGTGTATGGGGATGGTTAATTTGTGCCAAAATTAAAGCTACATTTTCAGAAAGTGATATGAGAAATATTAGGATGTGGCTTATGTCTCAACTGTTAAATTGTGATACAAAAAAGACCACCGAAAAAAACACTGACAGTTTGTTAAATGATGATAGTTGTTTAAACATAAGTCACGATTTAGTTTTACCAAATGTAATTAGAGTAACACCACCACCCCACCAATCAGTTTATGATTATTTCTACCACTTGTCAAAATAAACATTTTTGGCAACAAAAATTGGTTTCATTATAGTAAATAAATACATACAACTTGAGATTCATATTACTACAAAAAATTGTGATGATATTAGTATTGGTTTCAATATAAAGATTTAATACTGTTAATAAATAAAATGAAACAAAGCGCTGCTGGAGACTACGCTACTGACGTCATTGACATAATTTTTTTAAGTTCACCAAATAAATGTACTAATTATCATTAAAAAAACTGTAGTGACACAGATTAGTTTTAACGTTAGAAATTTAATTCTATAATTAAATAAAATGAAACAAGGGGCTGCTAAAGCCTCTACGCCAGTGACGTCATTGGCATATTTTTTTTCGAGTTCACCAAATCAATTTACATATAATCCCAAAATGCCATTTTGATACAGTGATTAGTTTAAAAGTTAGAAATTTAATTCAATAATTAAATAAAATGAAACAAGGGGCTGCTTAAGCCCCTACGCCACTGACGTCATTGGCATATTTTTTTTCGAGTTCCTCATATCAAATTACACATTACAGGCCAAAAAAATTGGCAAAATACAGTATGTGTTTAATGAAATAAGTTATTTTATAGAACACTATATGCGCGCTCTATGTTGGCTCTCAATGAGTTTCGCTGCTAGAACCGCTGCCAGTTTCAGCCCGGTACCTATATCTAGGCCTACTATGCGTCCCGGTTTAGCCAGGACAGTCCCGGTTTAGAGGTTATGTTCCGGGGTCCCGGTGGGCAGGGCCGGCGCTACCATTAAGGCGAACTAGGCGGTCGCCTAGGGCGCTATCCATAGGGGGGGCGCAAAAATGTGTAAATCACCATGAAATTTTATTGTTTATCGATTGTCGTACTGTCACAAATATTAATTTCTGTGAAAATTTGTGTGAAAGGGGGCGTTATAATAAGTTTTGACTAGGGCGCTAAATAACCTGGCGCCGGCCCTGTATAGCAATTACAGCCTTCTAAGGCAGATTTCAGGCAAGTTTGGTAGATTTATACACACATATTAATCCCTTCTATCGATTATGATACATAAATAACTATGGTTTTACTTCTACTTCTTGTAATAAAGAAAATTAAAGAATGCAAAATACATAACCTCATTTTCACTGTAAATTTTGTTAATGAATTATGGTTAAATATCAACGTAATTTGAATCTACGATGCAAAAACAGTAAATGACTATTAGTTTTTGTCCTATTAATGCAGTTTTTAAAGTAAAATTTTTAAAAATGTGTTAAAACTTTATTTTTTCGAATAAGTTTAAAAATCGAAATTAGTCGAGAAATATCAATTTTAGATATAGAACATGCTTAATGTTTATTGTAGGAAATTAAATTTTCTACAAGAAAACGTAAAAATATACAGGGTATTGTATTTAAAATAACAAACTTGCATGTTGGTTCTCAAAAACGGAACACTCTGTATATTTGAAAATTATGCAGGGTTATGCAGTTTGTAATTCCAAACAACTTTTGTATTTAAACTTTTTTCGTATCTTATCAAATAACGATGAAAACGCAACTCAAATACTTGAAGATGCCCTTAATCGGCAGATAACCAGTCGGGGCAACTGAATATAGCAACAGGGCCGGCGCTACCATTAAGGCGAACTAGGCGGTCGCCTAGGGCGCTATCCATAGGGGGGGCGCAAAAATGTGTAATCACCATAAAATTTTATTGTTTATCGATTATCGCACTGTCACAAATATTAATTTCTGTGAAAATTTGTGTGAAAGGGGGCGTTATAATAAGTTTTGACTAGGGCGCTAAATAACCTGGCGCCGGCCCTGCCGGTGGGTTTCGCGTGTGTCCCGGTTTCTGAAAAAAAAATTCCCGCCGATTTTTTTTTTTTTGTGAAATCTGTCCGCGCGGGTAACAAAAAGCGCGAGGAGCTAAGAAAAAAGTGTTTCAGTCATTTTGTTGTGAAATGTCTTTGCGCGGGTGTTATAGGGTTGCCAACTGCACGCCTTTGGGGCGGACTCGGCGGACAAACGCGTTTTCGTGGGAAAATATTAATGTGTAGGGGAAGATGGTATATACTGGGACATGGGACATGGTATATACTGGGACATGGTATATAGTGGGACAACAGAGATTTTGGCCATCTGTTACCCCGTACTTGAAGTTTGTTTACATCAAAATAGCGGTTAAGCAGTCCCATTATATCCTGTCTACAGTATGTGTCGTAAACAATGTCATAGTGACTTGCACATGTGAGGCATGTTTGGTAACTGCGCATTGTTTTTTTGTGGTTATTCAGTTTATGTGCTAAAACTTTTTTATTTATTTAACAACAATTAGAAAATTTGGTGTAGGTGTACCTTACAGTATATTAAATGTATGTACAATGTTAAAACTTAAAATAATCATACATGTTTTTCATTAAATCGTTGCTTTTAAAAATTTATCACATGGTGCATTGTGGGACAATGATGATAATCAGGTAAATTTTCTGAAAAAGACTTCCGACTTTAGATTTTCTTTCTCTAAAAACAGAGATAAAGACTGTGTTGAAAAAAAAAATTCTGTGTAGGTTAAGCGCACCGACTACGTTTGGGGGCACTGAAAAAACAAAAAAACATTTTCAATTTTAGTTTGATTTTTCAAAGTACAATGTCTAAATGCCCATGAAAAGTGAAAGTTTTTAAAATAAAAAATTAAAATTAAGCCTTTTTTTAATTACTTATGCTTTATTTCATATATATTTTTGCTGTCCCACAATGTACCACGGGGTGGTTTATGTGGGGACAAGTGGTGTATAGTGGGACAGTCCCTCTATTTGTGTACCTTTATTTAAAAAAATATTTTTTTGTATATGCAATGATAAACTAAAGCAATATGAATATCTCATATCAATTTGAGGTATGCAAATTAAACCGTTCAAAAGTAACGCAAAATTTAAAAAAAGTGTCCCAGTATATACCACCTTCCCCTATGCCATTAAAGATATTCATAGTTATGTACGCTTTTTGTTTATAAACTTTTGAGCTATGAACAAGCAACAATAAAATAAATTTAAAGCCCAAGCTTATGTCTTTACGTGTTTTTAACATTTTTGACTAAAAAGTGTTGCTGTTTTAAATTCATATTAATTTTATGTTTATAGTTCCTGTACCTAAATAGAAATTATTAGCGAAAGTTTTTACCTTTATTACGAATCATTTTGTAGAAGGTGGGGGCAATCTGATACAAAAAAAAACATAGAAAAGATTCTGCCATAAATCTGTTATTTTGTATGATGGTAAAGTACTATAACTTTGCATTAAAACACGTTTGAACTTTCAAAATTAAAAAAAAATCGCCAGCGGCGCATTTGTACCCCCACTTTTTTTTTTACCCATTTCTAATGATAAAAAAAAGGCTCTTGTGTCCCGGTTTGACTTTACGAAAAATATGATAGGCCTACTTATACCGTATAATAAACCCTAATAACGAGGTTCTAAAACCCGAAAACGAGCTCCAATAATTTTCATACCAATTAATCAATCTTTTATCTGTGGTATTGGTATTATCATAATTATCTAAAGACTGTTTTATACTATACCATTTTTTCGTTTAAGAAAATCGTATACTATTTTTGATACAAAAATTTTGTTCACGAATATGGCATGGAAAATATGAACCTTTACATTGTTCTATTTTTTGGTACGAAAACCCCAATATGTTTTGGTTACTTTTTAGTAACTTTTATCATATTTTGTTCAATTTGATCACAGAACAGAAAGCGAATCATTTTCAAATTGAACGTATATTTAACGCTTGTTCCATCCTACATATTTATTTCTATAAAATAAATTGTGAGGGATAACGGTAGTAAGTAGTATTTAACATCGTTTGATTGTTTCAGTTAACCTAACCCACAAATGACATGCGGTCAGATACAGTTACAATAGAATACGCATGCGCCCATGCTAAAATTGGACGCATATAGGGCAGGTAGTAATTTCGTACGAATTTTTCGTTCAAGATTTTTAATTTCTGATTGACACCGTACTAGAAAACGTATACGATTTTCTTAAACGAAAAAATAGTTAGTATTAAAACCAGGGATGGAATAACGTTTTAAATCGTTACGTTATTGTATAACGTTATTTATTATTTGTTTTCGTTACATAACGTTATAAATAACGTTAAAAAAATGAATTGTTATGTTATATAACGTTATATAACGTTACATAAATTATAATATACAGGGTGTTTCTTAAATAATGCGAAAAAATCCGGAAGGTGATTCCTTATTGAAAATAAAGTGGGGTCTTTAATATAACAATTTTTTCTTAGACGTCTCCTTTCGGAATTACACCCCCCTAAAGGGGAGCGATAAAATTAGGTTTTTATTTTATTTCTCAAATTTAGATAAATGTAGGAGAATTATATGTGGTAGATGTTTTATACTTATTAAAAGGTTTCCCATAGCATTATTTTCAATCATCTTCCACCTTCATAGGGGGCTGATAAGTGCGACCCCTGTTGGTTTTTTAATCAGAACTTTTTGGTGAGTTGAAATTTTGCAAAACAAATTTTTTGTTAGTTTCATTTATTTAGAACCTTTTTTTGTTCTTTAGTTTTTCTCGTAAATCTTACAGTTTTCAGTAAAAAAAATAAATGAGTAAATATGATGTTTATGATCATATTGGGTAGAATTGACGGGCGTTTTAGCGTTGTCGCCGCGTAAACGTAAAAATGAATTACACCCGTCACTTCTATTCAATATCGTTTTATATTGGAATATTTGATGGTTCATGTATTCATATAATTTACTCAAAAACTGTAGTTAAAGAAGAAAAAAAAACTTCTAAATAAATCAAGTTTTTAAAGAAAATTTAAAATTGCTAGATTTCAACCCACCAAAAAGTCCTGATAAAAAAACCAACAGGGGTCGCAGTTTTCAGCCCCCTGTGAAGGTGGGAGATGATTAAAAATATTACTATGGGAAACCTTTTTATAAGTATAAATCTCCCACATTTATCCAAATTTGGGAAATAAAATAAAAATCCAATTTTACCGATCCCCTTTAGGGGGGTGTAACGACGAAAGGAGACCCTAAAGAAAAAAAATATATGTAAGACCCCTCTTCATTTTCGACTAAGTATCACCTCCCGATTTTTTTCGCATTATTTAAGAAACATTCTGTATAAAAATAATTTTTATTTGTAACTCTGAAATTTCTTTTGGGATCTGTAAATGTAAATTTAAAAAGTAGTACCTACAAAATTACGTTGAGGTTGAGATATTTTATTTTCATTTTAATTTCTAAAATACAAACAAAATATTATATCTTCTGAAAATAAAAAGATCGCCATATAAAAATTTAATTTATAGAGAATAACGATACAAAATAACTGTTAACGAAACGTTATCGGTTATTATAACGTTATATAACGTTATAAAAATATCGTTACGTTATTGTATAAAAAATTATAGTTGAATCGTTATTATAACGTTATCGGGTATCGTTACGTTACGTTTTCCATCCCTGATTAAAACAGACTTTGGACAATAGTTCGTTTCACAGGATTTAAATCTAATCCGTAGATATTGATATTGCCCTTATTTTTTCTTTAACTTCGAAATTCTTGAGCGATTAAACTTTTTTGACATTTCTTTCGATTCCATTTTAATGTTTTCAATATCGTCTCTTAGCTGTTAGATAATAGATAGTCATCTAAGTGGATTTAAAGATCGACAGTCAAAGGGCCCTTAAGACCTAAGTGCCCGCACCCATTGCGTTGGTTTTATTCATAATAGTTACGGCCCTGCGTGTTCCGGAAAAAAAAAGTGCTTTAAAAAAAGAAAGTTTTGGCTTAACATAAACGTATACAGGGTGAGTCACGACGGACGCCACGGAGTTTTATGGCAAAACGGTTTATATTTTCAAACTTCTGTCGCCATCAAATTATGTCAATCAATAAGGGCTACATTTTAAAAATATTTTCAAACGTACAGGGTGGCATATCATTTATACGTAAGTATATGGTAAAACTACAACTTTCTTATAAAAAAATGTCAAAAATGTGTAGACAAACGATAAACTTATGTTTCTTGTTTTTATCTTTCAATTGTTTCAAATTACCGCTGTTTACCTTCATAGCCTACTTGAAAGTATTGGTACTTTGCCCTAATAATTAACAATAAAATCGCCATATATCTGAAAATATCAATTTTAGGCGAAAAACAGCCGTGATGTTTTCGAAAGAGAATTAAATTTTCTACAGGGTTCTCGTTTTTCGAAGGACACTATGATGATCTCGTAAACGGTAAGAGTTACGACTTCCGTTAAATTAGGCAAAGTTGTATATTCAGGTGCTTAATAATTTGACGCAAACAGAACTTATCTAGCTCTTGTAGTTTTTGAGATATAGGGAAAGAAGTAAAAAAGTGGATTTTTGTTTTTTGCCCGTAACTTTTTCATTTGATGTCAAATTTCATTTTTGTACTATCATTTTCATGGCCACTTTTTGCAAGGAATCAAATTCCCCAATTATATTTTCCGTGCGACGTTTTGCTTTTTTAAACCAACATCAGGTTAATTTTTTCTGATGGACGCTATATCTGATTGTAACGCCAATATGTAGAGCATTTTTTTCTGAATTCGACAATGTATAACACTTTGCACTTTTTTGAAACAATTATTGTTAAAAATGGCAAAAACAAATATTTTATTTAAAACAAATCCCAATCGGCCTGGTACGTAATTGTCTTTTTCCCTTTTTCCTTGGAAACAGGTAAGTAAACCGCATGAAATTACTAATTAAACAAGTAATAAAAACTCAGTGAGTGTTTTAGCGCAATTTTTTCACCTCATGGGTGAAGCATAAAGGAAAGACTTTTGATTAATTCTTTTTCTAATATTATTGTAAATTTTAGAAGCTATCGATTGCAATTTGTTTCAACTCGAACGCTATTATGGTTGCCGAGAAATTTGCAAAAAACGGAATTTTGTAGGAATTTCCAGGAAATCCAAAATCTTTTCCTGGATTTTTTTTGTGCGTTCCCGAGATTAGCCCTTCCTTAACATAATGCCGAAAACCCGAAGTCTCTAGGTGGTCTGGTTGAGGAGTAGATAGAAGTGCAAGATTGGTGCGCACAGACGCACAGAACAGAAATCATGAGTTTTTCCGGAATTTCCAGGAAATCCAAAATCTTTTCCTGGATTTTTTTTGTGCGTTCCCGAGATTAGACCTTCCTTAACATAATGCCGAAAACCCGAAGTCTCTAGGTGGTCTGGTTGAGGAGTAGATAGAAGTGCAAGATTGGTGCGCACAGACGCACAGAACAGAAATCATGAGTTAACAGGCGCAATTTCGCTAGAAAATTGCGCTAAAAAATAGGTATTAATAAATATGTTAGAAATGCATAACATTGTTCACTTATTAGCAAATATTTTTAGAATATTTTCTTCGGTTAAGTACTAATAAATTTCTCTAAAATGTGTGTTTATCCTTATTTGGCATACAATTATTTGTAACAAAAAATAACGAGTTATGCCTTTTATCTGCGTTAATGACTTTTAATAAGCAAAAAGCGTAAACAGATTTCTGGACGTTTTTTGTAAACTATGAACACTTATATTATTTGATTAAGAAAATTTTGTTACAAATAATTGTATGCCAAATAAGGGATTAAATACACATTTTAGAGACATTTATTACTTAACCGAAGAAAATATTCTAAAAATATTTGCTAATAAGTGAACAATGTTAATGCATTCCTAACATATTTATTATTACCTATTTTTTTTTTAAAATTAAATCCCTTTAATTAGTAATTTCATGCGGTTTACTTACGTGCTTTCAAGGAAAAAGGGACAAAGACAATTATTTACCATGCCGATTAGGATTTGTTTTGAATAAAATAATTGTTTTTGCCATTTTTAACAACAATTGTTTCAAAGAAGTGCCAAGTGTGTCGAATTCAGAAAAAAATGTTCTGTGTGCATCAAATTATTAAGTACCTACCTGAATACACAACTTTGCCCTAATTTAACCGAAGTCGTAACTCTTACCGTTTACGAGATCCCCATAGTGGCCCTCGAAAAACGAGAACCCTGTATAAGACGGTGTAAAAAAATATAAGGTGTATTAAAAAAAACGAGTTATCGATGTTTAAAGTTTCATAAGTTTGACCAAGCGTAAGAAACGCCCTGTATAATATTTTAAAAATGTAAATGGTGCAAAGTGTTACATAATCTATTGTCAATATTATCTCCAAGCGAATTTCTTCAGGCTCCTCAAGGTTTTTAAATGTTGTAAATTTTTTAAAGTACTGTATTTTCATGAAAATGCAATTTTCACGAAAACGGTGGACTTAAGACCCATATAACCTTTTACATTTTTTGAAGTAAATTTAAAGAGGAATCCAAAAATGTAAACATATACTGGGTGTTCCACTCTATTTTGGAGCACCCAGTATGTTTGAAAATATTTTTTAAATGTAGCCCTTATTGACTCACATAATCTAATGGCGACAGAAGTTTGGAAATATATACCGTTTCGCCATAACACTCCGAGGCGTCCGTCGTGACTCACCCTGTATAAGTGTATACGTACGTACGGTCCGCAGTCACGACCGCTAGGAAACGATAAGTAACAGGGCCGATGAGAGGGCGGGGCAGGGGGGGCTCTGAGCCCCGGGCCCGGAGGTAATTTAATGGCCCAGGAGTCCACATACATTTTTAGTTATGGTGTATTAAATATTCATAATTCATAATTCGTTTTTTTTTTAGATAAATTTTCAAATAATTTATTTACTTGGGGCTCATGTAAATTTTTTCCCCGGGCCCGGCGACGTCTCTTGACGCCTCTGAGTAAAAAGTAAATAACATATTTTAATCGTGCTGAGAAGTGAAAACGGTATTTAGTCCCAGTCATAGGCGGCGCGTCGGGGGGGCCTGGGGGGCCCCAGGCCCCCCACTTTTTTCAAATCAAAACTTCACAATCTTCACATAATTACGAGTATTAATAGATCAGACTAGGAAATTTTTTTCTGCACAACTTTATATAGTATAAAAATCATATATTCGTATATTGTATTTACAATTTAGCATTAGCATTTAGTGATTTTTACATTGGTTGGTGCGTTGGGGTAGGGTACATTAACAATAAGGGCATTACGACAATACGAACATTAAAGAGTCTCTCTAAAACAAGATGGACAGTAAGACAGGTTGCTGTTAAAACTGTTTTAAATTTGTTACCAGCTATAGTAGAAACACTAAAAACAATATTTGAAGATTCAAATAATCCAAAAGTGGCAGCAGAAGCTAGTGGTGCACTAAAATTAATATTAGATGAGAAGTTTATTTTTTCTTTAATTGTCTTGGAATTCATATTAAATATAACCGATTCGTTATCAAAAGAACTTCAATCAGCTTCTCTGCTGATAACCAGTGTATATCCAAAATTTAATGCAACTGTCACCACTATACTTAGTTACAGAAACGAAAAAGCGTTTAAGACGCTTCTCGAACAAATGAAATCTATTGGAACTCAAATCAAAAATTTGGGATTTGACCTAAATGAACTTGCTTTACCGCGGCAAAGAAAAATTCCAAAAAAAATTGATTTTGGAGGAAAAGAAAATTTTACATTTCAATCTGTCGAAGATCTAATACGCGTTGATATACTGTATGCAGGAATTGATCAAGTTGTTGGTAATTTGCGAAAGCGATTCTCTGAAAACGACTACGGCATGATTAATAAAATTGTGCGACTCTTAACTGATTTGAATTGTGAAATAAATTACACTGATATTGAAGTTATAAATAATTTTTACAAGTTAACTACTAATAACAACACCTTAATTAATCAAATAAATATATACTAATAGAAATATTTTACTGGCAGAAACAAACAATTTATTAAGTATTGAGGAATGTGCGGAAAAATTTTTAAACAATGAATTAAAACAAATGTTATTTTGTGTGTGGGAACTTTTTGAAATTGTTCTTTGTTGTCCTGTGTCGTCTGCCTTAGCCGAGCGATTTTTTTCCACATTAAAAAGACTAAAAACCTATCTCAGAAGTACTATGGGCGATGAACGATTAAATGGCCTGGCTTTAATGGCTATAGAACAAGAAACTGCGGCTGACATGATTTTAAATGAATCGCATTTAGAAAAATTTTAATAATTTTATTGCTGATAAAAACAGAAGAATGATGTTTTTTTAAAGATATATTTTGTTGTTTTTTACTATTATGAAGGGTATATTCTTTGTTCTTAGTTTTTTAATAATTTGGAACTTTAAAAATTATTTTTGTTAAATAATATCTACTTATTTTATTTTTGTTACTTAATATGGTTTATAATAGTTTTTGATATTTTGGAGCTTCAGATATTATTTTTGTTAAATAATGCTTATTTTATATTTTTAACTTAATGTGGTTTATTATAAAGCCCTATTAAGGTAAACCCAGATTTTTTTAAAAATAAAGTGTAGCTAATATACATGGATAAGTTGTGCCCCCCCACTTTTTTAGGTCACGCGCCGCCACTGGTCCCAGTTTGCAGATCAAATCGGAATCCCGACCTTCCACTTAATATGACATGATCATGATACGAGATGACGGTATTTTTACCAGTTGAGTCATCTGACCTGATGAAATAAATGTGTCGAGTTGTTCCCAGGAGACGGACTTTCACTTTACCGTTTTCTAAAACCTAGCGGTAGTTTAATTTTAATTTTATAAGTTGTTGTTTATGGAATAATACAGGATCCAGGCAAATTTATGCTTGTCCTACAAACGTTAAGACGTCAAAGACAGGTTAAGATGTTATATTGGTTGATAGCTACCGTTACATGTTGCGTTTACATGCACTACTTAATACGCCAAATCGAATTATATTAATTCGATTAGTGGATTAATATTTCTTTAGAGTTGTCATGTCAATATTTTCGTAAAAATGTAAAAAACTCAAAAACTATTAATTTTAGGTACAAAACATTTATACAGTTTTGAAAGAGAATTTAATTTTGCACCTAAAAATACAAAATATGTATGTATGGTTTTCTATTTAGATAACATATTTTTATCCCTGGTAACTATAGAGCAGGCCTGGGCAAATGGCGGCCCGCGGGCCGGATCCGCCCCGCGGTAGAATTCTCTCCGGCCCGCGAAGCATTTTATAAATCATTATTAAAAGCAAAAATATTACTGTTTGTCCAATATAAATTGGCGCATAAAAAGAATTTCAGAAAAAATTAATTATTCAATACATTATTTGAATAAGGCGGTTCCAATAAAATACATGAAACTTATGTATTTAAAAGATTTATATTGTAGCAGGGTGGATAAAAATCATGATTTTTAAAAAAAAATCAAAAAAATCGATTTATTTGATTTAAATCAGATTTTTTTGATTTAAATCAGATTTTTTTAAAATTAAATCAATTGTAGTACCATATTATCGAATTTGACATATTCACATGCTATTTCTGTTTTGTGCTAATATATTTAATAACCAATATATTTAATTCATTGCTCAATTTTTGTCAAAAATAAATATGATTAAGAACAGGGTTGAGCAGATTTAAATCAAGTGATTTTTTTAAAAAAATCATTGATTTAAATCGTGATTTAAATCAAGTGAAAAAAAAACATCAATTTAAATCACTTATTATATGAATAGGTAATAAAACATTTATAACACAACAAAATTTTATTTTCTCAAATAAAAAAAACATTAGGTATATGGTATTTATGTATATAAGTATTTAAAAAAAAAAACAGTTCTTATATGTATATACGTATTAAATACATACTTATACGTAACGTAACGAAACGTAATTCATTTAAAATAATATATAATAATATACATTTATAAATTTTTGGTATTGTAATGTTGGAATAAAAATACCAGTTTTGCAGCCTTTTCAGTTCCCAGTTTATTTCTTATTGTCGAATGGACCAAACCAAATGTTGAAAAAATTCTTTCAACTGAGGCCGAAGAAGTTACACTGCACTTATTGGTGTTAATATTGGCAACACTTTATTAATATCGGAAACATCTTTTTGTGATTTCCACCACTGTATTGGAGTAACATTATTAATAATTTTCTCACTAAACATAACAGATTTAAATAGATCAGATTTAGCTTCAAATTTTATTATTATGGGTAATAAACCACTGTGTGGGTAACTTTCTGCTGCTACTTTTAAAGCTGCGTCTTTTTCATTATATTTTAAAGGAAATTTTGTTTTTCTAGGGTCTAATAAATAAGCCAAAAAATGGTACGGTGTCAAAGCTTGAGCATATCGTTTTTGAAATGCAGCCATTTGTTTAATATTTAATGTAATAGTATCATCAAAAACAGCCTCAAGTTCTTTCCATGCTTCTACAGCATCAGCTAAAAATGCATCTGTTCTTTGTAATTTGTCTAAAGTTACGGAAATTGGTTTTATTATTTTTAAAAAATCTTCTGCCGATCGTTTCAGTTTAATGTTAGACACCTTTTGGAATATTAAAGAATCAATTCGGTCTTTGTTCTCTTCACAAATTTGTAACAATTTCTGCCATTCTTGTGTAAATATTTCCAAGCAATCTGCAAGAGTATTCCATCTTACGTCTTGAGGCAATATTAACGCCTTACTTCCGGCAGCTTTATATTTAGCACTTGCCAAATGATTATTACGGAAATACTTAACAACATGCACAACATTTTCTTTAATATCGCGTATCTGCAAGTCCTTGGAAAGTAAATTTAGAATGTGTGCTGAACATCCATAGGTTATCACATTTACATCGGTTACTTCATTTTTAATGTTTTCTCTCATTTTGCTCATATTAGCTGCATTATCTGTAACGAAACTTGAAACTGCACAATTATATTGAGTTTTGCACTTATTTATTAAACTGATTGCTATACTTGTTAAATAATCGGCTGTATGTGCATGTCCTGATGTATCTATACTTTCAAGGAGGAAGGTTGATCCATAATCTGTTGTTACAGTAGCGCAAATTATCGGTTCGTTATGTATATATATACATTTGACCAACCATCTAAGGAAAGGCAAACCGAACTATTTGTTAATTTTGCAAGACATTTTTCTTTTTCTTCCATGTACACTTCATTTAATAATGTTGAAGATACAGCGAACCTAGAAGGTGGTGAATAACCTGGCCGTAACATTTCGATTGCTTTTATCACTTCTGGTTGTTCGATACATCTGAAACTACTATTTGTCGCATAAATAGCTTTTGCGATTTGTCTATCAAGATTTTTCTTTAACTTGTTAGAAGTACGCACTACAAATGATTTCATTAATAAATTTTCAGTCATTTCTTTTTTTTTTTAGCAGGTGAGTATTTGTATCCATTCTAGACGTACTAGGTTGTGGATCAAAAAACTCTTTCGGTTGACTTGTTTCTATGGTGGTAGGATTAGAATCTGTGTCAGTATCTTCTGTATTACATTCAGTAACTTCATTCATATGCATTTGTTTCTTCTGACATTTTTCACGGTGTGCTTTTAATCTTTGTACCAGACCTTGTATTTCTTCTTTGCAATATTTACAAACTGCTCTGCTCCCAGCTTTCCCTTTCAATTTGTTTGATTTTTCTATAAAATGTTGCCAAACACTATCCCTTTTCCTTCCTGACATTATGTTGCGTTTATTTATGTGATGTGTACACGTTTGCTAACTAAAATGAACTGAATAACAGAATCTGGGATACCCTTACATACAAAACTGCATTTGCATGTTTAGACAAGTATTTTCAGGCATAGAATTCGATCACAGGTCACATATAGTTGATGATGAATAGCAAGCATGGTTTTGTAGATCATATACTACACTTTGAAATATAAATATAATCATACTGTTTATTGCTTGTTAAGACAAAGACTTAATTATATATAACATCACTATTTAGCACTGATTTTTTTCAAAATTTTTATTCATTATATTTAATTTTTTATTTTAACAAAAATTCTCCAATGAATGAAATATATTGGTTATTAAATATATTAGCACAAAACAGATATAGCATGCAAATATGAACATTTGATTAAATTTTAAAAAAATCTGATTTAAATCAAAAAAATCTGATTTAAATCAAATAAATCGATTTTTTTGATTTTTTTAAAAAAATCATGATTTTTATCAACCCTGATTAAGAATATTGAAAAAATCAGTGCTAAATGGTGACGTTTAATTAATTATATACAGGGTGAGTCATTAGTGCGGGATCGGTCGATTGTGGCTAAACGGTTTGAGATATGAAGTTGAATCAAATGCTATTTAATAGTTTTTTCTAAACAACACAATAAAAATATTTTCAAATATGTGGTGAGTCACCTTTCTGGAACTAATAGCAACTTTTATATTTTAAATACAACACCCAATTTTTTATTTAATGTTTTTGACCGCCTTAATTTTAGCTCTGCATCAATATAAAATACTACAGGTTTTTATACGGCGTTGTAAAATAAAATAAATTTCCAAATTATTCAAGGTTTTAAGTCTTTATTTAAGAAATTCTCCTGAAGTTATTTTGAAGTACAGAGTTTTAATTTGGTATGGACCTGCAGAAAAAATTTCTCTGTTCGCTCGATATAAAAAAATTTGAATCACACATAGAGGAGTGTTTATAAATAGGTGGCAAATACCATGATTTTCAAAAGCTCGTAACTCGATGTTTTCAAATCCGAACCCCTGTATTTTTTTATGTCATCGAATTCGTCTTTAAAAGAGCTTCATATTTTGTTAAGTATGTCCTATACCCAAAACTCGTACTTTTCGAGATATTCGACATTTTTCTTCAAATCGTTATTGAAGCAATAGAGTGCTGTGGAAATTAAAAAAACTGACTGTTCACTTCGCTAACGTCAAAAACTTATATTATAATTATTGCATTTCCACAATGAATATTACTTTACAAGATCAAATTGATATGGTTTATTCACCATTTCGTGTATTTAATTACTAATAGTAATACAATTTTGTTTTATTATAAATATTATATTGTATCTACTCATATAATCTGTGATTTAAATTGATATTTTTTTTTAAAAATCACTTGATTTAAATCAATGATTTTTTTTAAAAAATCACTTGATTTAAATCATGATTTAAATCGTGATTTAAATCAATTGATTTAAATCTGCTCAACCCTGTGTAGTGAAGATATATGCTCGTTTTATAAATCTTTGGACTCGGATAAGTTTTCTAATTTAAAAAATTTAGCCCAAAAAATGTTCGTTATTTTTGGATCAACGTACATTTGCGAACAAACATTTTCAATATTAAATTTTAACAAAAACCCGTTCAGATCCTGTATAAGTGATGAACATTTAAAGGCAGTTTTAAGAATTTCAACAACAAAATTTTCATCAGACATACAAAAAATTACCTATAAGTGATGCTAAAAAAATTCGCTTTAGCCATTAAATTTTGATATGTATAAAAGTTGTAGGTTTTGAGAAAATTTCATTCACCTCCAAAAGTTTAGTTTTAATTCTTCATACTTCAATGAAAAATTCTATCTTTTGTAAATTCAATGTTATATGCGTTTATATGCGTAAATATCATTCTTTCAATTACATTTTTGTTTTATTTAAAATTGCATGTTTTCATAAAAGGATTAATCTGCATTTAGTAAAAAAAAAATTTAAAAAATGTATGTTGTAAAAAAATGTTAAAATTATTTTACAAAATTTTTATTCATTTTGTTGCTTTATGTTGTATGAGTATTGTACACTTTGATAATTACCTATTATTATTGTTTAAAAATTTTCTTTTCAATTTTTTTCTTTAAATTTCTTAATAAATACATGTTTTGATTCAAAAATATTGGTTTTAAAATTTATTAAATAACCTCCTTAGCAAAAACTATAGATACTTAAAATTAAAAAAAGAAATTGTTTGGCCCGCGGTCAAATTTTCATCCGCCATGTGGCCCGACAATCAAAAGATTTGCCCACCCCTGCTATAGAGGGTGTTCCAAATTCTAGTAAATGCATAGGGATGTCGCTTATCTTAACAGCTATGAGGTCGGTTAAATTAGGGCAAATTTGTGAAATTAGATGTTCATCAGATATCTGCAAAAAAAAAATCATAGCTGTTTTAGTTCAAAAGTTATTCAAGAAAAACCGGAAAATTTGATTTTCGTTTTTTGCCCCATTTCCCAGATTTTTTAAGATATCGACAATCTGGAGATTTTAAGATAACATAAAATTTCCAACAACGTTTCGCCTCTTCAGAAACATCAACTTCATTTTTTTAAATACGGCGTAAAAAATTTTACCTCATAGTCGGATAGAATTCTGTCTGATTTCAATGATATATGATACTTAATATCTATAATGATATTTTACCACAAAAATTTAAGAAAAACTAATTCTGTCCAATTTTTGAATCAAATGATCTTATACAACAAAAAAATAATAAAAAACAAAAAAAAAATTGTTGTTCTGTTAAAACTGTCATTTTGACATTAATATGATGGTGATTAATTATTATAATTTGCAACCAGCTAGAAATTCTTTCATATTTGTGCTTTTGTTCGCAATTTTTATTTTCACTACGTTCTGGTAGTACATATTCGTTGCCGCAATTTCTCTTTCGGACACCGAAGTGTTGTTTTAAACCTAAATGTATGAA
Source organism: Elmis aenea (assembly GCA_947652605.1). Taxonomy (NCBI): domain Eukaryota; kingdom Metazoa; phylum Arthropoda; class Insecta; order Coleoptera; family Elmidae; genus Elmis; species Elmis aenea. The sequence continues at coordinate 20,618,545 of OX393583.1, forward strand.
ATTGATAATTTTATAAACATAGCTCATATTTATGAAAAAATATACCTGTTCTAAAATAATATCTTTAGTCTCATTGGGCACTCTGCTGCCATAAGATTTGCGAGGTTTTTCAAGCGATCCATCCTTTGATAAGTTTTTGTGCAATAGATAAAAATAACATCGGGATGGTTCTTTTTGGGTACAGTTCAAGATTCATAATTATTATGAACAGATCTATCAAAATTTCTTTGTGACGAATAATAAATTTGTAACATGTCCTGTTTTTTGTTTGTGAAAATCATTTTATTAAATCTGACAATCAACACTTTTCAAGGAATTCGAGAAATGCCATAATATACACAAATTTTTGTTTTCTCATGGCATGCTTTTTAATTTTCAAAAGTTTATTTAATACTTCATTTAACTCAATTACAATATCATATTTGTAACAACTTTTATTTTCCATAATTGACGAAAAATATTTTAACAATACTCCGCAATACACGAAGGAATAACGAATAAATAAATAAATTAAAAATGTACTACCAGAACATAGTGGTAATAAAAATTGCGGACAAAAGCACAAATATCAAAGAATTCTAGCTGGTTGCAAATTATATAATTAATCACCATCATATTAATGTCAAACTGACAGTTTTAACAGAACAACAAAAATTGTTTAGTTTTTTATCTTTTTTTTTTTGTATAAGATCATTTGATTCAAAAATTGGACAGAATGAGTTTTTCTCAAATTTTTGTGGTAAAATATCATTTTAGATATTAAGTGTCATATATCATTGATATCAGAAGACAAAATTCTCTCCGACTATGAGATTAAGTTTTTTTCGCCGTATTTAAAAAAATGTTGATGTTTCTGAAGAGACGAAACGTTGTTGGAAATTTTATGTTAACTCAAAATATAAAGCGTAAGAAGTTGCCATGGAGAAGTGCTTCCAGATTGTCGATATCTTAAAAAATGTAGGAAATAGGGCAAAAAAGCGAAAATCAATTTTTTCAGTTTTTCTTGTATAACTTTTGAACTAAGACAGCTATGAAAATGTTCTTTGCATATATTTGATAAGCATCTAATTTCGCAACTTTGCATGAATTTAACCGATCTCGTAGCTCTTAAGATAAGCGAGATCGTCATTCATTTACTCGAATTTGGGACACCCTGTATAGAACAGTATAAAAAACATTCCCAGTGGGTTAGGTTAGGAATGTAATGGTGCCTGTCCATGTGAGAGTAAACTACTCTCGATAGCAGCGTCGCCAAGGATACAGCCAATCGCGAGTTACTCTCAGGGGCTGTATCCTTGGCGACGCTGCTATCTGGAGTAGTTTACTCTCACGTGGAATGGGATAAAAAATGCAGATGAAGGGAAAACGAAATAGAGGAAGACGAAGAATAAAATGGGAAAAAGAAGTGAGGAAGAGACTAGAAGAAAAAGGAGTCAGCTGGAGAGATGTGCCACAATTAGCTAACGATAGGCAGGAGTGGAGAAACATAACGCAAAACTAAAAAAGCATACCTACCTCGACACTGAAAGGTACAAGAGGAACCGATTAAGAAGATAATTATTGATCGGAGGGCATCACTTGTACAATTCCGGTTGGCATTCGGCATCGAATTGTTTGTGTTTTGATTTAATAGGAGACTTCGAAGAAAGATGATTGAGGCGGTGGCTGGTCATAGGGCTATTTACTGCCTTGAATCTGAGGAGTACTGCAAAAAAGACAAACGAGCACAATCGTGGAAAGCTGTTGCGGCGGTTTGTATGTATTTATCGGGGTCCGCATTAAATTCTTTTCGTCTATGATTTATCTGCCGTAATATAGTATCAAAGTTGTTTGGTGTCATTCGACACATTATGAAGAACTCTTTATGGTCGCTTTCCTTGCAGACTTTGATTTATTTTTTTAATTTTTTTTTTGAATAATCCATGCAGTTGTCTCGTTCTGTATATTTCTCTCAAACACCATCTACTGTTCACACTTCCTAGTTTTGTCATCAAATCAAAATATGACAAAAACGCTAAAAAAAACTAGCAACAGAATCGACTCGGTCTCCATTTTGGTGTCAAATGTCAGGACGAGTTTTAAGTTTTGAAAAACTCGCATTGGGTTTGCAACGAGTTTCAAAGACCATTTTCAGTCTCCAACCCGAAACTCAAAACTAAAAACCCGAAGCTCGCATTCTGTTTGGGCCTTTAGTCGCGAGTTTTTTATATCGGCTGTATCTTCTTTACTATTAGGGCGCTAATATTTATAACCAGTGGTGAGCTATGAAATTTTTAACAAAGGGCTCGCTCATAGTTAAATAAAAACAAAAAAATAATGTCAATTATATGTTGGAAAAAAATGGCATTTTAAATTCAAACGTGAATAATCGAGTGATTGTACATAATTCAAAAAATTCTATTGTGCGACGGGTTATTCTAAATTTAATCGTCATTGCTTGATAGGCACAGTAGCGGACTGGGAAATTCAACCGGCCCGGGAAAAACCTGCTAGACCGGCTCCCAAAAAAAGAATGACCCAAAAAAAATTAATTTTAAAATGTTGTCATATTTAGATAATAATAAAATTATTTCTAAAAAAATTCCATGTTCAGTCTCATTATGCTCTAATGAAAGTGAATTAGTAGATTCCCGAGAGCCCGAAAAGCTAAACCTCTTATTCCAATTAGTTTTACATCTATAATTCTTTCCAATACTTGCTTGCGTTCAAGAGCATTTTTTTTTTGACGTAAGCTACCTTCATTTGAGAATATTAAACCATAAATATCTTTACTTTTAAGTTTAAGCATATCCCTATAAACACAATTTTCATGGATCTTATTATTTTCATGTCTTTAACACGTTGCAGAGTATGCTTCCAGTCTTTCATTTCATCATTTACAAACGAACATTCGTTCTTATCACTGTATGCCAAGCACACGAAACAAAATAGAGATTCTTTTTCTAAACAATATGATAATCATCGTCTGCTTATTTTATCATCTCTGTAAAATATAACATTTGGCTTAAATGGTCAATAAGTTATATTACCAATAGTTGGCTGACAAGGATGTTTGTTAAAAAAATACTCAAAATTTTGACTTGTTGGTTTTGTGAAACAACTAGCTGATAAGCATTCAAAATATTTGTTACTTGGTAAGTTAGACTTGAACATGAAGACTTTACGTTGATAATCGACGTTTCAATTTTGTCCGTTTCAATGGGGCAGATTAGATTGTCATCTTTTGTCGAATTTGATGAATGCTATTCTTGATCAATGATTTTTCAACATCAGGTGCACTAACTTTAGAAGCTAAAGCAAACAAATCACTTAACTTGAATTTTTTTTTAGCAACTTCGTGAAGTACTTTTAGCCTTTTCTCTCTCTCTCTTTATAAGCACCTTTTCTTTTTTTCCAGTTTTCCTTGATTAAAAACTAACAAACTTTGATGTTTTCCCTATACAATCTCATAGCCAACGCGATCACAAGTATGACAAGTATCACAAGTATGACCTTTTGAAAGGACCTTTTTCAGACGGCCGTGGATGATATCAAAAAGTGTTTTATTTGCACTTTCTTTACATCGTTAGATGCGCCAGTCTTTTAGCTACATTTTAAACACCGAATCAAAATTTTCGGTCCGCTAATAACGGAGTTACGAATTTTTTTGTAGACCGAGATGTTTTTATTTTTGCGAGCGAACTCTTGGCATATTGCCGGACCTTTTTCAGACGGCCGTGGATGATATCAAAAAGTGTTTTATTTGCACTTTCTTTACATCGTTGGATGCGCCAGTCTTTTAGCTACATTTTGAACATCGAATCAAAATTTTCGGCACGCTAATAACGGAGTTACGAATTTTTTCGTAGACCGAGATGTTTTTATTTTTGCTATCGAACTCTCGGCAAATTGCCGGACCTTTTTCAGACGGCCGTGGATGATATCAAAAAGTGTTTTATTTGCACTTTCTTTACATCGTTGGATGCGCCAGTCTTTAAGCTACATTTTGAACACCGAACATCAAGTGCACTAACTTTAGAAGTTTAGGACAAACATATCGCGGCCCCAGAACGACCGGCCCACCGGGATTTCTCCAGGTGTCCCGCCGGCCCTATCCGCCACTGGATAGGCATGACTTCGTCGCTTTACAAATGTATGTAATGACAATGATTTTAAGATATATTTTTTCTTGAGAAAATGGTTAACAAGAAGAACAAGGGGCTCGCAAATTAAGGAATAATTTAACAAAGGGCTCGCGCGAGCCCCCGCGAGCCTCCTACAGCTCGCCACTGTTTATAACTACGGCGCTAATAAAGACGCTAAGGCTAAATGATGATATAATTTTTTTTTTTGATTATATGAAGTCACGGCCACCGTCCTGCACCTGACACTCGTTGGTTTAAGTGTGAGAAGGTTGTTTACCTAAATTACCGGTATTTGTTGTTAAATTTCACCGGTAATTTCGGTAATCATTGCAACATAAATTAATCAACAACAAAAATATGTACTTGATGGGAAGAAGTAACAACCTTACTTGTTGAAATTTAAGCAAAAAATATTGGGTATTAGGTTAGGTGTAATAGAGCAACGGTGGGCAACCTCCGGCCCGCGGGCCAACTCCGGCCCGCGTAAAGTTCTAATCCGGCCCGCGAGATCTTTAGAAGAAATAATAAATAAATATTTTCAAAAACAAAAATTTGAAAGAAAAGGATTAGGTTAGTACCTAACATAAGGAAAAACGAGAGATCTACAGTTTAATTTTCGATATAATTCGTCTTATTTAAATTAAACACACATAGCTACATCTTTGTTCATAATTTAGTACTAACGTCGTAACATAGAAAGTCGTAACGCAGAAACTTCGTATATGTTCAATAATCGTTTAACGTCGGAAATGTTCGACAATTCGTTTCTTCGTTCGTGGAATTCCCCGTGTAGTCACGTAGTTATTTATTTGTCATTGCATCATCCATCAAGAAAATCTATGCGCAAAATCTATGGAATTAGAAAACGTAATGTCTGTCGTATCTAATTGTATAAACACAATTAAAAAATCTGCATTAAGTGATCGAGAATTTCGAGAATTGCTAATTGATCTTGAAAATGACTACAAACGTTCAACATTATTGCCCAGTTCGATGGCTTTCGAAAGCAACCGTTTAAAAAAAAATGTATAATTTGAAGAATGAAATTAAACTATTCATGGAAATGAAGGGGATTCCTATTCAAGAATTTAATGATGAAGGATGGCTGTCAGACCTCGCGTTCTATGTTTATATTACAGGACAACTGAATGTTTGAAATGAAGCCTTACAAAAGCAAAATCAAAATGTGACACAATTATATGGATATATTAAAGCTTTTAAAAGTAAACTGATTCTGTGGCAATCCCACATACAAAAAAATCATCTTTTCCATTTTCCAACATTATCTAATCGTGACAAATATAATCCTCAAATTTTTGTTCAAAAAATCAAAGATCTTTATTCAGAATTTGAAGAACGCTTTCAAGATTTCGACAAGAAAAGTATTTATTTAATTCGCCCTTTTCCATCACTGAAATCGAAAATATTCCAGAAAAGTTTCAAATGGAACTTTTGGATCTCAAAGAGAGGGCAGATTTAAGAGAAACATTTAATTTGACACCTTTGCACGAAATTTATAAAAAATCTGCCGGCTGAAGAATTTCCGAATTTAGTTGATAATGCGAAGTACATTTACTCCTTATTTGGCTCAACATATCGATGTGAATAGCTATTCTCCAAGATGAAGTATCTAAAATCGAAGTAGAGAACTTCCATAACTGATACGAATTTGGAAAACAACTTGCGTTTAAGCACTAAACAAATCGAACCGGACATTGAATTGCTATCAAAATCTACACAGCACCAGAAGTCGCATTAATTAAAATTTGTTTTCATTTATATTTACTGTTTTGTGATTAATACGTACTTATTTTTTTCATTTCTTTGTAATTTGTTATAAATGATAAGAGAAATAAATATAGTAGTACTTAATTAACTTTGTTTTATTATTGTAAAAAATACAAGTAACAAAAATGTGTCCATTAACTACTAAGGCCCGCGGGCGAAACGTAAATCTTATTCTGGCCCCTGTTATACAAAAGGTTGCCCACCCCTGTAATAGAGTACTAATTCAAACTATTCCAATTTTATATTTCGGACTTAATTAAGTCCTTCTTCAGTGGATACTACAATACATAAAAATGTTATAAAAACTAATAGCTGAAGGCAAGTGAAACTTACAGTTTATATAGGTTATACCATGAGGTGGAAATAATGATGATTGTACCATAACAATATATAAGCCATTCATAGATGGTGGAGTAAACCAAGTCACAAAACAATATTACATTAAGATTAACGATTTAAAAACAGATTAAAAGCATCAAAAGATGTATGTATATAACAAAACTTAATTGAACAAACAACAGGAACAAAGTCAAAAAATTTTTGATCTATGACAGACAGACTGCCAACAGCAGTAAGTTAATATTACTAAAAACGGAAGTATTATTTTTGGCGGGAATAATGAAACCCAAAATTGTTGAAGAAAATGGAAATACAAGCCAGTGTAATTCAAATAATTACCTGGGTAAATGTATACCAAAAAATTATACAAAACTAAATATGAATCAGATTGAAGTTATACAAGGGATGTAAAAAGACCATTAAACCAAACCTAATATAAATGAAAAATCTAATTACGATTGAACAGACAAGGACTCACTCGATGAATTAACAGTAGTACTGGAATTAATTTTTGAAATTTTATGGTAATGAAGTAGTAAAGTGTAGATATTACTTAAATCTTGAACATCAGTTTTGTAATTAAGGGTAGAACTATGAGTTTGAATGTGGCACATTTCTAAAAATAAGCGTTTCTTGTAATTTGATTCAAAACAAAGGATTTTTGGGTGGTCAAAATTAATACGATGGTCATCATTAGTGAAATGTTGGCTGAGGGCCGTAGCATTAGGATTGTTAAAAATGTCCCTTTTGTGTTGATACACTCTCTTACCTAATTGTTGGGAAGTTTGACCAACATATACAGAATCACAAAAAGAGCAAGGAATTAAATAAACTAAGTCTGATTTTTTCAACAAAGGAACACTGTCTTTCAACCTGCTAAAAAGATTTTGAATTGTTAAAGGGTTACGTTTAGCAATAAATAGTTGTTTGTAGTCTTTAAAAATATGTATGATTTTTGGGATAAGGCACTCTATATTCGGAAGGACTCTATAAATGTTTTTTAAAAGGGGAGGATCTGAAGCAGTATGGGTTCTCATATCAGAGACATTGAAAATAAGTTTTTTTAAAAAAGTTGAAGGATAAGAGTTGTATAAAAGCAAATTGTAAAGTTTAACAAGATTCCTTTGCAACAGTGAGGGATGTGAAATTTTTTTAATACGGTTTTTTAGACCAAGGATGACATTGGTTTTGATTCTGAGGGGATGATTAGATAAATAGTTGATGTATCTCCCAGACGCAGTAGGTTTTTGGTACCAGTCGAGGATAATGAGGTTGTTAAGACCTCTGATAAGTAACGTGTCCAAAAAAGGAACACTGTTATTAGTTTCTTCTTCAATAGTGAACTGTATGTTCACATTATAACTGTTAAAGGTATCCAAAACCATTTTAATTAAATTGGCAGGGACAGAACATATGATATCATCAACATATTTTTTAATGAAAGGGAAAGTGAATGGAAGTAAAGGAATAACGGAATCAAGTAAAGCATCCATAACAATTTGTGCTAGGATGGGACTTAAATTGGAGCCCATCGGGCAACCAAATTTCTGTTTATAAAATTGATGATCAAATGAAAAGTAATTGGATTCAAATAAGAGGGTAATACATTTAAGGAAAGAGTCTAGAGGAATATCAGTATGGGGGCTAATAAGCTCCCATTTATTGGTGATGTTGTCCAACACTAATTGCAAAGGGATGTTGGTAAACAAGGACACAACATCTAAGCTAATTAAAACAAAACCATCAGGTAGTGTGAAATTATTAATAAATTCAGCAAAATCAAAAGAGTCTTTGACAAAATAATCAAAATTAGTTAATTCAGCGACTGATAAAACATTGGCAATAAATTTGGAGAATTTTTCCGTAGGGGAACCCATAGAGGCAACAATTGGTCTAACAGGGCAATCAGGTTTATGGACTTTAGGTAAAGCATAAAGTTTAGGTGAAAGGCCTTTATAACAACAAAGCTTTTTAGCAGTGTGATCATCCAGGTAACCAAGTCTATTGAAATCTTTGATTAAACAATTGAATTTACGTTGAATGGAGTTAGTGGGGTCCTTATTTAGCTTTTGGTATGTGTTAGTATCAGCCAAAAGGGCATGAACCTTAGAAATATAGTCATTCTTAGACAACAGAACAGAAACATTACCTTTGTCGGATCTAATTAACACGATATCAGGGTTAAGTTTAAGAAATCTCTTAGTTTTGTTAAACAATTGTAAAAATTGAGAGTTTTTAATAGGAGATTGAATATAATTAGTAATGATATTAGAAATTCTGGATCTAAACAAATTACGATCAGAGGATTGTACTACTTCAAGTATAGATTCAACATCGGCAAGTAATGAAGGTAACGATAAGTATTTTTTAGGAGGTGCTAAACTAAATTTAGGACCAAGAGCAATGAAGTTACTAATGTCCTCAGGGATAGTTACATGGCTTGGAATAGTTTGAATTAGTACTCTATTACACCTAACCTAATACCCAATATTTTTCGCTTAAATTTTAAAAATATGTACATTAATGCACATGACCCCTAACGGTGTTCTAATTTAATAAAATTAATAGTAGGTATGTGAAACGTGAATGGTAATACCATTTTAGGCGTCTCAATTATTTTTCAAAACACGCCCCATTTACAGGTAATTTGCAATCAAAATAAATTTACGTGCAGCATATTGGATGCGTCATCGCGATGTCTAGGAAATTATTCCGATATCTTGTTTACCAAACGGTGGCTGATAATCGAAAGTTTTGTTTTAATGTTACGCTTGGGCACGTGACGCAAATTTGTGGCCTATTTAAAATGTGTGACATGAATTTATCACGATAACTAGCAGTGAAATTGTTTATATTACCTACATTTACCGTTATACAGAATGTTTCAGACCACCCGTACCAGCACTTTTATTCGAAAATGCGACGTCTGACAAGGATAAGGAAAAAATGTTTATCATAAAAGTGCATGTGTAGAATTGACTGACGCTATAGCGGTTTTCGCGATTAAACCGGAAGTGGCGAAATCCGGAAGTCACTTTAAAAACTTGAATGAAACAATCCGGTTTTTATTGCATAATTAAAAAGATATTTGACAAAAAAACACTTTTTACTTGAAACTGTTTTTTTTAATTATCAGTATAGTTTGTGATCCATTGGACCTAAATCATAACATTCAAAACCCTATTCGCATGTAATGGAGTTCTGGACACCCCCATTTTTTCTTTAATTTTGTATTTAATTAATTGACATTCTAGTCATGATATGTGTGAAAAACCCGATTATTTGAACATATGTATACTATTGTTTCACTTCCGCTTTCGCCGGAAATGACTCTAAGTTTGTTATTTCAAAAGGAACACACTGTATATTTCAACATTTTTGGAAAAAGGAAGTAATTTTGAATACAATTTAATAAAATAAAAATAAAAATTACGAAAAGGTACAATACCGATTTCCCGGTAACGGATGGTGCGGCATCCTCCGTTAGTGCGGAAAAAATTACGAGAAAAAAAAGGCATATTTTTATAGTAGCTTTTACATTCAGAAAGGTAAACATTAACCCGTCGTTTTTAAATTTGTACAGGGTGAGCAAATTTCGCTGTTTTAATAGGGAATCTCGGTAACTATTAGAGGTATCAAAAAACGGACCGCGCATCCTCGATCCTTTTTTTCGAGGAAAATTTAATGGTGATAACTAAAATTTGTTATTGGCTTTTGTTTTCGAGTTATCGCCGATAACTCGATTTTTCGACTTTTCGTTTTATGACTACAGGGTGAGGCATCACTTATGACACCCCCACTTATTTTGTTATTGGAAAGAATTATCAAAAAAAGTTTCAAATAAAAGTTCTTTGATAGAGTATTTCCCAAAATATTGTCATGTCAAATTTTTGTTTTCTTTTGTTTTTTTTAGGAGTTATGGCGCCATATTTGTTTTTTTTTTAATGCCATCATACAAATTTTTTTATACGGTTAGAAAGACATTTTTTTTCTCTTTTCAACACACTAAAACTTTTATACCCTTACATAACAAAATTTTTAAGAAAATCGCAAAAGAACAATTTGGTTTTTAATAGCGTACGATATCAATCGTTTTACATTAGTAGGCTTTGAAAATGATACAAAACGGTAAAAAATGTATTACAGTAGTTTTGTGTTTTTTTAAATCTTTTACCATTTTGTATCATTTTCAAAGCCTACTAATGTAAAACAATTAATACCGTATGCTATTAAAACCAAATTGTTCTTTTGCGATTTTCTTAAAAATTTTGTTATGTAAGGGTATAAAAGTTTTAGTGTGTTGAAAAGAGAAAGAAAATGTCTTTCTAACCGTATAAAAAAATGTGTATGGTGCCATTTAAAAAAAACAAATAACTCCTAAAAAAACAAAAGAAAACAAAAATTTGACATGACAATATTTTGGGAAATACTCTATCAAACAACTTTTATTTGAAACTTTTTTTGATAATTCTTTCCAATAACAAAATAAGTGGGGGTGTCATAAGTGATGCCTCACCCTGTATATCTCATTTGTTTATGAAAATCAAGAAAAATAATTTTGACGTTCTACAGGCACTTTTTTGATAAGAATGCAGTGGCGTAGACAATTTTTCAAAAAAAATTTCAAAATTCGAGTTGTGACATAAACTGTTCGCGAATTGTTCGCGAAACCGGTGTGTACCTGGAGTTCGCGAACAGTTCGCTAGTTCGGACAAAGTTCGCTCTTGAGGCGGTACATCAAAGGGGCTGTTCGCGAACTCGTGTCTGACATAACCTCACTTTCTGACTGCAAACGTTGTTTGTGGTTGGTGTTTATCATAGATAAAAGTTAAGCTTGATGAAATATTTATTTACAAAACGTAACCCTTTACGAACTGTTTTGGAGCTGTTACGAACACAATAATGTTTTGATGTGGACGTGTTTGCGAACCTCGTTTGGACGGGAGTTTGCAAACTTAGTGCGCGAACCGAGTTCGCGAACTCGTTTTGGTCAGTACGCGGCTTTAAATTCTTCTCTGTCAAATCTTTTGCGTTCGAGAATCGTGAAAAAATCATAGTTGATCACATTTCTCCCTGATTTATCTAACCCCTCTATCATTTCTAAGCAGACTCGTTGGTTTTGATTGTGTTCTCGCTGGTCACCTGTTTTACCACGGTATTGGCAATTGTAAACATATGAAGTTTGATTATCGCAGGATGCCCAAATCTTTATGATGCCATATTTTCCTGGTTAAGCCAATGGCGTCACCTATGCGCTAGAGCTAGACATTGAACCAGAGTCTGAACAGTAATATATTGTCAAGTTAATAAGTTTCTTATTTTCGTTTTTCCTTTGTATACAGTGACGGTAAATAAAGTGAGGCTTCTCAGAAAGCGAGGCCCCGAGCATGCGCCTAATGGTAAATGCGACCCTGCGGTTTTAAAAATTTTTGAAATGTCAACACGGAATAAGATTTGGTCGACTACAGAACTAATCCTACCGTGTGTCACACGAATCATGCGTTTTGTATTCTTGCGCTGTCTACAGGGTGTCCCAGATTACATTTCCAGCATGGGAATCTCGCTTATTATAAGAGATACAGTTTAGCTTAAATTAGATGAATTATTACTTAGTATAAGAGGAGCCACAATCAATTTTTAAAAGTACAAAATTCGTCGTGCTTCAGATGTTATAGCAAAAAATATGAAAATGTCGAATTTCTTTTTTCTTTCATAACTTTTTTGTCTTAATTGTTATAGCAATTTTATTTGTACTTTCTTAAGGTACTTTTTAATGGAGAATGTAACTGTTATTTTAGATTTTTTTTTAAACCTACCATTTTCGAGATATTACACCTAATTTTATTTTTTCTTATGGACCGCAAAGTTGGCTATGGAATAGTTAAATGTGATTTTTTTTTTTCGTTTAAATGAGATATTACTTGCTATACCTGTTTTTATAAACAAGTCACAAAATGAAAAAAAATCGTATTTTACCCATTACTTGTCAAGCTATCTATGAAAATATAAACAAAAAACAACTAAATAAATGTCAAATGACAGTTACTATTTGTCTGCGGTAACATTTATTAGAATTCTATAGTATTTTTGTGTAATTCGATAGTCTTTGTAGCAAATTTGTTATCATATAATTATGGGCACATTTACAACTAATTAAAAAAATTTAATGTTGAAATGCTACATTCTTTACAATATAAACTGTGTAAAATAGATAATTCTTAATTCTTAATGGATTTGTTTTAGATTTTTGGTTGGCTTCTCGAAGAAACCATATTCTTTTAAATTTATTTCAAAATTTCTGTAATTACACACTCTTTGTTGCCTTTTCTCAAGATATAGCTCTTATTATATTCGCTCAGCTTCCACACAGTTTGTATGGCAAAGAATGTAGCATCTCAACATGTCAAATATTTCGCTATTTTTATATGTAGCCATCATTATAACAATTATTACAAAGACTATCGAATTACACAACAATAATATGAAATTGTAATAAATGATACCGCAGTCAAATAGTAACTGTCATTTGACATTTAATTAGTTGTTTTTTGTTTTTATTTTCATAGATAGCTTGATAAGTAATGGGTAAAATACGATTTTTTTCATTTTGTGACTTGTTTATAAAATAAGGTATAGCAAGTAATATCTTATTTAAACGAGAAAAAAAAGCACATTCAACTATTCCATAGCCAACTTCGCAGCCCATAAGAAAAAATGAAATTGGGGGTAATATCTCGAAACTGGTGGGTGTTAAAAAAAATCTAAAATAACAGTTACATTCTCCATGAAAATGTACCTTAAGAAACTACAAATAAATATGTTCTAACGATTCTTCCAAAAAAGTTATGAGAGAAAAAAGAAATTCGACATTTTCATATTTTTTGCTATAACATCTGAAGCACGACAAATTTTGTACTTTTAAAAATTGATTGTGACTCCTCTCATCCTAAGGAAAAATTCATGTAATTTAAACAAACCTGTATCTCTTATAATAAGCGAGATCCCCATGCTGGAAATGTAATCTGGGACACCCTGTATAAACCTTATCCAGTCGTGTTTTTTTGCAAATAAAAATTGCACGTTCACAGCCAAAACTAGTTTGTATTACTTTAATCGTTTCCTGTTTCCATAAAAAAATCGATTGACCTTGTTATTATTTTTCATTCTGTTCTCATCCTTGAAAAAATTAAATCAAAAAAGAGTTGAGAGTCGGTAGTTTTTCCGACTCTCGACTTCGACTCTCGACTCCGACTCGCGACTCCTTTAAAAAGCTTCGATTCTTCGACTCCTGACTCCCAACTCCGACCCCATCCCTGCTATGTAGGTCCTACATTGAAGGAGATGTATAGATCTTTATTTTTCCCAACACATTGAGCTGTGATTATTGTTTGAGCGAGAATAGCTTCGCTTGTTTCGCTTTGTTTCCTAAAACCATCCATTTTTTATTTTTTTTTCTCCCAGAACATTTGCCATCTGTCCGAAGACAATAAACAAATCCTTTGACATTGACACAATTAAAATAACGTAACAGAGAGACATGTAAGTGGCTGCCCAGTGGCACCACCCACTCCTTCAATAAACATAAGAACTTATTTCTATGTACTTATTTACTACTCATAACGTTCTATTAAGTCTGCTGTTCTCCAGCGCTTTAGTCTTCGCTTGTCTGTCCCTTCATTGATCAGGTTCGCGGCCAGGTGGTTGGGATGCTGACTAAGCCTGTCCATGTATCTTTTGCAGTACTTTTTGATTTCTTCTTTTACTGGCACTATTTGTAAGTCCTGTCTTATTATTTCGTTCGTAACAAACCATGGGGCGGCCACTAGCATTCGCAACACTTTGGCCTGAAACCTTTCTAGGATATCGATGTTAGAGTTAGCGGCTGTACCCCACAACTGCAGGCCGTATGTCCAGACCGGTTTAAGCACGCACTTGTAGATGAGCAATTTATTTTCTAATGAAAGTTTTGAATTTCTTCCTAGTAACCAGTACATTTTGCTTAGTTTTATTCCTAGCTGCTTCCTTTTCTGCCATATATGTGTCCTCCAGTTCATGCGTCGGTCGAGGTGCATTCCCAGGTACTTAACTGATTCTGCCTGTGGTAGTTCCTTACCATTCATATTGACTGGTTGGCAGCTGTCTCTTTTTAGGGTGAATGTAATTTGTACGGACTTTTGTTCATTCAGTATGATTCTCCATCGTCTACACCAATGTTGAATTTTATTTAGATGTTGCTGTAGGTGCTTCGTTACTATTTTTGCATCTTTCTGACGCCATTACGGCCGTATCGTCTGCAAAGGTTGCAGTTTTAATATTTGGCGACAAAGGCAAGTCCGCGGTGTACAGTTGGTACAAGGTTGGCCCCAAGATGCTGCCTTGCTGCCTCCACTATAGATCGGGTGCAGGTCAGTGTAAATATCTTGTTGTCTTACCTGGAAGTGTCTCTCGCTAATGTAAGATTTTAGTACTTCGTAGATGTTATAAGGCATCTGTTTTTTGATTTTATAAAGAAGGCCCGTGTGCCAGACCTTATCAAAAGCTTGTGACACGTCCAGGAAGACTGCACAGCTATACTTTTTTTCGTCGAAGTCATTATTTATTTGTCGCACCAACCTGTGGACTTATTCTATAGTGGAGTGCCTCTCCCTTAACCCGAATTGGTGCATTGGAATCAGTTGGTTTTTCTCGAGGTATGGTTTGATTCTCTTAAGAAGTAATTTTTCGAGGACCTTTGACATTACCGTTAATAAACTAATTGGTCTGTATGACCTCGCTTCCTCAGGATTTTTTCCTGGCTTGGGTAGTAAAATTATTTGAGCGACTTTCCATTGCGCTGGAAAGCAGGTCAGTCGCAACACGGCATTAAAAATAAACGTTACTTGCCTAATTGACTCTTCCGGCAATTCTTTCAGTACCTTACCCGTAATGAGATCATAACCTGGTGCCTTTTTACCATTTAGATCCTTTTGTATGGTGTTTTTTACTTCTTTTGGCTCATTTTTTTTAATTGGCAGTTCCATTTGATGAGCAACTTCTAGGTAGCGTCGTATCTCTGGGTCATCTGCTTCGGGTGTTGCACTGGGGAAGGGTTCGAACACAGTTTTTAGGTGTTTGACGAAAATTTTGGCTTTATCCTCATTGCTTCTTGCCCATTTATTTTTGTCAGTTTTAAGCGGTGGGAAGTGTTGCTGTGGCTGTTTAATCTGCTTAGTAGCTTTCCATAGAGAGTAGTCTGTTACTTCAGTTCCCGAAAGTCCCTGCAGGTATTCTGCTATTGCCGTGTTTTTTTCTTCATCTATTAGTTTCTTTAATTGTTTTATGGCCTTATTTAGGTTGGCTTTGTCGTGTGGTGATCTCGAGTCTTGCCATTTCTTTCTAAGTTTTCTTTTTTCTATGATTTTTATTTTTATGTTTCTTGAGCAGTCAGTGTGTTTTTCTGTACTATTTTTGTTTGGGGTAGCCTCCCATGCTGCCTCCTGTATGTGCCGGTTTGTTCATCGATTGCGTTTTCAAGATCAATTTTGTTAGATAGTGGAATTTTCCCAATTGTTTTTTTTTGTTGTATAATATAGGGGGTTTTACTTTGCGTAACAGTTGAGCACTTACGGTAATTATTAAGGGAGAGTGGTCCGATGATAGGTCTAGACATCCTTCGATTTTTGTGCAGTTCACGGCAATACCTTTCAATATGCAGAAGTCGATAACATCGGGTGTTTTCCTGCGGTCTGACGGCCAGTAAGTGGGTTCTCCCGTTGATAGTGGGATTAAGTGATTTTTCAACATTGATTGGTACAACTGTCGACCTTTCGGGGTAGGTACGTGTGACCGTGAACCCCACCACGGATGCTTTTTTCCTCTATTATAGGCAAACTATTTATCAACACTCCATTGTTCAATTCACAGATATGAAGTACGTTGTACAAGACAAAAATTCCTTTTTTGTTTTTTGTTTTAGATTCCAATTCGGAATTTGTGAATCATTTGGATCTACATCCAGCAAAAACTTCCACATTTCTGTAATATTTCATCATCCACATTCCAGTGTGTATTACAAATTTATTTACAAAAATTGCATGCAAAGTAATTAATATTTTATTTACCACAAAAAGATAAATTTAGAAAGCGTTCTAATTTTATTATTACTTTCGCTGAAACAATTTCTAAATACAAGCATATATTGTGCAATATTCGTGTTTACAAAATATTTAACTAGGTTTTTTATTGTGTATCTTTACAAATAAATGCGGCTAAAGTAATCATGTGACATGGAAAAATAATGTTACGGTTTGTAAGTCAGAAGGATGCGTACTCCGTACTCGTAATTATGACGGAGTAAAATCATTTTTAAACGTAAATAAGCCATCAGCTGTTAAGGCTGAAAATTCGTCGCCTGAGAGTTATTTTGTTCCATACGCCAATTTTGCAGCAAATTGACTTATCTAGATCAAGATTAAGTTTAAAGTGTTCCATATCATATGTTGTGGGTCCTTCCCGGGATTTCCCGGGCGGGAATTCCCGGGAAATTGGCTGTTTTTAATAATCCCGACTCCCGGGATTCACGTTTTAAATCCCGGGACGAGACTGATGAGCGCGATAGCAATTGAGGCGTTGTTTGCATAAACAACACTTGTGAATTTTTTTTCAAATCTGGAAACACACTTTCAAAATAATTCCGTAATAACCCCAGTAATTCATAATATAAGCGCGGAAACTAATGATCCTCCAGCTCTTGATATTGATGCAGACGACAACAGCAGCCAAAGTAGCGATAATGAAAAATTTCTAAAATTGACGTGTTGTTTATGCAAACAACGCCTCAATTATGAGGAACGAAATATTAACAATGAAAATGCTAAAAATGTACATTAGCATCTAATGGTAATCGTAAATTCAAACACACGGTATCTCCCGCCGCCCGGTCTCGCTAAAAAAAAATAATCAGAAAGACGTTCCAAAGACCTTATTTCGCTTGTAATGTTTCTACAAAATCCAGAAAATTTAAAACAGACGACCCAATCTTATAAATATAGCCAGTTGTTTTCAAAATCTACCATTTCCTCCGTTGCTAAATATGCAAAAGACTTGGTAAACCAGTATTTTTTTGGTGATACAGAATGGGAATCGGAACCTAGTGATAGTGGTTTAGTAGAAGTGAATGATGAAACTTCCCCAGTGAATCTTCATTAACTCTCTTTAGCAAATGCAATAATTGCATCCAATTAAACCCATGGAAGAAGTAGAACCCGACACAATATTATCAATTCAAAAGGAGCTGAAACTATATGAAGGAACAGAAATGAAGACACGTACTAAAAAAAGTATATGCTTACGATTCGTTATTGACTATGAAGCCGACATCGACGGAATCAAAACGCGTTTTTTCAATTTCTGGCACAATCGTCACAAAAAAAACGCGTTGGTCTATTTCAGTGGTTCTCAAACTGGGTGCCGCGGCACCCTAGGGTGCCGTTAGTACGCCACAAGGGTGCCGCGAAATTCAACATGAAGACAAACCAGAATTTTGTAAATTATTACAAAATGGTTTTTGGTGTTCCAAATTAGCTCATTTAACAGACATATTTGATCACCTGAACAAGTTGCACCCCAGTATTCAAGGAAAAAATGAAAATATTTTGACCTGCAGATAATATTTAGGCCTTTAAAGATAAAATAAACATGTGGAAGATAAAAGTAAACACAAATAATGTAGAAATGTTTCTTAAAGTTGCCGAATTGAAATATAATAATAAAGATTTGCATAAGCTTATTTACAGTCATTTAACATCTTTAGAAAAACAAATTAACCATTATTTCCCAAATATATGAGTTCATTTGTACTGGGATTTTCTGCACTCGTAAATATTAAAAAAAAGAAGAGAGAAAGTCTAAAATCCCTTAAAAATGAGATGAGAGTATGTCTCTCAAAAAGTTGACCTAATATCAGAGAAATATGCAAACATAATCCAGCACATATTTCACCTTAAGTTCACATTTTAACGCCAAACCTTTTCTAATAACTCTTTTTTTCAAATACGTCTTATGCTTCATATCCTAACTGTAAAAAGCAAAAAAAAAATGTTTTAAAATTACAATAATAATAAGGGTGCCGTGAATTTGGTTTAATTATTTTAGTGTGCCGCCAGACAAAAAAGTTTGAGAACCACTGGTCTATTTGATCGTTCTCTTGATGTTCTGTTTTTTAAAAACTTATTTTAAAAACCAACATGACGTATAACATTTTCTTCCTGTTTTTTTCTTGATTAAAAAAATGAATGTATTTTAGTTTAATGCTTCACTTTAAAAAGAATGCTTTTTTTTAAATTTTAAATAATGAAATAACAAATATGTTTTTGTTTTTTAAGTTTTTAATTTTTTTTGCAGTAAAAATAATTAAATTGTTCTATAATATAATATTTTTAATCTAAAATAAAATTTCCCGGTTCCCGGGAAATCCCGGGATTTTACGAACTTTCAATCCCGACTCCCGGGATTGAAAAAATCGTCGGGAACAGCACCCACTAATCATATCCTTCTACATAACCAAAATTTAAATGCATTTCCTAATAGCGAAGTTCCGAGTGTTAACTTTGTTCCATATCAAAATATCTATTGAGGAATTGCAGTTTTATTCGTTCTATGTCCATACCAGTGGCGTGCGGTGACTTTAACCAGGGGATGCTGTCCAAAAAAACGATCTATTAATAAATAGAACCGTGTTCAAAAATATTTCATCAATTCCTGTTTTTAAGTTATAAGGGAAAAACTGTTTTTTTGTCATATTTATAATATGTCAGATCAATATATGTTATTGTTGTAAATATCGAAACAATTTATAAAGATTGTTTCCAGATATTTTTATGATGTTCGATGATAATTAAAAAAAAATACGCTCGCCGTTATAAAGTTATGACACAAACTTACCTTTTTTTTAAATGAATTCCTTATTTTTTTCTTGTTCCAAATATATAGTGGTTAATGTAGTTATTTTCCATAATACGCAATTTATGAAGGTATTTTAATCAGGGATGAAATAACGTTTTAAATCGATACGTTATTGTAAAACGTTATTTATTACTCCTATTTGTTTTCGTTACATAACGTTATAAATAACATTAAAAAAATGAATTGTTATGTTATATAACGTTATACAAATTATGATATACAGGGTTTCTTAAGTATTGCAAAAAAAAAATCCGGGAGGTGATTCCCTATCGAAAATTATGGGAGGTCTTTTACATAATTTTTTTTTCTTAGACGTCTCCTTTCGGATTTTCACTCCCCTAAAGGCGATCGGTAAAATTAGGTTTTTATTTTATTTCTCAAATTTAGATAAATGTAGGAGAATGATATTTGGTAGATGTTTTATACTTATTAAAAGGTCATAGTAATATTTTCAATCATCTCCCACCTTCACAGGGGGCTGAAAAGTGTGACCCCTGTTGGATTTTTTATTAAAACTTTTTGGTGAGTTGAAATTTTGCAATTAATTTTTTTTTTAAACTTGATTTATTTAGAATCTTTTTTTATTCTTTAACTTTTCGTAAAATCTACAGTTTTTGAGTAAAAAATTAAATGAATGAACATGATCCATTAAATATTCTAAAACTAGCAGTTAGCCGGTCCTAGGACAGGATTGTCAAGTATGACATAAGTCAACCCGCGTTACAGATTACTATAATAACATTACAGATTACTATAATAACATAACCTCAAGATGATTGTCAAGTATGACATAAGTCAACCCGTAGCTATATTCATGCGTTGTAGATAGATAGATAGACAGAGTCAGGCTGGACTTTTATATATATTTATAAAACGATTCATTTTGGTGGTAACCATGGTTTGTTTATGTTCATATTGGGTAGAATTAACGAGCGTTTTAGCGTTGTCGCCGCGTAAATGTCAAAATGAATTACACCCGTCAACTCTAATCAATATGAACATAAACAAACTATGGTAACCACCAAAATGAATCGTTTTATTTTAGAATATTTAATGGTTCACTTTCACTCATGTAATTATTTGCTCAAAAGCTGTAAATTTTACGAGAAGTAAAAGAATCAAAAATCTAAATAAATCAAGTTTAAAAAAAATATAAAATTGCTAAATTTCAACCCACCAAAAAGTTCTGATTAAAAAAAACCAACAGGGGTTGCACTTTTCAGCCGCCTGTGAAGGTGGGAGATGATTAAATATATTACTTTGAGAAACCTGTTAATAAGTTATAAAACATCTACCGAATATCATTCCTTTACATTTATCCAAATTTGAGAACTAAAATAAAAACCTATTTTTACCGATTCCCTTTAGGGGGCCGTAACTCCGAAATGAGACGTCTAATATTTCTCTTATATTTCGATAAAGAATCACCTCCCGATTTTTTTTGCAACATTTAAGAAACACCCTGTATAACGTTATAAAAATAATTTTTATTAATTTGTAATTCTGAAATTATTTTTGGGATTTGTAAATATAAATTTAAAAAATAGTACAAAATTACGTTGAGATATTTTATTTTCATTTTAATTTCTAAAATACAAACAAAATACAGGGTGCACCACGACCCTGAGATTCCTTGATAGCTTCTTTATTAATGAAAATATCAAAAAATGTTTAATACAAATATTGTGGAACCTATTTTCTACATAACCTAATATTATTTTCAAATATACAGGGTGTTTCGTTTGACCGACACATATAAAAATTTAATTTTTTTAAATAAAACACCCTGTATATTTTTACATTTTCTTTTAGAGAATTTAATTGTCTTTCGAAATTATTAAGCATGTCCTATACCGAAAGTTAATATATTTCGAGCTATCTCGATTTTTGTTAGTATTACTAAGGCAATTAAAATATTTTAAAGTGGGCCATGGACGTAAGTCGTAATTTTTCAAAGAATTTTTAAACAAAAGAATAAAAAGAGCTGCAACTTTAATTTTAGGCTAAAAATGTACCCCATTTTACCGAAATTTATCGTATAAATTGTTCAAGATTCTGTCCTTGTTCTACGCACATCCGTAGACCTTGTCTGAAAGACTCTAGCTCCCTTTATAACATTTCGGGGGTTATACCATCAAAAGCAACACGAATCCTGTTCTGCATATCTTCAGCAGTTGTTGGGGGGGTCTTGATACACCTGTTTTATGGGTCCCCACAAAAATAAATCTATAGGGGTAAGATCAGGTGACCTAGGTGGCCAGGGGATTGGTCTACCTCGTCCTATCCATCTATTAGGATATTCTGTGTTCGGCAACTGCATTACTTGCTGTGTTGCTTTTAATGTTATAACCCCCGAAATGTTATCAAGAGTGCTAGAGTCTTTGAGACAACATCTACGGCTGTGCGTAGAACACGAACAAGGATATAATTTTAAACAATTTATACCATAAATTTCGGGGAAAAGGGGTACATTATTGGACTAAAATTAAAGTTGGAGCTCTTTTTATTCTTTTGTTTAAAAATTCTTTGAAAAATTACGACACGTCCATGGCCCACTTTAAAATATTTTAATTGCCTTAGTAATACTAATAAAAATCGAGATAGCTCGAAAAATATTAACTTTAGGTATAGGACATGCTTAATAATTTCGAAAGACAATTAAATTCTCTACAAGAAAATGTAAAAATATACAGGGTGTTACATTTAAGAAAAATGACTTATCGATGTTTAAAGTTTCACAAGTTTGACCAAGCGTAAAAAACACCCTGTATAATATTTTTAAAATGTAGCTAGCGCAAAGTGTTAATTAATCTATTGTCAATATAAATTTTAAACGAAATTTTACCGCTATTTTTAACAACTTTAATGTTAAAAAAAATTGAAAGTGTTGTATTGCTCAAAAATTTCATAAAAATGTAAATTTAACGAAAACGGTTGACTTAAGACCCATATAACCTTATACATTTTTTAAAGTAAATTTTAAGAAGAATCCAAAAATGTAAAAATATACAGAGTGTTCTATTTAAAAAAATTAAATTTTTATATGTGCCGGTCAAACGAAACACCCTGTATATTTGAAAATTTTAGGTTATGTAGAAAATAGGTTTGCACAATATTTGTATAAAACATTTTTTGATATTTTCATTAATAAAGGAGCTATCGAAGAATCTCAGGGTCGTGGTGCACCCTGTATATAAAAAGATTGCCATATAAAAATTTTATTTATAGAGAATAACGATATAAAATATCTTTTAATGAAACGTTATAAGTCATTATAACGTTACGTTACGTTACGATTTCCATCCCTGATTTTAATAAATAAAGAAGTCGTAGTAAATTTTCAAAAATGATGAATTTCATTTTTCGTCTGTAGT
This sequence comes from Elmis aenea, assembly GCA_947652605.1. Taxonomy (NCBI): domain Eukaryota; kingdom Metazoa; phylum Arthropoda; class Insecta; order Coleoptera; family Elmidae; genus Elmis; species Elmis aenea. Next base: position 20,641,112 of record OX393583.1, read on the forward strand.
GCCAAACTGGAAGTTGATGTATTAAATCTGATTACACAGGGGTGTTCATCTAAAAAAAAAAAAAAAATAGTTCCACAGACCGACATCAGATTATCGTTAACTATTACGGTAACCAAGATACTCCGTACAACATTCGAATTTGGTCCACCCTGTATACAGATTTTTGGGTTAAATCGGCCTTATTTCATGTCTACTACATCCCCTTAAAGTTTTTACTATGCATTTTGTCACGCCCTGTATGATTGCTGAGAGTGGGTCGCGGTAACAAATATTATGTTGAGAAGGGTTCGCGAGTCAAAAAAGGCTGAGAGCCGTTAGTGTATGCTTAAAAGCCCAAACAGAATGCGAGTTTCGGGTTTTGAGTTTTGGGTTTTGGGTTTCGGGTTGGAGACTGAAACTGGTCTTTGAAACTCGTTGCAAACACAATGCGAGTTTTTAAAAACTTAAAACTCATCTTGACAAATGTCAATGTCAAATGACATTTTAAACAGCCAAACCTTCATTAACGTAAATTTTTGGAAATCGTGTAGTACCAATTCAGATTTGTTATTCTTTTTCCTTCAAAAACATCTAATACAATCTCTCTTTCGAGTTAAATTTAGACCTTAAAATTATGAAAATACGTGGCCGGGCGCATCAGCTGTCAGAAATTGACATGTTCGATTTTCGATGCCATTTTAACGCATTTTAAGCCTTTCAAAAAATTATTTCGACTTGATTTACTAATGCAACGACCAAAATGAATGTTCCCAGGTAATAATTTATATACTTAGTTATCGAAAAAAAAATTCAATAATAAAAGCGTTTGCTTTAAAACACCTAAATTTTTATGAAATTTTACCGTCGGGTGTTGGCCCAAGGGTTAAGTATCCGATGGATGGGCCGAGCGCGCTCGAGCGTCCAAAGTTCAATTCCACGAGACGGCAACTTATTTTTTTTCGCGAATTTTTATAATATTGGCCTGCCCACCACCAGGGCCTATCACGGGGGGGGGGCTAATACATAATATTTTGTTTACAAATACTATTAAAATTAAATTAAAACCTTTCTAAGAGTAATGGGGGCCCGTTATCTATTGCTTCCCTGGGGCCCGAATTTTCTGTGAACGGCCCTGCCCACCACCATTGCATAAAACAAAGGATATGTCTTATCGTCCAAAAATATTAAAAATATTCTGCCTCACATCAATAACTGATAAACTTGGGTGTGCAGGACATATTTATTAAAATGCGGGACGCGGGACAAATAAAGACAAAGCGGGACAGTCCCGAAAAATCCAGGACGTCTGGTAACCCTGAATGCTGCCCTCAGATCAATAATTATGAAGTACGAAATTTATTGGTGCGAGCAGGGGCGGATCTAGGTTTTTCGGGGCCTAGGGCTTATTGAAGTCCAATGAGGCCTCATTTTTTGCTGAATTAAGAATCCTTGAATTGGGGTTTAAAATTCATTTTTATTAACATCAAAATCAGAGTTGAAATATATTTATTTATGAAGTGGCGACTGGTGATGATCTATGTTACATTGATTAAAATAAAACAAATAACAAGTACTATAAATTATCATTAGTAATATTAATTATTTTTTACTATACGATAAGTGCTAATTGTTAGTGAAAAAGTATTAAAAATTTATGATAATGATTCAATTTTTGTGGGCCCTTCACACTTGGGGGCCTAGGGCTTAAGCCCTATTAGTCCTTATGTAGATCCGCCCCTGGGTGCAAGAGAAAATGTATTTGTGTGAGTGAGTTTCGGTCTCTAAAGTTCAGCATGTTTGAAACCCAAACCCAACTTGAGCAAATACCGTCTTCACGTTGAAACTTAAAGATCGTATTCTGTTCGGTTTCATATGAATCCGTGTGTTTGACTTTGAAACCCGAAACCCAAAACTCAAAACCCGAAACTCGCATTCTGTTTGGGCCTTAACGTAATAATTTTGTTTTTCCTTGCGATTACTTTCCGTTTTAGTATCAACATGTTATTCACAACAACTTATACTGCATTCCTTCAGCTAGCAAGGAACGTCTTGTGGGTCAATTGCAAGTAAAACTGTTGAAGGTGCACTAAGTCACGTAGGTAGCAGTACGCACTGAACGGAAGTCGATCACCGGTCAATCGGGTACAGATGCCACAAGAAGTGAGTTTACTTTGCCCGTGACATCCGCGTGACGTTAAACTGACATGTCATTAAATTGAAAATAGATCTGCCGTAGATGTAAACCTGTAAATAAACTAATGGACGACGGAATGTTACGAGAACCTGACCTCTTCGTATTTGTGATACAAATTACTTTCAGAAATTATGTTGACCCGTTAATCCGAGCTGTTTACGCAATACTTTGTTTACATTCATGTTAAAACAGTGACCTACCTAACTTTGTATTTAGTAAGTAGGGGAGAGGTTTTTTACACGTACTTTTATTGCTTATGAATTGAATGCAGTCACAACAAACATGCAAACAACAATCATTGCAATCTGTATATGTGACAAAGACAAAACAAAACAATAATTTCTGAAAATAACGTGCGCTTTTATATACTGGATGTTGCAGTAAGAACTTTCTGTCTCCGTAACTTCTGTTTTTTTTTAGGAGATATAACTTTGGTGTTTATTACAAACTGCTTGCAGGGTTGTAAGCCCTTTACCCTTTATAAATATATTTTTATATTTAACAAACAGTATACACTCGATTAATTTGACTAATGGTGAGGAGAAAGGGGACGAATAACATTTAGAATAAAATGCTCTACCCAAAAACAAGTTCGAGTTAATTTTTGAACAGGGCCATACTAGTTTTTTTTATAAAATTTATTGAACTGAACCCCCACAACTCCGCCACTGGTTGCTTGGGGGGCTTGACATTCTCACCGAATGCGGTAACCTGTAAGGTGGTGCTGTATACCAAATTTGGTTTAAATATATCTACTGGTTGAGAAACGGTTAAACACTATCGATATTTTTTCGAAAATTTCAACACCCTGTATCTTTAAAATGAAGCATTTATGGACGAACTTTGATATGGATTATTCGCTTTAAAATAAGGTTTTAGACCGAGCTCGGTGGCTGGTTGGTATGCAACCTAGCTAGTAAAGGCGGGAGGCGTGGGTTCGAATCTTGCGGCCGTCTGTCATCGTAGGGGTTTCAGGTGGTTTCCCTTACCTACTATAGGCAAATGCTGTGACAGTACTTCCACCTACCCCTTACCTTACCCACCCTTTCCTTGTTCCCCGCCCCCTCCTCCCGGACGCTAGTGACCTCAGATGTCGAAGCGTCCCTAAACTCTCAATAAAAAAAAAAAAAAAGTTTTTGTGCTATCGTACTAGAAACAGCTGTTTGACGGACGCGTTAGCAACCATAAAGTAGGTACTGCATTATCGGCCCTATCCTTAGCAACGGTTTTCGGCCGCTACAGCGTACGAAAATAGTGTATTTTACAACAAGAGATGAAAGTGCAGTTTTTTTCGTGAGGTGAGATTTATCTACGAGCCGCGAAGCGGCGAGTGAGCAAATCTCAGGAACAAAAAAATCTTTCAATTTAGTAAATAATTGTCTCAAATTATTAATAATAATCAAATTATTAATATAAAATTATTAAAAATAAAATAATTACTAAATTGAAAGATCCAATAGAAGATAAAAAACAAACACATTATATATAAAATACCATGTAAAAACTGTGAAGGTATATATATTGGACAAACTAAAAAATATTTGGAAAAAATAATTCAAGCACATAAATACACAAAAATTGCAGCACAGCCTTAAATAAACATATGAAAACCTTAACACACACATTTGATTTTGACCAAACAGTAATTTTATAAAAAGAAACTAAAGAAAAACCAAGACAAATCATAGAAATGATCGAAATTCAACAACACACATAGTATTAATGATAAAACAGATATCCAAAAACTAAGTTCTATATATAATAACTTAATCAAACCAAACCAAATTTAAAATTTAACAAATCCAACCCTGTACAAATAATTATTGTCATGTCATTAGCGACCTCTACACAGAGAAATTTTTAAAAACCACACACAATACATCCGGTCTCAGCTGGACCATGTTTTTAATGTTAATTTGTGATCGCCTTTTAATGTTTTTAATGTTTTTAATCTAATATAATAACATATATCAAATTACAAATACCTCAAAATTTCAACATTGTACTTGTGCAAGGGCTTACATATACAGGTAAAAAAGCAAATAACACAATATTATATGTAAATTTATATTAATATTTCAAAAAACTATTTCTAGCTTTGGAACTTAAATAAAGAATCACTTGAAAAAGATGCCATACCACAGCATCGAAACGTTGTGATAACATGCTAATAAGCTAGTATTTCAATTAAACCTTACAAACCCAATACTTAATATTTAAATTATCATCAAGAAAAGGTAACAATAAAAATCCAATATATATCTATATACAGGCTGTCACACAAAAAACGCCGCAAGCTGTAACTCCGTTATATGTGGTCCGATTTTGGTGAACAAAAAATTAAATGAAATGTCTCCTCAAATACTATAAACTGAATTGGATTTCAATTTTTTTCAAGGTCAACTTAAATGTCAAACGATAGTCAATTTTTTTTTCAAATAGCACCATCTATTTTTTTAAATTAAATCTGGTAGACATTATTTTTCTGAATTCAATGATGTAATCATAAGTTAATTTTAGTGCTAAACTAATAAGAAATAAAAAATAAAAGTTTAACTAAAGTAGGTTATGTTTCACAAAATTTTCAAGCATGCTGTGGAAAACAAAAAAATCCTATTCAACAAATATCATTTAAATACCACACTGAAGTTTAAATGACATTTGTTGATAAAGATTTTTTTTGTTTTCCACCGCACGCTTGAAAATTTTGTGAAACATAACCTATTTTAGTTAAACTTTTATTTTTTATTTCTTATTAGTTTTGCACTAAAATTAACTTATGATTACATCATTGAATTCAGAAAAATAATGTCTACCAGATTTAATTTAAAAAAATAGATGGTGCTATTTGAAAAAAAAATTGACTATCGTTTGACATTTAAGTTGACCTTGAAAAAAATTGAAATCCAATTCAGTTTATAGTATTTGAGGAGACATTTCATTTAATTTCTTGTTCACCGAAATCGGACCACAAATAACGGAGTTACAGCTTGCGGCGTTTTTTGTGTGACAGCCTGTATATAAAAGAGCTTGTTTGTTTGTTCGCTATAGAATCCTAGGTCCGTTGACCGATCGGGGCCAAATTTTGCACAGTTACTATTTAGGACCCAACGGAATAAACGTCGTATAAATAACGGCCGGAAACGACCGGGAACGGCCGAAAACGTCTGGGAAAGTCCGCCGAGCGCGAGCGCGCAGCGCGAGTAGTCTGTGATTGATAAAAGAGAATTGTAATTACCACTGTAACGCCGGGTCAATCAGCTAGTTATGTTGTATAAAGTATTAATTAATCATTTCAGTTCCATAGCGACACCTCCACACTGACATTGACAGAAATAAAATATTATAACCTGCAAACGAAATATATTTAATAGTAATTTTTTTACCATTCTTAGGCTTTTATATAAAATGCTACATTAAAATTTAATTATTTGATAAGAATATTAACGCAATTTTAGTTTATTATGAGTTAAAGTTTAAACAAATCGGCAATTTTACAATTAGATTTTGACATTGACATTATTTTGTAAAAAAGTAAAACTTTCATGTAGAGTAGGCAGTGAGAAAATGACAACTTTCATATACCTGAGTAGAAAAAGATCATTTGCATTAAAGTACATGTGCGTGTCTGAATATAAGTTCTCTGAGATTATAGCTTCCCCGCTAAGGGTAGTGACGTAGAGGTCTTTAGGTTGTTAACTGTCAGGTAGTTTATAACCTAATATTTTCGTGTTGATACTGTTACTGAATACTAAATTTTATACGACATAGTACTCGTTATGTGTTAATCAATGTGTGTTTTGTATAATTGTACTAACTGTTCTATTGCTGTCAATTATTATACTATGTATTAATAAATAAATATATGATATGGTACACGTTATGTAATTAATCAGTGTTTAAATTTATGAATAAAACATTACAATCGCGCAAGAAAAGGTTATTTAAATTATTATGTACAGAATTATGCAAGTACGTTTTCACCGCTAACAGCATACGCCGTCATCTGTCAGTGACAGAATGTCACGTAGTTTCTAACCTATAATTACTAAAAATTTAAATTGTTTTTAATTCGATCGCACAAAAATGTAATATGCACCTTGGCCAAAACGTACTTTTTCGGCCTTGCTTGTTTGCTGGCCTTGATACATAAATAACTAATTTGTATCGGCTGTTTAAGTCCTGCTACAAAAAAAGTCGCGAAAAAAGTGGACCACCCTGTATACAGTGTGTCACACAAAAAACGCCGTAAGCTGTAACTCCGTTGTTTGTGGTCCGATTTTGGTGAACAAAAAAGTAAATGAAATGGCTCCTCAAATACTATAAACTGAATCGGATTTCAATTTTTTTCACGTTGAACCTAAATGTCAAACGATAGTCAATTTTTTTTTCCAAATGGCACCATTTTTTTTTTTTACTGAATCTGGTAGACATTGTTTTTCTGAATTCAATGATGTAATCATAAGTTAATTTTAGTGCAAAACTAATAAGAAATAAAAAATAAAATTTTAATTAAATTAGGTTAGGTTTCACAAAATTTTCAAGCGTGCCGTGGAAAACAAAAAAAAATCTTAAGCAACAAATGTCATTTAAATACCACACTGACGTTTAAATGACATTTGTTGATTAAGATTTTTTTTGTTTTCCACAGCACGCTTGAAAATTTTGTGAAACCTAACCTAATTTAGTTACCCTTTTATTTTTTATTTCTTATTAGTTTTGCACTAAAATTAACTTATGATTACATCATTGAATTCAGAAAAAAAAATTCTACCAGATTTAGTTAAAAAAAAATAGATGGAGCCATTTGAAAAAAACAAGTTGACTATCGTTTGACATTTACGTTCAACTTGAAAAAAATTTAAATCCGATTCAGTTTATAGTATTTGAGGAGCCATTTCATTTAGTTTTTTGTTCACTAAAATTGGACCACAAACAACGGAGTTACAGCTTGCGGCGTTTTTTTGTGTGACACCCTGTATAAACAGAGCTACTTTTACAGGCCGTTTAGGCTCACAGCTCCGTGATCTTTTTTTAACTCTTTTCTATTTTTGGCTATGGTCTTCCTCTCAACACTCTTCTAATTATTTTCTTCTCCCATCTTTGCAATCTTTCCTGTTTTCTTATTTACTTCTAGTATCCAAGTTTCGCAGGTATATGTTGCTGTTGGTCGCAATACTGTTTTGTATAATAATACTGATTAATATATCGTTTTTTATATATTTATTACAGAAATTATTTGAAATGAAAGTTTTTAAGTTAAATTTTGATCAGCTTGTAGTTATTAAAAAATTATTCTTCAAGTTATAAATCAAGTTCATTGACTAAAGAAATAAATAGTTTGTCGCTAATAAAGCGTTCGTTTCATTTGACCTCATCTTCCTGTTTACAAACATCTTCGGTAAAACGGTAGAATATTTAAATTATTTCTCAGAATATAAAAGACATTTATAAAGATTATTTTTATGAAACGCCATATCAGAAATCTTAAAAAGTGAGTTTGTTGTACGAATCGATGACTAAAATATAACTCAAAATGTCTTTTTTTTTAAAAGAAGAAACTTTTTTATGAAATGAAGAAATACCACCAGTCACGCCAAAAGAGGTTGCAAACGAAATCAAAAGCAACCTCAGCCCCAAAAAACGCCAGATTTTGACCTGACTACAGGCGAAATCTTAAATCAGCTACCTAGGAAAAGCATTGTAAAGGTAGCCATACACGTTGCGGTATACCTGGCAGGTTTGCCTGAACCAGTGGCGTACGCAGGGGAGGGGATTAGGGGAATAAATCCCTCCCGAAAATTTGAAAACGACTGAATTATAATTACTGCATTTGCAAACATATAAAATACTCGAACATTTAAAATGTATTATTTGTTTGTATATTTTACTGATAAATGCTATTTTTCGGTACCTTTGACATTCAAACTTAAAAAAAAAACGCTTATGGCACTGTTAACCGGGAGGCTACCGCCCCACTGGGCCCCCCGCACCTTTTCCTTATAACTCACTTTTTGTGTCTTGGTCCCTAGGTCATTTTCTAATTTTACCATTACCATGACCCGTTTGAAATAAGTCAATAAAGTCAATATTATTTTTGCAAATTAAAACAATATCCCCCCTGAAATATTTTTCTGCGTACGCCACTGGCCTGAACAATATAAAATGTTCAGGTTTACCTAAACAGTTTTGACTCTACACACGCTACGGTAGACCGCAGAGGTTTTCAGTTGACCATGGCTTCGACACAAGATGACGCGGTGGCGGTGACGCAGAACAACTGAGACCTGTGCGGACGAGCGGCACCCACGTTCCGGTTTGTAGTCTGGCACCAGGGCTGGTATTCTCAACTCTTCCTGTTCAGCGATATCGCTACCGTTGAACGCTAGGGGTGCACAAACCACTGACAATCGTATTCCCAACGTCTCCTCTCGCAGGCGCTCCATTCGCGTTCAACGCGAGTGGGTAGACCCACTCCTCTTGGCAAATACAGCTCGCTTTGCACTCAAATCGTAACCTTTGTGTGTGTTGTGAGTTGTTGTTTTCTTTTATTATGGATGATATTAAATTTATCAATTTAATTGAGGACTTAGAACAGGCTTAAAATGATGTGGCCGAACCTTATAATTTAATATTATTAAATTCATTTACATAGGGTTGCCAGAATATCACTTTCAAAAAACATTTTCTCTTTTTTAATTCTGATATTTCTTTTTCTTTTTTCATGTAAAAATGTTCACTTTTGTTCTCTTTTTCGGTTACCCTTTTTTGAAATGAGAATGTTTGGTGAGTTCATTTAATATTCGAACTTAAACTTAATGCATACAATTACAAGAATATTTCTTGTAATTGTTTTTATGATGAGTTTAAAAATAATACAGAAAAAACATCCTAACATCTATTATTTCAAAAATTAAATTTAATTAAAAAGGAATAAATGTATGAAAAAAATGTTTCTTAAAGAACCAATAGATTCTAATTAATTAAATAAACGAAAAGTTGCTGGTTTTCAAACAGGTTTATTCGTTGCAAATTTTAAAAAAGATCCGACATGTTTCGCCGATGTTATTTTATCGGCATCCTCAGGGATGTTTTTTTAAAAAGTTGAAAAATGTTGAATTATGTTAAAATTGTTGAACATTTGTGAAAAAATTGAATTATCTGTTGATTTTAAAACAACACAAATGTTCAACAATTTTAACATAATTCAACATTTTTCAACTTTTTAAAAAAACATCCCTGAGCATGCCGATAAAATAACATCGGTGAAACATATCGGATCTTTTTTAAAATTTGCAACAAATAAACCTGTTTGAAAACCAGCAACTTTTCGTTTATTTAACCTATAATCAAACAACAGGAGAAACCAACTTTATCGATTCTAATAAATTTAGGTATTTAATGAATAAATATTTTTTTCTTATTAATAATATGGAAAGGAATCTAAATAACCGATTTTATTGGGGAGAAGGCTACTTTATACTAGGTATGTTAGTTTATTTCAATGATTTATATTATATTTATGAATATATGTAAATAATTTTACTGATATATGTGTAATTAGAATAATAATATATAAGAATAATCAATTTTTGCTACAATTGTGCAATTTTTTTCTTAATAAATGTGTTTTTCAGTTAATTCCGCAATGTTCTCTTTTTTGATTTGTATTGTTCTTTTTATACATTCAGGATATCTGGCAACCCTACATTTACACAATTAAATGTCGATGAATTTCGAAAAAAATTTAGACTTTCGAGGGATACTCATTCCAATACATTTTACATACTATTTAAATTTGTAGCAATTACACTCCATTGCTTTTGGGCATCGTTATATGTAAAATTTTGTGAAAATTTGCCACTTAATAATTAACTATTCTCTCAAGAATTTCTACTAATGCTGCTTTCTGCTGCTCCGTTAATTTCCCCATAATCAATCAAAACAAAAACCACAGAACATTCAAAAACTGGCGGCAAAGTGACAGACCATGCAAAATTCCAATGTTGCAACATCTACCCACTCGCGTCGAAGAATTGCAAAGGCAGGGGTAGATGAGAATACAGAAGCGACCCTTCCACTCGCATTGACGACGCTCGCTTTCATGAGCACTGCTGTTCAAAGCGAGCGAGTTGGGAATAGCGCCCCAGGTAGTAAGAATCGAATGTCGATTCTTCTCCGGTCGCCTGAACAGGTAACATTGCCTGTGCAGTTATGTTACACACACGCTCCGGTATACCTGCAACCAGGCAAATCTGACAGGTATACCGCAACGTGTATGGCCACCCCAACTATCTAATTCTCTCACATAACTGAAACCTGTGCAGGCGAGCGGAACACACGTTCCGGTTTGTAGTCTGGCGCAAGTAGTAAGAATCGAATGTCGATTCTTCTCCGGTCGCCTGAACAGGTAACATTGCCTGTGCAGTTGTGCTACACACACGCTCCGGTATACTTGCAAGCAGGCAAACCTGACAGGTATACCGCAACGTGTATGGCCACCCCAATCTATCTAATTCTCTCACATAACTGAAACCTGTGCAGGCGAGCGGCACACACGTTCCGGTTTGTAGTCTGGCGCAAGTAGTAAGAATCGAATTTCGATTCTTCTCCGGTCGCCTGAACAGGTAACATTGCCTGTGCAGTTATGTTACACACACGCTCCGGTATACCTGCAACCAGGCAAATCTGACAGGTATACCGCAACGTGTATGGCCACCCCAATCTATCTAATTCTCTCACATAACTGAAACCTGTGCAGGCGAGCGGAACACACGTTCCGGTTTGTAGTCTGGCGCAGGTAGTAAGAATCGAATTTCGATTCTTCTCCGGTCGCCTGAACAGGTAACATTGCCTGTGCAGTTGTGCTACACACACGCTCCGGTATACCTGCAACCAGGCAAACCTGACAGGTATACCGCAACGTGTATGGCCACCCCAATCTATCTAATTCTCTTACATAACTGAAACCTGTGCAGGCGAGCGGCACCACGTTCCAGTTTGTAGTCTGGCGCAGGTAGTAAGAATCGAATTTCGATTCTTCTCCGGTCGCCTGAACAGGTAACATTGCCTGTGCAGTTATGTTACACACACGCTCCGGTATACCTGCCAGCAGGCATACCTGACAGGTATACCGCAACGTGTATGGCCACCCCAATCTATCTAATTCTCTCACATAACTGAAACCTGTGCAGGCGAGCGGAACACACGTTCCGGTTTGTAGTCTGGCGCAGGTAGTAAGAATCGAATTTCGATTCTTCTCCGGTCGCCTGAACAGGTAACATTGCCTGTGCAGTTGTGCTACACACACGCTCCGGTATACCTGCAACCAGGCAAACCTGACAGGTATACCGCAACGTGTATGGCCACCCCAATCTATCTAATTCTCTCACATAACTGAAACCTGTGCAGGCGAGCGGCACACACGTTCCGGTTTGTAGTCTGGCGCAAGTAGTAAGAATCGAATTTCGATTCTTCTCCGGTCGCCTGAACAGGTAACATTGCCTGTGCAGTTATGTTACACACACGCTCCGGTATACCTGCAACCAGGCAAATCTGACAGGTATACCGCAACGTGTATGGCCACCCCAATCTATCTAATTCTCTCACATAACTGAAACCTGTGCAGGCGAGCGGCACACACGTTCCGGTTTGTAGTCTGGCGCAAGTAGTAAGAATCGAATGTCGATTCTTCTCCGGTCGCCTGAACAGGTAACATTGCCTGTGCAGTTGTGCTACACACACGCTCCGGTATACCTGCAACCAGGCAAACCTGACAGGTATACCGCAACGTGTATGGCCACCCCAATCTATCTAATTCTCTCACATAACTGAAACCTGTGCAGGCGAGCGGAACACACGTTCCGGTTTGTAGTCTGGCGCAGGTAGTAAGAATCGAATTTCGATTCTTCTCCGGTCGCCTGAACAGGTAACATTGCCTGTGCAGTTGTGCTACACACACGCTCCGGTATACCTGCAACCAGGCAAACCTGACAGGTATACCGCAACGTGTATGGCCACCCCAACTATCTAATTCTCTCACATAACTGAAACCTGTGCAGGCGAGCGGAACACACGTTCCGGTTTGTAGTCTGGCGCAAGTAGTAAGAATCGAATGTCGATTCTTCTCCGGTCGCCTGAACAGGTAACATTGCCTGTGCAGTTGTGCTACACACACGCTCCGGTATACCTGCAACCAGGCAAACCTGACAGGTATACCGCAACGTGTATGGCCACCCCAATCTATCTAATTCTCTCACATAACTGAAACCTGTGCAGGCGAGCGGAACACACGTTCCGGTTTGTAGTCTGGCGCAGGTAGTAAGAATCGAATTTCGATTCTTCTCCGGTCGCCTGAACAGGTAACATTGCCTGTGCAGTTGTGCTACACACACGCTCCGGTATACCTGCAACCAGGCAAACCTGACAGGTATACCGCAACGTGTATGGCCACCCCAATCTATCTAATTCTCTTACATAACTGAAACCTGTGCAGGCGAGCGGCACCACGTTCCAGTTTGTAGTCTGGCGCAGGTAGTAAGAATCGAATTTCGATTCTTCTCCGGTCGCCTGAACAGGTAACATTGCCTGTGCAGTTATGTTACACACACGCTCCGGTATACCTGCCAGCAGGCATACCTGACAGGTATACCGCAACGTGTATGGCCACCCCAATCTATCTAATTCTCTCACATAACTGAAACCTGTGCAGGCGAGCGGAACACACGTTCCGGTTTGTAGTCTGGCGCAGGTAGTAAGAATCGAATTTCGATTCTTCTCCGGTCGCCTGAACAGGTAACATTGCCTGTGCAGTTGTGCTACACACACGCTCCGGTATACCTGCAACCAGGCAAACCTGACAGGTATACCGCAACGTGTATGGCCACCCCAATCTATCTAATTCTCTCACATAACTGAAACCTGTGCAGGCGAGCGGCACACACGTTCCGGTTTGTAGTCTGGCGCAAGTAGTAAGAATCGAATTTCGATTCTTCTCCGGTCGCCTGAACAGGTAACATTGCCTGTGCAGTTATGTTACACACACGCTCCGGTATACCTGCAACCAGGCAAATCTGACAGGTATACCGCAACGTGTATGGCCACCCCAATCTATCTAATTCTCTCACATAACTGAAACCTGTGCAGGCGAGCGGCACACACGTTCCGGTTTGTAGTCTGGCGCAAGTAGTAAGAATCGAATGTCGATTCTTCTCCGGTCGCCTGAACAGGTAACATTGCCTGTGCAGTTGTGCTACACACACGCTCCGGTATACCTGCAACCAGGCAAACCTGACAGGTATACCGCAACGTGTATGGCCACCCCAATCTATCTAATTCTCTCACATAACTGAAACCTGTGCAGGCGAGCGGAACACACGTTCCGGTTTGTAGTCTGGCGCAGGTAGTAAGAATCGAATTTCGATTCTTCTCCGGTCGCCTGAACAGGTAACATTGCCTGTGCAGTTGTGCTACACACACGCTCCGGTATACCTGCAACCAGGCAAACCTGACAGGTATACCGCAACGTGTATGGCCACCCCAACTATCTAATTCTCTCACATAACTGAAACCTGTGCAGGCGAGCGGAACACACGTTCCGGTTTGTAGTCTGGCGCAAGTAGTAAGAATCGAATGTCGATTCTTCTCCGGTCGCCTGAACAGGTAACATTGCCTGTGCAGTTGTGCTACACACACGCTCCGGTATACCTGCAACCAGGCAAACCTGACAGGTATACCGCAACGTGTATGGCCACCCCAATCTATCTAATTCTCTCACATAACTGAAACCTGTGCAGGCGAGCGGAACACACGTTCCGGTTTGTAGTCTGGCGCAGGTAGTAAGAATCGAATTTCGATTCTTCTCCGGTCGCCTGAACAGGTAACATTGCCTGTGCAGTTGTGCTACACACACGCTCCGGTATACCTGCAACCAGGCAAACCTGACAGGTATACCGCAACGTGTATGGCCACCCCAATCTATCTAATTCTCTTACATAACTGAAACCTGTGCAGGCGAGCGGCACCACGTTCCAGTTTGTAGTCTGGCGCAGGTAGTAAGAATCGAATTTCGATTCTTCTCCGGTCGCCTGAACAGGTAACATTGCCTGTGCAGTTATGTTACACACACGCTCCGGTATACCTGCCAGCAGGCATACCTGACAGGTATACCGCAACGTGTATGGCCACCTTTAGAATGAAACATGTCCCAAGTGTATGGAAGGTAGCAAAAGTTACAATGCTGCAAAAACCAGGCAAGCCACAAATGAGATTATTTCATATAGACTTATAACATTGCTACAAATAACATCTAAATTATTAGAGAAATTATTCCTAGACTAAAACCTAACATCAAAAGCAAAAAACTGATTCCAAACCATTAGTTTGGATTCAGAAAGAAACATAACTCTAGAGACTTGGGTTATTATATTATATTAAACATTTTGCTTTGAATTTTTTTTTCGTATTTTTAATACAGAATTACATAGTATACAGGGTGGTCCACATAGAAGGGCCACTATTGGGATCTCGTAAACGGTAAGAGCTACAAAGAAGTTTAAATTAGACAAATTGTGCCCCTTTCTGAGACCCATTCAGTGATGCTTTAATGTTTTAAAAAAGTTCCATGGCACGCTAGATTATAAACAAAAATCAAAATAGGCATTTTTTAATCGTTAATAATTCGGTTACACTTGATGGTACAAAAATATTTGTTGGGGAAAAAGTTGTAGATTTTTTTAAGCACTATAAAATGATAACATTCATTTAATTCATTATTTGTCAATTTGTCTAATTTAAACTTCTTTGTAGCTCTTACGGTTTACAAGTTCCCAATGGTGACCCTTCTATGTGGATCAACCTGTATATCAAAATGCGAGTCTTAAAATTATACCTTTCTTAGAGGAAAGGGGGCCCGTTTTCTATTGCTTCCTCGAATTTTCTGTGAACGCCCCTGGACATATGTATAGGTACAAATGTTTTAGCGTTATTTAATTTGAAAAAAAGTTAACTTGTTTATAATGGTGTAATATTTTTATAAATATGCCCGTGATCATTAATATTGCGAAAAACTTGGGGAGGTTATTCCTATCATATCGATTCAGGGGCGGACTGGGTGCATAAAACTGACCGGGCAATTTCTCCAAAATCGGCCCACATAGGTAAAATAAACTTTCGCGATATCGTTTTTATGGCATTGATTGTTTTTGCCCCTCCCCGCGTTTTCGAGATTAAATTTGCTTAAAGGTTGCCAGTAAGTTATTGGATTTGCATAAGAAAATCACGTATAAAAAATGTACCCTAACTTACGCTTTTCAACTTACAATAACGGTGTCGAAACCACCCATAGTGTAATTTAGAGGTATTACTTGTAGACTGTACCTACTTATTTTCGATGCCTATACAGGGTATTTCGGTTATTATCCAACATAGAAAAAAACTAAGTACGTAGTCTCGATTTCGTTTTTCGAGAGAAATTTATTGCCGTAAACAGATTTTTGATATCTTTTTTAATTTTCGAAATATAGCCAAAAACCGATTTTTGGCACTTTTCAAAAATGTTAAATATCTCACTTAAACGAGAAGATAAAGAAAAACTTTAGACATTTTTTGCATCGTTTTTTTGTCCTTAATAAGATAGCTATATTAAATTTTTTTTACTCATACGAATATTGATATATTACACCTAACGTTCTTATTTTAAATAGCAACCATAGGCAAATTATATATTTTTGAAAAATGCAAAAAATAAGCTTTAGATTAATGTCAAAGCCGACTATGGTTGCCATTTAAAATAAGAAAGTTAGGTGTAATATATCAATATTTGTATGGGTAAAAAAAATTGAACATTGCTATTTTATTAACGATAATAAACTATGCAAAAAATATCTTTTAAGTTTTTCTCTATCTTTTTGTTTGAGCGAGATATTTAACATTTATGATATCTTTTTTCATACTCGAAATATAGCTAACACCATTTTTGGTATTTTCAAAAATGTTAAATATCTCGCTTTAACGACAAGATCAAGAAAAACTTTAAGGACATTTTTTGTATGATTTTTTGTCCTTAATAAGATAGCGATATTATTTTTTTTTTGTTCATACAAATATTGATATATTACGCCTTTCTTATATTAAATGGCAACCATAGTTGGCTTTGACATCAATCGAAAGTTTATTATTTGCGCTTTTCAAAAATATATAATTTGCTTATGGTTGCTATTTAAAATAAGAAAGTTGGGTGTAATATATCGGTATTTACCTATATGATTAAAAACAAATTGAATATCGCCATCTTATTAAGAACAAAAAACCATGCCAAAAATGTCTTTAAAGTTTTTCTCTATCTTTTCGTTTAAGCAAGATATTTAACATTTTTGAAAATTGCCAAAAATCGGTTTTTGGCTATATTTCGAAAATTAAAAAAGATATCAAAAACCTGTTTACGGTAATGAATTTCTCTCGAAAAAGAAATCGAGACTACATACTTAGTTTTTTTCTATCTTGGATAATAACCGAGATATCTGTATGGGCATCGAAAAAGGCCACCCTGTACGTATTGAAATTTGTATCCAAACAAATGTATTTAATAATTAATCATAAATAATTAGAAGATTAAAAATAGCCAATAAATATATGTATATTCACAGTCATTTAATTAATTAAGTACATATTAATAATACAAATTTTGGATAGTATAATAATAATGCAGTTTATGCTGCATGAGTATAATGTCCAAAATTTATTCAACACAATAATCTTTAAAAAATTTAGTGATACGTGTCCAGTCTAACTTCAGTTTATATCACTTATAATTTAACAACGAAACTTACTTGGTTAATTAATCTGTCTTTAATTTTCACACTGAACAAAAAATAAAGAAACTTGTATTGGTAGCCTGTAGCCTCCTCAAATGCTGTCAACAGTCTCAGCAGACATCGACCGTACACCTTAGGGTTTTTTATTTATGCGCTGACGTAAACAGTCACTAAAAAAAACACTAACACCCGGCATTTTTTTATTAAGTTGGTAAAATAAAGCTGATTATATAGTAGTAGAAAAATTCATTTGCCCGGTTGCCGGCGGGCCTGTCCGCCCCTGTATCGATTATTAGGGTCTTTTTATAAAATTACGTCTTTTTTCGAAGTTATGGCCCCTAAAGGGAACGGTAAATGCAAGTTTTCATTTTATTTCTCAAATTTGGAGAAATGTAGAAGAATGACGTTTGATAAATCTTTTTCACTTATTAAAAGATATCTCAGTAATATTTTCAATCATCTCCTACCTTTACAAGGCATTGAAAAGTGCAACCTCTGTTGTTTTTTTTGTCAGAAGGTTTTGAAGGGTTAAAGTTTTGCAAATTAATTTATGACCATAATGATATCTGATCTGTTTAATGAAAATATTATCAAGATGGTGACACATCCGGAAATACCGGAAGCTGACGAGCTGACGTCCACTTTCTTATTTCAAATACGTCAATTTTTTATTGCATTTTTGGATTTAACACCTTATTTTAGAGGGACTTTTGATAGCATTCCCTATACCTAAGTGCAGTATTTTAATATTTTGGACTTTTTGAAATTTTTTTGATTTCATTGTGATGCTTAATATTATCTACCACCGCCATTTTTGAAGAGAAAACGCTTATATTAGACCGATTTCGTTGTTTGTTATTTGTAATTATTTCGCAAGCAATGGATTTTTTATATAAAACTACAACTTGTTTAAAATATACTCCTAACTAATTAACTTTTGTCCCATTTATCCAGGGTTGCCAGATTTCAAATTAAGTCTCGCGGGACAAAAATGAAAACATTACAACGATTTTTCTCAAGTTTTTTTTTACAATTAACGATTTTGACATGTCATTTTTAATTTCTAAACTTCATTTTGGCCATTTAAAAATGTATTTAACAAAAAAAAAAAAATGAAAATTTTTATTCATACCATTTATCCTAAAAATTATTCAATACATATTTATCACCGGATTTCACTTCTTT
Organism: Elmis aenea; assembly: GCA_947652605.1. Lineage (NCBI taxonomy): Eukaryota > Metazoa > Arthropoda > Insecta > Coleoptera > Elmidae > Elmis > Elmis aenea. The sequence goes on from OX393583.1 coordinate 20,659,283, forward strand.
AAGAATGACTAAACCTTAATTTTTTAAAATTTGGAATTCCGAACAATTTTTTTTATCATCAACTCGGCCTCTACCCGTTGTATGTGTGCGTATTTGAGCGATGCACTTATTAAAACTGTTTTATACTATACTATTTTTTCGTTTAAGAAAATCGTATACGATTTTTGATACAAAAATTTCGTTCAAGAATTTAGCATGGAAAATATGAACCTTTTACATTGTACTATTTTTTGGTACGAAAATGATCAATTTGATCACAACACAAAGCGAATCATTTCCAAATTTAACGTATACTTAACGCTTGTTCCATTCTACATATTTATTCCTACAAAATAAATTGTGAGGGATATAACGGTAATAAGTAGTATTTAACATCGTTTGATTGTTTCAGTTAACCTAACACACAAATGACATGCGGTCAGATACAGTTACAATAGAATACGCATGCGCGCATGCCACAAAACACGCCCATGCTAAAATAGGACGCATATAGGGACGGTAATAATTTCGTACGAATTTTTGGTTCAAGATTTGTAATTTGTGATTGACACCGTACTAGAAAATCGTATACGATTTTCTTAAACGAAAGAACAGACTTTATAACTTGCTTTTTAGGGAGGCTGGGAATTGGTTGTTAACTCCTCATGACGCAAGCTTTGGCGCGCACACTTTAAACGTTTGGACACTGAGTGGACAGTGGGTCATATGCCGATTTACGCAGGCGCTTACGTCTAAAAGTCCCCGAGCGGCTCGAGGATTCCCCGACATCTAACGCATTCCGCGACCTTTAGCTAAGGCGCACATTGAGCTGCGTGGCGCAGTACGGGCAGAGCAGGCCAGGCAGAGAAACTGAAAACGTATCAGAATATCACAAAAAAATAATGCTTATTATTTAGATAAGAAGATATAAAATGAAATCATTAATGTTATATCTGAAACCATAAAACGAAATATTTTAGAAATAGTTAGAGTCGAAATATTATTCTTTAATTCTTGATACCACCCTGGACTTAACCCACACAGAACAATTGCTACTGTTTCTAGATTTGTTAATCGCAATAAAGTACAAATATCGCAAAAATTGTAGAATATTTTTTGTGTTTGAGGTCTGTAGACTATACAGTGTGAGGCATCACTTATGACACCCCCACTTATTTTGTTATTGGAAAGAATTATCAAAAAAAGTTTCAAATAAAAGTTGTTTGATAGAGTATTTCCCAAAATATTGTCATGTCAAATTTCGTTTTCTTTTGTTTTTTTAGGAGTTACGGCACCATATTTGTTTTTTTTTAATGGAGCATACTAATTTTTTTATACGGTTTGAAAGACATTTTCTTTCCCTTTTCAACGCACTAAAACTTTTATACCCTTACATAACAAAATTTTTAAGAAAATCGCAAAAGAACAATTTGGTTTTAATAGCGTACGATATTAATTATTTTACATTAGTAGGCTTTGAAAATGATACAAAATGGTAAAAGATTTAAAAAAAAGTTAATTAGTTTACAACGGTAAACACAACTACTGTAATAAATTTTTTACCGTTTTGTATCATTTTCAAAGGCTACTAATGTAAAATGATTAATACCGTACGCTTTTAAAACAAAATTGTTCTTTTGCGATTTTCTTAAACATTTTGTTATGTAGGGGAAGGCGGGGCGGAACGGAACCTTTAATATAAAAGAGTTGTAATTTATTAATTTAAGGTAGGAAAAATCTAAAAGTTTGTATTTGTATTCTCTGTTTATTCCTTTTTTTAAATTTAATTACAAATTTAAAAATAATCGTGAACTACTAGGTTTAAATTAAAAAGAAAAAAAAAATGGTAAACGGTCCGTTCTGCCCCAGGGGTGGGGCAGAACGGAACCTTCTTTGCAAAATTGTTTAATTTCTTAAAAAGAGTCAAAGTAGTCATAGTAGACGTAATTAAGCTTATTATTCGAACAACGTAATAATAATAAAGTAGATTTTTTAACGATATATGCTTAACAAACTTAAAATTAATTAAATGAAACATAAAAAGTTAAAAAAATTATTTTCATTATTCAGTGTCTGTTAAATCGTAGATAGTGTCAACAGAAGGTTACAGTACAAGAAACATATTTAAAAAAGAAAAAAGAAAGAAAAATCGGACATGGGGCGGAATGGAACCTCGGTCCGTTGTGCCCCGGTCCGTTCTGCCCCATCCGTTGAAGTTAGGTACAGTTCAAATTCCTCTAGAATGGTTGATGAAATATACAACAGTAAATACACAGGAATGTAGTCCAAGACTCGTAGTTTAAGGATATATCAAGAAAAAATGTAATAAAATTAAAGTTTTTGCTTACTTTGCATATTATGATGACAACCAATTACAACAAAGAACGATAACACAAGCAAATACGGGACACGAGTGAATACGCTTATCCAGAATTGTCCAGAATGACAAAAATATCGTCAGTCTGTTTGTTATGCCTTACTTAATAGTTCCTAAAAGTTTTCTTAGATAGTGCCACGGTACAATTAAAAAAATAAGCAGTGGTCCGTTCTGCCCCATGGTTCCGTTCTGCCCCGCCTTCCCCTAAGGGTATAAAAGTTTTAGTGCGTTGAAAAGGGAAAGAAAATGTCTTTCAAACCGTATAAAAAAATATGTATGGTGCCATTTTAAAAAAACAAATTTGGTGCCGTAACTCCTAAAAAAACAAAAGAAAACGAAATTTGACATGACAATATTTTGGAAAAAACTCTATCAAACAACTTTTATTTGAAACTTTTTTTGATAATTCTTTCCAATAACAAAATAAGTGGGGGTGTCATAAGTGATGCCTCACCCTGTATAACCGGCGAGACGAATTTATTATAAATCTTTTAAAATTATTCAATATCAATATTTAATAATAATAATAATAATATTTATTGTGCATTACAATACAATTAAATAAAATAATACACAAATGGACAAGGTTAGCTCGCGCTCTCTACCACCTTGCCATTAGAAATAAGCATTAACAAACAAAAAAAAAATTACAATAATAAAAGACATATTTACTGCAGAACAGCATTTTTTAACATACGTTTAAATTGAAAAGCAGATAAATGCAATAAATTGATGCATAACAGTATTCAAGTACAACGGTGCTAGATAAGAAAAGCTTCCTCTAAATTTAAGTGAAGAGTGTCTTGGAATACAAAATGAATTAAATCTAATGTTGACATCGTGAACATCATTTGTACGTGTTATAAGATTAAAAAGATATGGTGGATTGTGAGATTTTAAGATTCTATATAAAAAGACAGTATTTAGATAGCGTATGCGCTCCTTTACATTTAATTCGTTGAGGCTAAGTCTAAATGGAGTAATATGACCTCTATACGGAATACAGCAAGCAAACCTTAAACATGCATTCTGCACTCGTTGTAGTTTTTGTTTGTTCAGTTGACTCAAAAAATTAAAATACACAAAGCAGCAATAATCAATGTGTGGGTAGATTAGTGACTTTATCATCATAAGCTTTACCTCACTTGTTAAAGCGTGTTTGAGATTAAGATAAATTCCAAAGAACGTTTAGGAGGATAAATATGTTATAAATGAAATATCATATTAAAGTTTGAATGTTCGACTGCAACTTTTGTGAGAGAATGCGTATCAACTGCTTAAAACTGTGTACATTTAAATTACCAGAAAAATAAAAGGTATTAGTCAAAATAGGAAAGTCTTTACAGCGCAAAACAGATATTTGAAAAAATAAAGATTTAAAAATAATACCTTTTACAGTAAGGTTTAAATTAAACTACCTAGAATTTATTATGTAGGTACTTAAATGTTGCAAGATCCCCTATCGTAAAATTGTATTACTTAAAAGTCTGAACTGAATGATTTGGACAATTTGGCGTTTTGGCACGAAATGAAATGAAATATAATACAAAATATGCAAAACTTAAATTACTCAGGAATTTGCCGCCCCTTTGGTTAGCCCTCCTTGTGCGGTGCATAACCTGCCACCCTACACGCGGCGGCCCTGGTGAAACATCCTGTATCAAAAACTAAAACTATTATGTTTTCACTTTACACACGATAAAAATGAAAGTCAACTTTGAAATATATATAAATTACGTTTATTTCACTCTTTGGCTGTAAATACACATAATAACAAACAGTCGGTACTTTTAACTTACTCACTACAACAATGTTATTAAAATTTAATATTAAATAATCTTAACATTACTATCACATAAAACAACTAACAGTTACAATAATAATATGCTTTATCAGAACTTACAGTATGCAGTCTATCATAATATTACATAACAAATAAATGCCGTTAGTATTTACACAAAGACAATATCAATAGAGTAGGCTGGTTTCAATGTACACATGATATATGTAAACGGGTTATACGAACATGAGGACTGATACAAAAAAAAAAGAAAGAACAGTCGAAACTCGATCGATCGTTACTTGAATAATCGTTATCCCGTATGTGTCGTTTACCTCATACAGTCCCGAGTACATTAGATAATAAACAAGCAAAAATACGACTGCATCAATCGTTTCCCCATTCATCGTTTTACCGCATTATTCGTTAACAATGTCGCAGCGTTTCTACTATTTTACTGGATGGATCGTTGTAAAATATGAACGTTAAGAAGTTTTCACGACTTTCGCCGAAGTTGCTCGATTCGGAATTATATTTGATTAATACCGACACAATAGAGCGCTCTCGTTGCCAGTGGTCCAGCATACGCTGCGGAATTAAGTGGCGCAGGTAGCTTTAATCATAGTTACTTACATAAATATTAATTTTTAATCGGTTGTTTTATTTTTAATTATACATACCTGTGTACATCTAGTATTTATGTACAAATATTTTTTTGAGATAAACATTTATGCATGTTCATATTATTTTGGTATGTTCCCGCTATTACGGTTTTCCCGCATTTATCGTTTTGTTCAAAAACGATAAATAGAGGTATTAATCTTAAGCGGGCAACGTAAACTTTCAAGGTATACAACGAGCGCAAATTAAAATACTATAAGGTTTCAACTACCACAATAAATATTAAAATTACTAAATTAAAAAATCGAGTTGGATACGTTACTGGTTGAATTTTTGAGGTTGTCTCTTAATAAACTTGAAGGAGTAGGAGCGTTTTGGCAAGGCCAAGCTGCCAATAGCAACTTTATATGTTTCTTTTTCTACAGGGAGGATGGTGTAGTTTTGTAATAAACCGCTTAGTAAGCCAAAACTGACCAGCTGGACCATTTTGTAGCCCATACAACCACGTCTTCCTCCTCCGAACGGTAAAAAGTGTTCTGGCTTCACGATGTGGTTGTCAACTATAAATCGCTCTGGTTTGAACAATTCGGGCTCGTCCCAAAGCTTTTCGGACATGCTGAGGTCGTAGTTGTTCAAGAAGATCAAGGTGCTTTTCGAAATTTTGTAGCCTGTAAGAAAGAAGCGGTTTAGAAACGGGAATGGGGAAAGTTTGGTTCCTAACTTACCGTTAACAGAGCTGTCTTGATTTGCTACACGTGGGACGATTGGCGACGCGATGAGTCTGATTGCCTCAAAAATGATACCTTCGGTATAGGGCATGAAGGGTCTGTCAGAAAGGCAAACGTTCCTGAAAGCGCCGTCTTCGCATGTGACTGAATCTATTTCTTCTTGAGCTTTCCTTTGTACGTCTTGTTCGTTGACGAGAAAGCCCAGGACTTTAACCAAGTAATTTCCTACGGCGGAATGGCCCCCGATTATATCTTCAAGCGCAAATAGCGCCGTTTCCCAATCCATGCTCGACACATCTTCACTTCTGACGTGCTGAATTAAACTTTCTACGTAATCGACTGGATCCTTGTCGGAAAAACTCTGATATCTGTTTTCGACGATCTTCTCCAAAATAAAGTTGCGGATATTGTGCGCCAACGTGTTCATTTTGATCAAATTTTTGTAATGTAGCGGCAACAAAAACGGCAGAAAATCGGCGGCGTAGCCTTGATTCACCTCATAGAAAATTTCGTCGAAGTTTTCAATCATCTTCAGGAACTTCTCGTCGTATAACCCGAAGTTCTTCGAACAAAAGTGACTGGTGAAGATGTTCGCGCAACTGTGCAGTACGAACGGTTTAATTTCGACCGGTCCTTCCGTGATCCTGGACATTAATACTGAAGTTTCCCTCGCCACGATCGACTCTAGACTGAGGAATTTGTTTGTGAACGCTCGTGGAAATGTGTAAGTCCGTAGCATATCGCGGCGGGAGCGTTGGGTTTCAGACCAATCGCAAAACGCGAGAGCTGTAACGAAAAAAAAAATCGGTTAGGAGAGTATAGGGCGGAATTTCGTTTAATGACTTACAGTTTTGCTTGTTTCCTCCGAAAAGCTGTTGGTATCTTTCGAAGTTGGGTCTGCTATCGAAATGATGTCCTTTAGTGACCAGAACTTCGCGAATATTATCTTGTCCGTTGACGACGACGCATGGAACCGCTCCCAACTTCAGTTTGACCAGGTTTCCGTATTTTTTCCCCAAATCGGTGAACGCCTGATAAGGCACTTCGTAACCACCGAGCAAATGGAGATGGCCGATGATCGGAAACGATTTTGGGCTTGGAGGTTCGGGTAAAATATCAGCACCTGCAGTCACTTTCTGTTTAAAACGTCGGTTTTCGTAGACTATCAGAAGTAGCACAATAATAAGGAGGACTGAAAGGATGGCGGATATTTGGGTAAAGTACAGGAAACAAAACATTTTTTATGGTTTATGTTCACTTTTAAAAACTTGTTTAAGAGAAAAAAAAAACTTTGTCACTGTTCTTCGGCGTTGGTGAGTTTGCGTGAACGATGTTTCTTCACGGAGCGGTTACGTTGTCTGAAGAAGTTTAATATTGCCGTGGTATATATACATCCTAGGAATCAATTGAATATTCGATCTTGTTGATTTCAATATTTATCTCGAGCCATTTAGCATAAGCCCTGTGATTACGGTAAATGTTTGCCTCTCTTCCCTTGACGTGTCCCGCTCTGCACTAAAAAGAAAAAGAAGTTTTAGTCATTGCGTTTAATTCGGGGCTCATAATTTTGATCTGCATTCCCGCACAACACGGATGTGTTTTGAAATTAAAAACCGTTTTTACTGGAATTATGCATTTATACAAGATTTGGAACGTGTTTCCAGACTTTATGGCGAGTTTTATGTATTTGTACGCATAATTAGGAACATTCCACCATTTCATTAACAGATACTATCACAGACGATGAACAAAAGTAACAGTAAAGCTTTATTAAGGCGACCATTTACAAGAAACTTTATATTATGCTTATTAAGTTGGCTCAGCTAAACATTGCCGCGCGTTGCCGGTTCGTATCAAATTAAATATTACCAATCGTAATTTGTATACAGGGTGCACAGCTTCATGCGGGCCACTATGAAGATCTCGCTTAATATAAGAGATACTGAGATACAGATACAGATTCGGTTAAATTAGCAAACGCTTACAGGGTGGACCGAATAAGAATGTTTTACGGAATATCTCGGTTAACGTAATACAGTGAGCTCGCGTTATAAGCAACTAACGGCGGCCAATTCCGATCTAAAAGTTGCTTATAACGTGAAAGTTGCTTATATGATAGAAATAGAAACGATTCGATTTTTAACATAAATAAATCTTGTTTTTGTAGTAAAACTAAAAATAAAAGTTTACACCATAACAACGCGATCGTGGTCGCGTTGCTATGGTGATTTGTACGTACCTATGTCAAACGAAATACGCGCGTGCCACGTACCTTTAGTCGTGATCTATGTACTTATACATCTCTCAAATAAAAAATATGATGTGATTTCATGGCAAGTATACAGAGCGGATGAAACGGCCTTATTTTACAAGTGTTTACCGGACAAAACTCTTGTTCATACACGTAAAAACAATATTTCCGGTAGAAAAATATCTAAGCAACGAGTTAGGCACTATTATACCGTGTGCTAATTCCACCGACAATCATAACTAGAACTTATGATCTTTGGTAAATTATATAAAGCCAAAAAATTTTAGTAATTTAACCTACGAGTTAATTATATTATTATACAGCGTCATTCAAAAAGTCTGCAACAAATTGAAAAAAATTTTATTATTGATTTCTCAGAAAATTTTATTCTTGATAAAAGTTGGTGCATGGTCTAAAACTAATTTTAAGATGAAAAAAGTTGAATAAAAAGTCAGGATATTTTCCATTTGTTGCAGACTTTAATAAATGTTGAAACTTCTTAAAAAATAAAAATTAGAATTTAACCCTCAGAATTTAAACCTAGTTCGGTTTTTAGATTCTTAATAACTTTTTTCGATAAAAATAGAATTTTCCATTTCTTGCAGACTTTTTGAATGTTAACATTTCTTAAAAAATAAAAATTGAAATTTGACCGTCGAAATTTAAATCTAGCCTTATTTTGAAATTTTTAAGAACTCTGTCCATAATTTTTTTTGTATCTCTTAAAATATTTCAAAAATCACTAATATCTAGTGTCATATGATTTTTTATTGAACTTTTTTCATCTTAAAATTAGTTTTAGACCATGCACCAACTTTTATCAAGAATACAATTTTCTGAGAAAAAAATAATAAAAAACTTTTCCATTCGTTGCAGACTTTTTGAATGACGCTGTATATTAATAATCTCCTAAAAATAAAATGATTGTTAAAAAATCTATTGTTAATCTAGATTTCACACGATATTTTACTGCCCTTTTAAATAACCTGAATGTTGCCTGAAAGTGCTAAATCACTCAAAATTTTCGTAAAAATGTAAATATTTTGAAAACTGTTGACTTTAGACCCATATAACCTTTTACATTTATTAAAGTAAATTTTAAGACAAATTCAAAAATGTAAAAATATACAGATGTTCTATTCAAAATTTCAAAGTTTGAGTCCGTTTCCGGTTGAACCGGAAGTCGCATTGCAACCTTAATATTTCCATCGAATCCGAAAAATACTATAACGCTCAGATACAAAATTTCTTTGATACGATAGTTGCTTATAACGAGTGTTGCTTATAACGCGAGTTGCTTATATCGTGGGTTGCTTATAACACGAGCTCACTGTAGTTAGTGAACATCTGATATCAGTGTCTTTGTTTTTTTTTTCTTTTTTAGAAAAGAACGCTTATGTAATCAGATTTTCATATCGCTTTACGTTTCGGCAGTACAGACGAAAAATTAAACCTCATTGTTTAGAAAATTTACTAAAATATCTGTATTTATTAAAATAGAACAAAATGTTAGGGAGGGTTTTTGTACAGATTTTTATGCTTAAATTAAAAACAAAATTAAAATTTTTAATGACCTTGACTTTTGTGATATGAAGTAGGTATATTCATACTTTTTTAAAAAGAAACAACCTTAGCTGGTCGTTGCTAAACATCAAAGAAAATTTTTGTAGCTTTTCAGAATAATATCTATATCTATATACAGGGTGTGTAAAAATTGGCGGAATGGCTACACGGAGCGATGTTCTTCGTAAAATTCTAAGTCGAAAATCTTAATACGAAAATGTTGTACCATGCTTCTTATGGCCTCAGGAACCATTTAAAGAAAAAAAAAATTGGCAACATTGCATACATTGATTTGCGTTTGAACATTTTTTTATCAGCAATTTTTACTTAGGTATTTACAATTTTTGTTCGAACTGAAAGCCTTCAGTTCGTAAACATAGCTGCAAACTTTTTGGTATCGTCTAACACAAACTAGAAATAATTGAGGGAAAAACAGAGATGACAGTTAATGAAAATGTTGCCATATGTATTACTGTCATTAAAATCAGTGATTTACATATTTTCAACACCAATTTTTGAAAGGAAGAACACAATACCTAGGAAAAAATACTATTCGAAATCTATTTTGATTCCAAATTGCAGCTTTTTCATTTGCAAGTATTAAATAATAACGCTTATTAAAGGACTAAATGTCAAAACTTTGAGGACCTCTTGCAGACACAGCAAGCATGGTACAACATTGGCAAAAAATTCTGCAGCAGCCGCTACGTTTTTATCACTTACAAAATAATATTCTAACATATTAAACTTTTCAAGGAGTTCAAATTTAGCCATGTTCATAATACCACAATAAACAGTTATAAAATACAAAAGAATACACGGATTTGCTTTTAAGGTAAAGAATTTACTTGGAAATGACGTTTAGTTGTTTAATAATTGCAAACATCTCTTGTTTAGGAAATCATGGCAAACTTTGATGATCGAATTGTTACAAAATTTCCCATCTCGGTTATATTTTGTGCAACAAATATATAAAACTATACATTTTTGAAAAGCTAAAAAAATACTCTTTCGCAGAAAGTCATGGCCAACTAGGGTTTCCATTTTAAAAAATGTAAGTTTACTCCATATCTCGAAAGTCAAGGTGGCAAAAAAAATGTACTTTAACATTTTGTTCTAATTTAATAAATAAAGAAGTTATAGCAAAATTTCAAAAATGATAAAATTTAATTTTTCGTCTGTAGTGCCAAAATGGAATCCGATAGAAAAAATCTGATTGCGTAGGCGTTATTTTCTTAAGAAAATAGCCCAAGAGACCGAAATTAGATTTTCGCTATCTGTTGCGGTAACCGCGATACCCCGTAAAGCATTCGAATTTGGTCCACCCTGTATTTTATACTTCTCACTAAGACATTAGCAAAGAAGGATTTAAAATATTAACATGTGTCGATTTACATTATTTCCAGTTAACACAATTATTATAATAGACAAGCAAGGGTCGAAATAAAACAAATGAAGTCGGTTATTGTTTTTTTTTTCCAGGACAACCTTGATTTTCATCTTAAAATTTTGTATTTTTTTAGGTTATTTCGCTTATTTTTGAAAATAGACATTTAAAGTATTATATCATTGTAAAGAGAAAAAAATTACCTTTAACTATAAGTCATCACCTACAAATATCTCGCACGGTAGTTTATAAATAAAAGTCTGACTATCGCCATCTTATAGAAAACCAAATCTGCAAAACATTTTTTCTTTGGCGTTTTTGTGTATTCGCAACAATAGCCGAGATACTCAAGTTTAAAAATTTTAATCGATTTCGGTTTTTTCGTTATATCACGCAAGCGATGGAATTTTTTAACAAAACAAGATCGTGTTTAAAATACACTCCTAAATAGTAAACTTTTGTCCCATTTAACAACCTTGTATTTTCATTATTTACGGAGATAGCAGTAGTGTTCCATGGAAAAGTGAAATACCCTGTATAGATCGTCTGAACTCTGTTTAATATTTTAAAAGTGATAAAAACGTAGCGTCTGCTGCAGAATTAATTAGCTTGTACTAAAAGCGCAAAATTTTACGAATTACGGGACTACTTACTATTAAGTCCTTATAAAATATAGTTTAATACATTTTTACCGACGATTCGTTTGTTTTTTTAGGCGGTGTTGACCCGGGAATACCCAATTAATTTGTACTTATGTGAAATTTTTAATGATTCAACTGAAGCTAGATGGACTATTAAATAAAATTTTTGAGAACGTAAATTAGTTATACAGGGTGAGTCACGACGGACGCGTCGGAGTTTTATGGCGAAACGCTTTATATTTTCCAATTTCTGTCGCTGTTAGGTTATGTAAGTCAATAAGGGCTACATTTTAAAAATATTTTCAAACATACAGGGTGCTCCAAAAAAAAGTGCCATATCAAAGTTATACTTTTTCTTATGGAACACCCTGTGTATTTTTACATTTTTGGATTCCTCTTTAAATTTAATTAAAAAAATGTAAAAGGTCATATGGGTCTAAAGTCAACCGTTCTCGTGAAAATCGCATTTTCATGAAAATACAGTATTTTCAAAAAATTTCAACATTTAAAAACTTTGACAAGTCTGAAAAAATTCGCTTGGAGATAAGATTGACAATAGATTATGTAACACTTTGCACCACCTACATTTTTAAAATATTATACAGGGCGTTTTTTACGATTGGTCAAACTTGTGAAACTTTAAACATCGATAACTCATTTTTTTTAAATACAACCCCCTATATTTTTTTACACCGTCTTATAGAAAATGTAATTCTCTTTCGAAAACATTAATACTGTTTTATACCTAAAATTTATATTTTCCGAGATATCGCGATTTTATTGTTAATTATTAGGTCAAAGTAATATTTTCGAGTAGGCTATGAAGGTAGACAGCGGTAATTTGAAACAATTGAACGAAAAAACAAGAAAGGTTTAGTTTTATCTTTTGCCTGCGCATTTTTGACATTTTTTTATAGTCAAGAGCAATCTCACGTTTAAATCGATATTTCTGAAAATTATTTATGCATTTATTTATTGGACCAGTATGATAAGATGATTAGTAAATCATATAAACAATATTTTTGTTTAATACGATTCTCGGTTCTACCAAAATGTCTTTGCTTAACTTCTGGTTCCACGCATTTTCAAACATTGTGTTTTATACATTGTGCACAATGTTTATTGAAGGTAAACGGCTATGGTGTGTTAACTAAATTATAAATACAGAAAATATTTCAAATTGGGACCGTAGTTACTTTAATTGAACATTTATAAAAATATTTCTAGTGATAACTAAAATGTATGTAATAATAATTCAAAAACTTTTGAGACAATCACTCCTAAGTTGCGTAATGTAAGGCGTTCACTTGAAAAGAGGATCACAATGTGTATTCAAGAGGATGGTCGTCATGTTGAACATTTATTGTAATCGGCTCTTAAATTTTGTTTTTGAATTATTATTACATACATTTTAGTTATCACTAGAAATATTTTTATAAATGTTCAATTAAAGTTACTACGGTCCCAATTTGAAATATTTTCTGTATTTATAATTTAGTTAACACACCATAAACACTTACTTATATTAAACATTGTGCACACTGTATAAAACACAATGTTTGAAAAATGCGTGGAACCAGAATTTAAGCAAAGACATTTTGGTAGAACCGAGTGTCGTATTATAAACATACAAAAAAATGGTTTATAGGATTTAGTAATCATCTTATCATACTGGTCCAATAAATAAATGCATAAATAATTTTCAGAAATATCGATTTAAACGTGAGATTGCTCTTGACTATAAAAAAATGTCAACAATGCGAAGGCAAAAGATAAAACTAAACCTTTCTTGTTTTTTCGTTCAATTGTTTCAAATTACCGCTGTCTACCTTCATAGCCTACTCGATAATATTACTTTGACCTAATAATTAACAATAAAATCGCGATATCTCGGAAAATATAAATTTTAGGTATAAAACAGTATTAATGTTTTCGAAAGAGAATTAAATTTTCTATAAGACGGTGTAAAAAAATATAGGGGGTTGTATTTAAAAAAAATGAGTTATCGATGTTTAAAGTTTCACAAGTTTGACCAAGCGTAAAAAACGCCCTGTATAATATTTTAAAAATGTAGGTGGTGCAAAGTGTTACATAATCTATTGTCAATCTTATCTCCAAGCGAATTTTTTCAGACTTCTCAAAGTTTTTAAATGTTGAAATTTTTTGAAAATAGTGTATTTTCATGAAAATGCGATTTTCACGAGAACGGTTGACTTTAGACCCATATGACCTTATACATTTTTTAAATTAAATTTAAAGAGGAATCCAAAAATGTAAAAATATACAGGGTGTTCCATAAGAAAAAGTATAACTTTGATATGCCACTCTTTTTTGGAGCACCCTGTATGTTTGAAAATATTTTTAAAATGTAGCCCTTATTGACTTACATAATCTAACAGCGACAGAAATTGGAAAATATAAAGCGTTTCGCCATAAAACTCCGACGCGTCCGTCGTGACTCACCCTGTATAAATCTTGAAATCATCAGTTCTTGAAAACTTTACACGAAATATGCGACCTCTTAGCAGTATACTGAGAAATTAACAGCACAACGTATAAACACAGATGGTTTTTTATTTTTCGTAGCCCACTTAAAACATTAAAAACATAGTCGGCAAACGTTATAATTAAAGTCAAATCATTAAATACAAAGTTAAATTATGCTTACGTTTTAAGTTTAAGATAGTGTAAAATGCGAATGTAAATGAATGCACTATTATATTGTTTAAACTGCAGCCTAGATAAAATTTGTCCCTAATATAGCATCGGATCGTTTAAATTGCAAAAAGGTTTATAATTTCTTTTATACTTTCACTTTCCAACGCCTAGAATATTCGTGTGAGGAAAGTGTTCGTAGAAGAAATCAAAAATGCTCGTCAATTCGGCAAAGAATCTCATTACAGTTATGTGTGTACCGTTACCAATCATTCCTGGTATTTCGTTCAAGTAAAAAAACTATCGCTGTATGGGATTCTTAGAAGTGTTACAGTAACCTAAAGGAAAACATTGCATAGTGACTGTTGATTAAGAGGCCTTAGCCTTAGTCATCTATTTAAATGCGTTTTACGCATTGTTGGACCATTTATTATGAAAGTGGTGTACAGGGCCCGATCTAGCTTTTCAGCCGCCCTGGGCAAAAATGATTTTTGCCGCCCTTTATATTTAATTATAAATTATTTTTTTAAGCATAATTTTTTGCAGTGAGTGTAATTTTTGCAGGTATTTTGAATAACAAGTCTTTTGTTTCATAAAAAAATTTAAATCCATAAAAATCAGTAACATAAAATGAAAAATATAAGTAGGAGATAGGTCCATGTTTTTTCTTAAAAAAAAAGAAACAACACAAAATATGTTTTTTTAAATTAATAAAAAAACAACATAAAAATTAAATATTTTACTGCTTCGCGAGGGATATTCAAATTATTATTATATGCAACAACAGATTGGTATAACATATATCACAATATACAGGATGTTGACTGAAAATATCGTTCAAAGGACTATACCATGCAAAATTAAATATTTGCAAATATTGGCTTCCATGATTATTTTACGACAAAAGTGTAAACATAAAAGTTTTTCATAATCAAAAACTACTTAAGATTCTTCACTTGCATTTTCAATTTGGTTACCATTTTTGCTCCCATGCGTTAACATCAGCAAAATGGCACAATTTTTAAATTTTTATAGGCATTTTTCACTTTTCTAGAATTATTTGAAATTTTTACTAAATAAATATGAAATGGGAAATAAATAAGCGCTATTATATCTTGCATGAAGGTAAGTTTAATGTGATCTAAATTTTAAAAGTGCAGTTGGCATCATTTTCGGAAAATAACAGTGTTTAAAAAAACTCTACACGCCAGGACGCTACAAAGACAAAGATATCTGAGTTCTGTTTGTTGCAAAAACTTCGTTAATATTTTGTAATAATTTCGTCTTGATATAGTAGTGACCTATTTATATAAATAAAAAAAAGTTCTCATATGTGTCATTTTACGCTACACGCGCTTTCCAAAATTTACGAGGTCGCACCTTAAAGTTATTTGTCAAGTAAAGAATAATTTTTCACAGTACAATTTGGCCAATCGATGAGAATAATTTTAAAAAATCGCCGAAATATGATAATAAATAAGGAAGATCAAGTTTTACCCATAAAAAATAATTTAAAACGCAAATTTTTCACCTTTCATAAAATTACGTCGTAATTTTACGTCGTAAAATGATTGGGAGAACGGATCAGGAGAGCCAACACTTGCAACTAATTAATTTTGCATGCTAAAGTAAGGTGTCCAATTTTTTCTCACAAGTTTCGGGGACACTAACCAAGGGTTATGAAAAAAAACTCGACGATTTTTCGCGGAAATCATGCAAAATTCAATTAAAGAGCGGAAAGTTAAAACTCGGACAGTTTTGCTTATTTCGAAACTTCCTCCTATTCCAGTTTTCGTTTCCAATGAGCGATTACATTGTTGCAATATATTGCCAGACTATAGGATTTGCATAATTTTGCAGCAATGCCGTACCATAGCTTCCATTAATTATTTTATGAGAAAATTATGTAAATCAGGACAAGGACGAATGATCACCTTATGCCCTTATGGTAAAGTCCTTTTGTACAATACTCTCAGTCAACCTTGTATGTAAAACATAGTAAGTAACATTAAGTAAGAGAATTAGAATGAAAATAAATTTCAAAGTGGAATGATTAACTTTAAACTAATCCTAAACGCTTTACCATTGGAGAACTATTATTGTACCCACTCTAAAGTACACTAATACTATGATGTATTTCTGTATACTCTGCTTTTTATTGGTTTTTATTGATTTTAATTTTCTCTTTCTACCAATTTTGCCGCCCCCAAATTTGCCGCTCTGGGCAGTTGCCCTGCTCGCGCCCCCCTGGATCGGGCCCTGGTGGTGTAAGTTCCTTGTTCTTTGTTTCGAGATGTTTAAGGGTTTGCAATTCAGTCGATTTAAAAATACTGATAAAGTCTATTAAGTTAGCCCAGTGATCACGTTTTTTTAAATTTAAATACTGTATACAGGGTGTTTCGTAAAATGCAAAAAAAAATCTGAAGGTGATTCCTTATCGCAAATTAAGGGGGCTGTTTTGTATAAAATTTTTTCCTTAGACGTCTTCTTTCAGAGTTACACCCTCTACTTATTAAAAGGTTTCCCATAGTAATATTTTCAATCCTCTCCCACCTTCACAGGGAGCTGAAAAGTGCACCCCTGTTCAGGGCCGTTTCTGGCGGGGGACGAAAGCGTGCCCCGCACGTGGGCGGTCGATTTAGAGGGCGGCCAAATGCCGCCCTTGCGGTCTTTTATGTTTCACAAGAATTGAAAATAAAATATTAGTTTGAAAAATAGTATGTAAAAACGATCAAGGATTAAAGATTTTAATCCCATACTATTCAAAAAAAAAATGAAAAAACGCGTAAATCGCTCTCCAGTTTGCTTATTCGGTAATTTCGACCTGAGAGTGAAGATTGCGATTAAATTTATGTGGTCTAAAACTAATATTATAAGATGAAAAAAAATTCAATAAAAAGTCATGGAACACTAGATTATAACGATTTTTGAAATATTCGCAGGAGTAAAGTGCCCCTATTTTAGGAGATACAAAAACAATTTATAGGAAAAAGTTATTTAGAATCTCAAAATAAGGCTAGATTTAAATTTTGAAGGTCAAATTCTAATTTTTATTTTTTAAGAAATTTTAACATTCGAAGGTCTGCAACAAATGGAAAAGTTTTTTATTATCGATTTCTCAAAAAATTATATTCTTGATAAACGGTAGTGCATGGTCCAAAACTAATTTTAAATGAAAAAAAGTTTAATAAAGTCATAGGACACTAGATTTTAGCGATTTTTGAAATATTCGCAAAAGTAAAGTGCTTAAAATTTTGTAATAATTGTAATTTTGGAATTTGACCGTCAAAATTTACATCTAGCCTTATTTTGAGATTCTAAATAACTTTATTCTACAATATTTTTTTTTATCTCTTAAAATAAGGGCACTTTACTCTTGCAAATATTTCAAAAATCGCTAAAATCTAGTGTCCTATGAATTTTTATCGAACTTGTTTTTATCTTAAAATTAGTTTTAGACTATGCACCAACTTTAATGAAGAATAAAATTTTCTGAGAAATCAATAATAAAAAACTTTTCCATTTGTTGCAGACTTTTTGAATGTTAAAATTTCTTAAACGACAATTATTTATTTTTTTATTTCAATTTTTTTTGTTTACCGGGGCGGCGAAACGTACGTTAGCACGCGGGCGGCCAAGTACTCAGAAACGGCACTGCCCCTGTTGGTGTTTTCATTAGAAATTTTGGGTGGGTTGAAATTTTACAATTTGAAAATTTGTTTGAAAGCTTGATTTATTAAGAAACTTTTTTTATTCCTTGACTTTTCGCGTAAAACCTACAGTTTTTGAGTAAAAAACAATATAAGTAAAAATGCACCAATAAATATTCCAATATAAGGGTCAACTCACACCGGCGCGATCTTGACGCGGCCGCGGGCGCGATCACGATAATTAGTAACCTGGTTACGTAAGTAAGTAACATGGTTACCAATTATCGTGACCGCGCCCGCGCCCGCGTCGAGATCGCGCCGGTGTGTGTGGACCATTGAATAAAAAGATAAAGGAATGAGCGTTATAGCGATACTACGGCGTCCAGGTTAGCCTCTCAATATGGCGGATGCATGTTTCCGCTTCTCAGTGGCGTATCTAACATTTTTTTAAATGTATTGATTAATGTAAATATTTGCTTTCTTTTGAATTGAGCCTGTTATTTACTTATTTATTTCTTGTTTCGTGGTTAAGGGAATTAAAAAAACGACAGCATATTTCAATATTTGCATTGTTTATTATGAGACTTGAAAAATATGCTGTACACAAATGCACGCCACTGATATGACATACCATTTTAACAGAACACATCAAATTTTCAATTCATGATTACGTTACAAAATATTAATGTCTACTTACATATGAAACATAATCTTTTAATCTTCAACATTTTTTGACCTAGTAAGACTACAAGATCTGCAGCTAACCATTTTAGCACACAAAACCCTAAATTTCTTGACTGTTTGACCTGTCAAAACCGGCCGCCATAAGAGGCCATTTATGTCGTAATTTCCGTCGCCGCCCAAACACTGCAGTATAGTATTAATTATTAAAAGCTCCTTCCTTTATCTTTTTATTCAATGGTGTGGACCTTAAAACGATTCATTTTGGTGGTTACCATGGTTTGTTTATGTTTACATTGGGTAGAATCACGGTCTGCTACACAGGTTAGGAAGCCTGTCAAAATATCTGGAACTTTTCGACATAAATTTCCGCTAGATGGCGTTAAGTCTAACAACCATCATGGCCAACTTTATTCATAATTCGCTTCGCTACTTAAATGGCTGTCCCAATTGACTATAAACGTCGTTCCCAGGTAAACGTCAAAAAAGTACGTCAACTGACGCTCCCTGTGAAGTATGTTAATAACTATATTTTTAAATTGATAGTTACCTACTCACATATTTCCATAAAACGTTGGACTTGAATAATAAATATTTACCTGTAAAAATAACCAACAGCAATCAAATTCGCTTATGGGAAATTTCCCGAGGTAAATATGTGATTTACCAATCTCACAACTTTTTGACGGGTTCGTTGCTTTGCTAAAAAATATTTATACATCTCCCAAATTCAGTGACAATTGTGAATTACATTAAAAAGAATAATTGTTATAACTATTCATTAAAAAAAATTGTGGAGTTTTTCTTAACTTGGTCATTTAACTGCCATTATTAGTATTAACATGACATTTTTGAACATAAATGACATTTAAAATACATCACTGAGGGCGCCACCTGATGTACTATTTTGACAGCTGATTTTAACTTCTCACAACAATGAAAAATTTGGAATTGGGACGGCCATATAAGTAGCGAAGCAAGCAACTGAGCGGATTATGAATGAAGTTGGCCATGCAACCATTCGCCATAAATATCCGTTAGATGACGCTAAGTCTAAAAACCTGTGCTTGCACTAGGTGGCATCTTATTTTGAAGAAAACTAACAACAAAGGGTTAATGTACACGCTCGTGACATATACGAGCGCGCCGTACTGGCAATTTTACACGCGCTCGTATGTCACGAGCGACCGTTGTATGTCATAATACTAATCTTTAACATCTCGTGCTGTCGCTCTCTTCATAGAATAACAACCGTATTCATAGTCCTTCCTTGAGGAATAATGATTCCTTATTCCTCGTTTCATGTTTCATAAATCTACCTTGACCGAACAAGGAACCTTATTGGCTACCTTATCTCAAGGGAGGTTGCGAGCTTCCTTGAGGCTTCCTCAATCCTTAAAATAAGGAAGGACTATGAATACGGCTATTCGTTATAAAAGTTTACTAGTTTACTATGTCATAGTAAATGTCGCAGTATCGAATTATTAAAATAATTTAAAGTTATTTCAAATTGTTATGGTTGGTTACCAGGCTGTGTTAGACAGGTGGACTAAATTCTAATGTTTTACGGGATATCTCGGTTACGGTCTTAGATCATATAAACTACATGGATAACACAACACCATAGGAATATAGTTAAGACAATGTTGCCGACATACACAACGTGCCTTTTTAAACCTATCTCTTTCTATATTATGTGGGCCCAATATACGCTATCTTTGTTTTGTGCCCGGGCCCGCTGTCATCGTATCGCAACCGTGATAATAACTGTAACGTACTTCCTAACTAGCCTATTCTAGCGACTGACGCGTGAGTGACATTTAGAATTTTTTGCTATTAAAATCGTCATCTAATTGAATTAATTGATTCTAATAAGCGGTGTGTACTGTACTTCAATAAAACTTACTAAGTCTGATCTAATGTTATTGTATTCTCCCATATTTGACACGGAAACATCCGAGTACATTGCATCTACTAGTAGTTCAAATAACGCTTTAGTTCAAATTTCGCGCGTAACCATAGTAACGCACACGATTTGCTCGGTGGGGCCGGAAAGCGAGATAGAAATATACTTTCATATGTGTTAGAAGGTATAATTATACGTCTGGGATATGTGTACAACATAGTTGCATTGTGGTAGTGTTATCCAAGTAGTTTATATGATCTAAGGTTACGGTAATAGTTAGCGAAAATCTGATAACGGTCTCTAGGGTTATTTTTTTGAGATGAACACGCCCGTGTTATCAAATTTTTTATATCACTTTCCATTTTGGCACTACAGACGAAAAATTAAATTTCAACGTTTTTGAAAATTTACCGTAGTTCATAGAACTAAATGTCATATAAGTTTTTTGTAAACATTTTTTTGATTAATTTTAATTTTTTTAAATTTTTCTTAATTTTTAACGACGTTAATTTTTTAAATTTCCGTTTTTAGGAGTTTTGGACAGAATATTAAAATTTAATACTGGTGTAAAACCAAGTTAAAATATACTTGCTGCGCCACTGAAAATTGTTTTTTTTTGTATTATGTCCTAGCAATAATTTCTTTAGTAAAAAAAATTTTTTGACCGACTCTTCGAAATTTAATTGTACGTTAAGCGGTTAAAAACATTTTTATATACATACTCTGATTGACTAAAATCTAATTTCTTAAGCGAAAGCTTATAAATCTCGATATGTCAAAATCTTGTACACGAACCGGTTCTTAGCATTACCGCCATCTAACGATAATTTACGGCGAACAGTTCTTACCGAATATAGTAACCTGTAAGATTGTGCTGTATACCAAATTTGTTTTAAATATATTGATTGGTTGAAAAACGGGTTAAAATTATCGATATTTTTTCGAAAATTTCAACACCCTGTATCTTTAAAATGAAGCGTTTTTGGACCCATGTTGATATGGAATATTCGCTTCGAAAAGAACTGGGAATAAAATATAACTATTTTTGTTATTTCACTTCAACCATCTTGGATCTAAAAGTTTGCACTAATTTTCCTTTAAATTTAAATTCACAACCAAATTTTACAACTTTTTTCCAATTAAAACGACTTCATAGCCCAAGATAAGCAAGACCTACATATTGACCTCGAATTTGAGACACATTGTATATTGTTTCTAAATAAATAAAAGTAATGAAAAAAAAAAGTACGAGCTGTCTATCACACGAATCATGTGTTTTGTATACTTGCGCTGTCCATAATGGGGTCTACACACCTACCAATTTGTCGGGACAACCGGTAGACCATTCCGATAAATTGTTTAATGTGTAGTGTTTCACCCGACCAACACGACAGTTGGAACGGTCGGCTGATCTTGCCATCCAATAAAGCCAACGTCCCCACTACATTCCTTTAGATAAGGACTATTAAACCGAAAATTTAACATCAAAATGAATAAAAAGCTATGACGTTTACGCTGTGTTGGTTGGACTGATCGGTAGGTGTGTAGACAACACCCAACTCGGAGTTCCCGACGGTCGGGTCCGACAAATTGGGTAATGCGTAGAGCCTTTAAACCTTCTCCAGTGATGCATTTTTTGCAGATAATAATTCCTATTTGGCATTAGAATTTCCATTAAATGTTACTGTATGTTTTTTTGCTGTTTTAGAGTGCAATTGTTTTTTAAATTTGAAAGTGTTTATTCCTGTCATACATTTTGTAGCACATTATGGTAGAAAACATCTACATAAATATTTTAAAATGCATTATCAACGATGCATGAAGTGTATCCAATATCCTGATAAAACATAAAGTTTAGTATGATAATAAGAACAGTACAGGTCAGAGGAGCTAAAAATATATATTCAATGGAAGGTTCAATTATGCATTCAAAATCTTGTTTTACAATTTGAATATTGGATATGAGTAAGACGAACATATAATGATTTGATTTAATACTCAAAAATTTGCTTTCGTTTTTCATTAATCTTTATCAACGCTTATACAGGATGGTCCAAATTCGATGGGATTGCATGGGTATCTCGGTTAATATTTAAGATAGAAAAACGGTTAAATTACCAAAAATGTGCAGTTTTTTAAATCAAACTCAGAACCGGTTTTCGAGTTATGAAATAAAAGGTGTTTTTTTGTCATATTAATAATGTGTTATATCTCCATTATTGTTGTAAATATCGAAAATATTTATGAAGAATATTTGTAGATTATTTTATGTTTAATTTGATTACACTAAAAAAAACAATTTTTACGCTCGCCGTTAAAAAGTTATGACACAAACTTATCTTTTTTTAAATGGGAACGATAGGTGGCTATGACCTATTTAAATTCCTTATTTTTTTCTCATTTCAAATATATAAAAGTCAATGTATTTATTTTTAATAATACTCAAGGTTTTTTAGTTTTTGTTTTCAAAGAAAATCATAGGCTGTGAAAAAATAAAAAAAACAAGGTGTAAAACCTTATAAAACTCATGTGGTACAAATTACCAAGGTTTTAATTTGTTGTTGAGATAAACATTGTAAATATTTGAACATAAGATAACAACAACATAGTCGGAATCAGCAGTAATTTAGTACAGGGTCGTCCAAATTCGATTGCATTGCATGGGTATCTCGGTTAATATTTAAGATAGAGAAACGGTTAAGTTACCAAAAATGTGCAGTTTTTTGAGACAAACTCAGAACCGTTTTCAAAAATATTCTATCATTTCCGGTTTTCGAGTTATCGAATAAAAAGTGTTTTTTTGTCATATTAATGATGTGTCATATCTCCGTTATTATTGTAAATATCGAAAATATTTATAAAGATTTTTTTTAGATAGTTTTATGTTTAATTTGATTATACTAAAAAAAAAAAATGTTTACGCTCGCCGTTAAAAACTAAAAAACCTTCATAACTTGCGTATTGTTGAAAATAAATACATCAACCCTTATATATTTGGAATGAGAAAAAAATTAAGAATTTAAATAATAATAATAATAATAAAAATCTTTATTGTCCACAAACAAAAATTGCAATGAGACAAAAACTGCTGAACAACGCAGCAGAACATTGATAATACATTATACACAAAAAAAAGAAAAAGAAAATAACAAACAAAAAAATTTGGAAGGTGATTCCTTATCGAAACTAAGGGGGTGCTGTTATCTAAAAAAAATTCCTTAGACGTCTCCTTTCGGAGTTACACCCCCCTAAAGGGGAGCGGTAAAATTATGTTTTTATTTTATTTCCCAAATTTGAATAAATGTATGAGGATGATATTTGGTAGATGTTTTATACTTATTTAAAGGTTTCCTATAGTAAAATTTTCAATTATCTCCCACCTTCACAGGGGGCTGAAATGTGCGACCCCTGTTGTTTTTTTTTATTAGAACTTTTTGGTAAGTTAAAATTTCCCAATTAAAAAACTCTTTTTTTGAATACTGAGTTATTTAGAAACTTTTTTTATTATTTTATTCTCGTAAAACCTACAATTTTTGAGTAAAAAATGAAGTAAATAAACGTCAAAATAAATAACATATGTCAGTTCTATCCAATATGAACATAAACAAACTGTGATAACCACCAAAATGAATCGTTTTACCTATATTGGAATATTTAGTTGTACATGTTTACTTATTTTATTTTTCACTCAAAAACGGTAGGTTTTACAAGAAAAACTAATAATTAAAAAAAGGTTCTAAA
This sequence comes from Elmis aenea, assembly GCA_947652605.1. Classification (NCBI taxonomy): domain Eukaryota; kingdom Metazoa; phylum Arthropoda; class Insecta; order Coleoptera; family Elmidae; genus Elmis; species Elmis aenea. The sequence goes on from OX393583.1 coordinate 20,683,243, forward strand.
GAAGAAATCAAGCTTTTAAAACAAATTTTTTAAATTGCAAAATTATAATCCACGAAAAAAAAAGACAAAATCATTGGATATACGAACACACCACTGCGAGACATTTTATCGTGTTACTAATTTCACGTATGTTTGGTAAAATTCATTTGTCAGGAATGGAGCACACTCCTTTCCTCAACATTATGCATTACAGGAATTTGTCTTCAGTGCCGTGTTATCATAAATTATGTAAATTTAAAATTAGTTTAAAATATTTTAATTTCGTAATTTTATAAATTAAAATTTAATTTTTTTTAACGTGTACAGGTAAAAATTCTCCGCGGACCGGTCAAATTTCTCCGCGGACCGGTGCCGGTCCGCCGGACCGGCGGTTGAGAATCGCTGCGTCTAAAACATTTGATCATACCGAACTATTTCAACAAGATATTAATGAAATTGAAAATCCATCCGAAATCACATTTGAAAACCCATTTGAAAATCAATTTGAAGATATTCCCGAACAAGCTTTTGAACAATATAACGATGAAACCGAAAACAATTATTTACACGAACCTAATACATACGATGAAATATCTTTTAACGAAAACCAAATTTTATCTAACGAACCTTGTACACCACCGAATGTAAATTTTCTAGAAGCCAGCCTTTTACAACACCCAACTTGATACATTTAAATTTAGTTAGAGCTAATTTACCGCATATATTTATACCGGAACTAAACGCATATTTTCTTATTGACACAGGAAGTTCATGTAGTTTTATGAATCCACAATTGGCACAAAAATTCTATAAATAATATATTTTCAACGAAAATTTTAATGTACAAACAGCACATTATACAAGTTTGCATAATGAAGTTATGATAATTTCTGTATTTGATATATTTAAAGTACAAGAAATACATAAATTCCATTTGTTTAGATTCAGTGATAAATACGACGGACTTATTGGCATAGATTTGTTAAAACAACTCAAAGCATCTGTTAATTTAGATATAAAATTGATAATAACACCAATTGATGAAATTCCTATAATTTACGAATCAGAAGAATTCACCAATTTAAAAGATAACTTAAAACAAAATAACTATATTATAGACATACCCCCACGAACCGAAAAAATTGTCAGAATACCAGTAAATCATGAAAAAGGTGTAGCAATTTTTAATCATGTCGAATTTGAACGAAATGTAGAATCACCGCGTGCTGTAGTAAATATAACAAATTATTTTGCAATTACAATCATAACTAATTCTAATATAAATTCTGTGAAAATTAAAATTGATCAACCGTTAGCTGTAGAAATATTAAATACTAACGAACTTAACTTCATTCAAGAAATGGAAATCGATCATGAACCTAATCAAACTTTAAATAACATTCAAAAATCGAATTTAAAAAATCTTCGTTTAGATCATTGTAACTTAAAAGAAAAACAAGCTGTTAAAAAATCATGCTATGAATATCGCGACAAATTTAATTGACAAAAAACCTATATCAACCAAAACATACAAATATCCCAAAATTCATAAAACAAAAGTTAAGAATCAAAATCAAAAAAATTCAACCAATTTATCATACGAGTTTTGTAAATATGCAAAAATGAATAACGTAATTGAAACCAACAAAGACTTATTTTCAGTTCCAAAAGAATACGCTTTAGCACATTGTGTTTCAAGAGATTTTAAAATGAACGCAGGAATAGCAGGTAATAGTAGAAACCTTAATTTCACAAAATAAAAAAGTACATGAAATTGCAACACTTGAAATCAACAATCAAAACATATATTATTTGATCACAAAAGAAAATTATTATAATAAACCAAACTATGAAGACATGTTTAGAACACTTATAAACAGGGTTGATAAAAATCATGATTTTAAAAAAAAAATAAAAAAAATCGATTTATTTGATTTAAATTAGATTTTTTTAAAATTAAATCAAATGTTCATATTTGCATGCTATTTCTGTTTTGTGCTAATATATTTAATAACCAATATATTTAATTCATTGGAGAATTTTTGTTAAAATAAAAAATTAAATATAATGAATAAAAATTTCGAAAAAAATCAGTGCTAAATAGTGATGTTATATATAATTAAGTCTTTGTCTTAACAAGCAATAAACAGTATGATTATATTTATATTTCAAAGTGTAGTATATGATCTACAAAACCATGCTTGCTATTCATCATCAACTATATGTGACCTGTGATCGAATTCTATGCCTGAAAATACTTGTCTAAACATGCAAATGCAGTTTTGTATGTAAGGGTATCCCAGATTCTGTTATTCAGTTCATTTTAGTTAGCAAACGTGTACACATCACATAAATAAACGCAACATAATGTCAGGAAGGAAAAGGGATAGTGTTTGGCAACATTTTATAGAAAAATCAAACAAATTGAAAGGGAAAGCTGGGAGCAGAGCAGTTTGTAAATATTGCAAAGAAGAAATACAAGGTCTGGTACAAAGATTAAAAGCACACCGTGAAAAATGTCAGAAGAAACAAATGCATATGAATGAAGTTACTGAATGTAATACAGAAGATACTGACACAGATTCTAATCCTACCACCATAGAAACAAGTCAACCGAAAGAGTTTTTTGATCCACAACCTAGTACGACTAGAATGGATACAAATAGAAATATAAGCTCACCACCTGCTAAAAAAAAAAAGAAATGACTGAAAATTTATTAATGAAATCATTTGTAGTGCGTACTTCTAACGAGTTAAAGAAAAATCTTGATAGACAAATCGCAAAAGCTATTTATGCGACAAATAGTAGTTTCAGATGTATCGAACAACCAGAAGTGATAAAAGCAATCGAAATGTTACGGCCAGGTTATTCACCACCTTCTAGGTTCGCTGTATCTTCAACATTATTAAATGAAGTGTACATGGAAGAAAAAGAAAAATGTCTTGCAAAATTAACAAATAGTTCGGTTTGCCTTTCCTTAGATGGTTGGTCAAATGTACAGTGTGGTCTATTTTCGATGCCCATACAGGGTATCTCGGTTATTATCAGAGATAGAAAAAAAGTAAATACATAAACTCGATTTATTTTTTCGAGAGAAATTTATTGCCGCAAACAGATTTTTAATATCTTTTTTAATTTTCGAAATATAGCCAAAAACCGATTTTTGGCACTTTTCAAAAATGTTAAATATCTCGTTTAAACGAGAAGATAGAAAAAAACTTTAAAGACATTTTTCGCATGATTTTTTGTGCTTAATAAGATAGCGATGTTCAATTGTTTTTTACTCATATTAATGCCGATATATTACACCTAACTTTCTTATTTTAAATGGCAACCATAGGCAAATTATATATTTTTGAAAAACGCAAAAAATAAGCTTTCGATTCATGTCAAAGCCAACTATGGTTGTCATTTAAAATAAGAAAGTTAGGTGTAATATATCAATATTTGTATGAGTAAAAAAAAATTGAACATCGGCATCTTATTAAGGACAAAAAACCATGCAAAAAATGTCTTTAAAGTTTTTTTCTATCTTCTCGTTTAAACGAGATATTTAACATTTTTGAAAAGAGCCAAAAATGGTGTTGGCTTAATTTCGAGTATCAAAAAAGACATCAAAAATGTTAAATATCTCGCTTAAACGAGAAGATAGAGAAAAACTTTAAAGACATTTTTTGCATGGTTTTTTGTCCTTAATAAGATGGCGTTGTTCAATTTTTTTTTACTCATACAAATATTGATATATTACACCTAACTTTCTTATTTTAAATAACCATAGTTGGCTTTGACTTGAATCGAAAGCTTATTTTTTGCGTTTTTCAAAAATATATAATTTGCCTATGGTTGCCATTTAAAATAAGAAAGTTAGGTGCAATATATCGGCATTGATATAAGTAAAAAACAATTGAACATCGCTATCTTATTAAGCACAAAAAATCATGCGAAAAATGTCTTAAAAGTTTTTTTCTATCTTCTCGTTTAAACGAGATATTTAACATTTTTGAAAAGTGCCAAAAATCGGTTTTTGGCTATATTTCGAAAATTAAAAAAGATATCAAAAATCTGTTTACGGCAATAAATTTCTCTCGAAAAAATAAATCGAGTTTATGTATTTAGTTTTTTTCTATCTCTGATAATAACCGAGATACCCTGTATGGGCATCGAAAATAGACCACCCTGTACATAACGAACCGATAATTTGCGCTACTGTAACAACAGATTATGGATCAACCTTCCTCCTTGAAAGTATAGATACATCAGGACATGCACATACAGCCGATTATTTAACAAGTATAGCAATCAGTTTAATAAATAAGTGCAAAACTCAATATAATTGTGCAGTTTCAAGTTTCGTTACAGATAATGCAGCTAATATGAGCAAAATGAGAGAAAACATTAAAAATGAATTTTTTGGCTTATTTATTAGACCCTAGAAAAACAAAATTTTTTCCTTTAAAATATAATGAAAAAGACGCAGCTTTAAAAGTAGCAGCAGAAAGTTACCCACACAGTGGTTTATTACCCATAATAATAAAATTTGAAGCTAAATCTGATCCATTTAAATCTGTTATGTTTAGTGAGGAAATTATTAATAATGTTACTCCAATACAGTGGTGGAAATCACAAAAAGATGTTTCCGATATTAATAAAGTGTTGCCAATATTAACACAACTAATGTGCAGTGTAACTTCTTCGGCCTCAGTTGAAAGAATTTTTTCAACATTTGGATTGGTCCATTCGACAATGAGAAATAAACTGGGAACTGAAAAGGCTGCAAAACTGGTATTTTTATTCCAACATTACAATACCAAAAATTTATAAATGTATATTATTATATATTATTTTAAATGAATTACGTTTCGTTACGTTACGTATAAGTATGTATTTAATACGTACATACATATAAGAACTGTTTTTTTTTTTTTAAATACTTATATACATAAATACCATATACCTAATGTTTTTTTTATTTGAGAAAATAAAATTTTGTTTTGTTATAAATGTTTTATTACCTACTCATATAATAAGTGATTTAAATTGATGTTTTTTTTTCACTTGATTTAAATCGTGATTTAAATCAATGATTTTTTTAAAAAAATCACTTGATTTAAATCATGATTCAAATCATGATTTAAATCAATTGATTTAAATCTGCTCAACCCTGCTTATAAATCTATTAACCCAGTTAGAAAAAGATAAAGTAACAAAATTAGCAATTCCAAAAATAGGATGCGGATTAGATAAACTAGAGTGGCAAAAAGTAAAATTAATGATAAACTACATATTTCGGAACACAAACATACAAATTTTAATTTGCAATAACGAAACTAATAACCATAACAACCAAGATATCCAAACTAATACCTTAATAGATATAACGCCTCGTTTAAAGATAAACGCTCTTGAAAATGAATCACTAATTAATAACCCAGGTGACGTAAATAAAGAAATTTTAGAATATTTACGCACACTTGCTGAAAACCCTTTTCAAGATGACCCTTCACCATCAACCCACCGAGAAAATTAAATACCTAAAAACACAAAAAGAATCAAACTTATTTCTGACATACAAATTAAACCCCCAAGAACAATAATTAAAGACGACACCGGCATGTCAACACAACACACTACATTTAACGAAACTTCCAATGACGGAATAAAAATACTTGAAATTATTAACAATAAGGTGAATCAAATACTAGTTTCACCACAAATGTACCATAAACTAAACGTTAGCCAAGAAAATTATGAACATCACAAAATCATAACTGTAAACATTTCTGAAATGAATATAAGAGGATCTAATATTCACATTTTTAAGAGATTATACGATTTCAAATAAAACATACTGTTTACATTTTCATACCGATCTTTTATATAAAACTTTTAGTAAAGTTTACTTAGAACACTTTTCGGAAAAAGGTCCAAAGCTTATACGATGCTTACAAAAAATAAATACAGTAACTGATAAAGAAGAACAAATTCTTTTAGTTAGGAACCACCATGAAGGTAAAGTAAACCATAGAGGTATTAATGAAACTTTGGAATATTTAAAAAGCAATTATTACTGGATAAATATGAAATTAGCTGTAACAAATTTTATCAACTCATGTAATATTTGCCAACGAGCAAAGTACGCTAGAAAAACCCCGTACACACCATTAATGCTAACAGAAACCGCTTCGAAACTCTTTCAAATTATTAACATGGATGTTTTCATTTATAACAATAATAACTATTTAACTTTAGTAGATTCATTCACTAAATTCGCGCAAGCTATTTTAATCAGTGGAAAAACAGCTATTCACATAAGTAATGCTTTAATTAGATATTTTTCTTCATTCGGAATACCAGAAAAATTGGTAATTGATAACGGCACGGAATTCAATAATGAAACCGTTAAAGAAATACTAAATCTACATAAAATTAATATTCACTTTACAACCCCAAAACACCACGAATCAAATAGCATTGTAGAACGCTTTCATTCGACTATAATTGAACATTTACGTATTCTAAAAGAGATTTACCCAGATGAAGACGATAATTTAATGGATTATGCTATTATAGGTTATAATAACACAATACATAGCGCAACAAATTACACACCTTTTGAATTAACTTTCGGTCATACAAATTCTAGAAATCCTAATGAAATATTTATACCAAATTCATTCTTTACTGATTATGCTGAAAACCATAAACAAAAATTAGAACATGTCTATAAACAAGTAAACGAAAAATTAAAAAATCAAAAAGAGAAGGTAACATCTAAAAGCAATACGCTTGGTGAAACATGTAAAGAATTTTATTTAGGACAAACTGTATTTAAACAGAATCCAAACACTAGAAATAAGAAAAATAATAAATTTGTCGGACCATATGAAATAACCGAAATACTAGAAAGAAATCGGGTTGAAATCACAAATAAACTAAATAGAAATAAAAAAGAGATAATCCATATGAAAGAACTAAGAAAGCCTACCCTTGTTACAGATTCCTCACCTGTGCAAGTGGCGAATTAACAAATCCCAAATTCCACAACCTAGACAACAACCCCGGATTATTACCACTTAAACTTGGTAACGCACAAAATCAAGTAGACTATTGGTCATTTATGCAAATATTTGATATAACAAATGTAATTGAAGAATCTAAAACACTTCACATGAAGTAGGGTAAACTGCACAGTTATTGGACACTTAAGGAAAATTAACCATTTGAGACTTCGTAAAAAATATGCTAAGTATGTATGATAGATTTAAAAGTAACTCCAGCAATGAGAAGCTCATTTCTTAGACTTCATGTAGAACCACAGAGAAAACTGTTAAAAGCGTACATAAAATTGTAGTTAATTATTAAACAAAACAACTCACAAAAGTACAGTTATTGGACACTTTTTACAGTTATTGGACATGATGATTAATACAGTTATTGGACATAAATATTGACTTTATTTTATTTAACATAACAATTTTATTTCAGAGTTATACATCTTAAAAATTTCATCAGTATCATCAGAATCATTCGTTGTTTGATCATCTGACTCTTCCTTGTAGCACATATGACACATGAATCCATCAAAATCGTCTTCATCGGGTAAATGTTTGATATGTGTATGAGGAACACAAACACGATGAAACATTTTTTTGCATTCGTCACAACGAATTTGCGTTTCTGTTGTGATTGGTAAAGAACACACATAGCATACGATATTTTGTTTTTACTGGATTTTTTTATTTTTGTTCAGCTTCAGCTCTTCACGCTTTCTTTTTTTCTCCTCTTTATCTTTTTCTGCTTGAAATTTTAATAACCGTTTCGCTTCAAAATTTTTTTGAAACTTATCGGAGGTAAGAGCGAATGGGGTGCGTTCCATTTGTCGTTTTCCTTTACGTTTTGGAGTATGCGGCCACATTAAAAATGGTGAAATTGAAGAATTTTGAGTTGAAGTTTTAATAAGTGGAGAATCATTAACGTTGCTACAAGATGGAATGGGTTCATATTCGGAGGGTTTGGTTTGATTATTTACTTCTAATTCTGGTGATTTGCTATTAAGAACTACGGTGACGGCAGTTTCTTCTAAATCAGTGATTAGTTCATTTCATTGTTCCGTATTTGTGTTGTCTTGAGTCACATTCTCTTCCGCGCAAAAATACTTCCATAAATGAAACAACTTTAGAAAGTGGTCACTGTCTTGTTGTTTTTGAAGAATTTCATTCATTGTCTTAAACTGTTCTATTTGCTCATTCCCAACTATGTTATCAAATGTGGCATAACTCATTTTAACGTTTTTTTCCAACGTAATATTTTTAGCAGCCGTGCTTAAATTTGACCCGAGGCACTTGGAGTAATCCACAGCATCTGGGTCGAACGGACATAATCCACACACTCTAAATCTATTTACGAGTGTTTCAGGTTTGATTGTGGAAACAATTTCAAGTAAAAGTGGTGCAATATTAATTTTATTTAACGTTTCCCCTGGATTTTCTAATTGCCATTGTCGTACAACTTTACGCCAAGCACCCTTAACTGGACAAAATACAGCTACGTCAGCTGGTTGCAAAATTCGCGTATCATTAGGGTAAAGTGCGACAAGTTCGATTTGCAGTTTTTTGCACAACAAACTTATTTCATAAGTCATGTGCGATTTATGTCCGTCCACAAAGACGATAACAGGAAATTTAATATTATTTTTTACCAAGTTTGGATGAAAGATATTTCCTATATATTGATAGAATATTTCTGAAGTCATCCATCCATTATCACTTCGAGAAACTCCCCATTCTGAGGGTACGGTTTTTGCTATTTTCTCAGGTATTCGTTTATATGGATAAACGATCATTGGTACACAAATACTTCCATTAGCTGAAAACGAAAACATCACGGTGATATTTTCTTTGGAAGACCCTTGGTCAATAGAATATACATTTTTTGACCCCTTTTCTGCCAATACCCGGCCAGTTGATGGGCAAATTTGAAACCCAGTTTCGTCACCGTTAAAAACTCTAGTAGGATCATTTATTACTTCCATGAGATCGTTTTCTATAAAATACTCATTAATTTCCTTAAACCAACTTCTAATATCTTTTTCCGACACGCATGCAATCGCAGAAGACACTGCTTCGCTCTGTCGGCAAGCAATTTGTGGATTTCTGCGTAGAAATGCCTTTATCCATCCAGTACCTGGTCGATTATTCTTAAATGGATTTGGACGAGGATGCTTTTCTAGATATTTTTGGACACTAACAATAAGATCGTCAGTTTTACTTTATCATTTATATCCTTTACCAACTCCTGCAAACAATGCCTTTAAAGTGATTTTACCTAATTATAAATACCTAATCCAAAATGAGAAAAATTACATGCTATTCGACTCGAAATGTAAAGAAATCGTACCCGAAGAGTTCATTTGTCAAGAAACCAGCTCCATAGCGATAAAAGAAGATGCACCATGTGAAATTCAAATGTTACAGTTACAGCAAACAATTACAAACTGTCAACAGATACCGGTTCAAATAAATAACGTGAAAATCCATTAACTCGAGAATAACCAATGGATCGTAATCGCGCCTAAAAATATAGTGGCGACACAAAAGTGCGGTCCAAATAAAGACAATGTCCCGCTTAATGGAACCTATGTATTAGAACTAAATTCATATTGTGAAATTCAAATAAATAACACGCGAATCCGTAGTTACCAAGATTCTAAGAACCAATTTAAAAACATCGAACTACCAAACTTAAATATTAAAAATTACCCGGTTACAAACCCAGACATCTATTTTAAACCTATACAAATCGATAGTGTTGATCTTAATCATTTAAAAAATATAAAAAGTGTGTTAGAAACCCAAAGTGACACTATAGACTCGATATCAATGGAACCAATACACTACAATAATATAAGTGTATCGACAATATTAATTTACATAATTATTATATTAACAATTATTACTGCTTTTATCTATACAGGGTGCGCCATTAGTGCGATAAAGTCCATTATTGCCCTTAATGTCAACTTAATAAAAAAAAGTTTTTAATGAAACTTATAGTATTTCTACACGTGCATGTTTTAAAATTAGTTTCAAGTATACATTTATTTATGTTTTAACAATTGACAGCCATTAACTCTGACATTTGTTACTACAGAAATTATTGTTTCTATTGTCAAAGTCGGGGCCTACTCCGAGAAAACTAGGAAATTCCTACACAACGCTTATAAGAATAAGTAAAATGTAAATATCTCAGAAAATATTCACTTTAGGTATAGGTAAGTATTAAGAAAAGTTGAAGAAAAACAAAAATGCAACAAAATGACGTAATAATATACAGGGTGTTCCATTTGAAAAAATAAAGTTATTGATGTTTGAAAATTGGGAAGTTGGCACATCTATAAGAAACCCCCTGTATAATATAAATTAATTTTGATGTATTTAGACTATGACTACACCTTTTGGCTTTGTATGTGCAAAATATCATTTGCCAATTATTATTCATAACGTTGTGCTCTTGACAAGTATTGTACCCTGTTTTTCTGGAAATTCAAAGATTTTTTAAGATAAATTGGCAACGTCGCAAAAAAATGAAAAAAACAAAATACTGTCATATGGAGATTTTCTTGCTGAATTCGATTATGCAAAAATATACTGGGTGTTCAATTTAAAAAAAATACCTTTAGTGACGCCCCACTTTTATGAAACCCCCTGTATACTTGAAACTAATTTTAAAACATGCACGTGTAGAAATACTATAAGTTTCATTAAAAACTTTTTTTTATTAAGTTGACATTAAGGGCAATAATGGACTATCGCACTAATGGCGCACCCTGTAAATACAACATATACATTTTTCAACAATTTCCATGTACAATTTTTGTTTAACGTTCTTGTTAGAGTAGTTTTCGTGGTTTAATTTCCACAAAGACTACCTTTCTTCATACATATTTATTAAAGTGACTACCTCCTCTCTTTTTAATTCCAAGATCTTACATTTTCCCATGGCATTAATTAAAAAATGTAATGAATTAATTCCACTAATTAAAAATATGACAAATAAACCGGAAAATGGTAAACACTGGACAAAAGTAACGAAACAAAACTTGTACAAAAACAACTTGTTGATAACTTAAGACATGGATCCTGCACGCCAGATTTGTCAGCACAGCCCGTCCGTGTGTGAACCTTGACAGTTCGGCCCTTCGGACGGAGCCTGTCGTCTGCCCGACACATCTGCCTCTTCGCCACTAACGGACAGGACAAATCCGTCGGACGGATCCTGTTGTGGCATGCCGTCTGTCAGACATATCTCTATCCCCCCACTAACGCAAAGGACGGGCCCGCGGGTTTTATGATTTCGTCCGTGGCCCGTCAAAAAATCCGGTCGTGTATGGCTAGCTAATGCGTTGCACAGAAAACATATTCCGGAATCTGTTAGACATCTCAGCTAAGTTAGAACTCGGTTTGGCAACGTTGCAAGAAGTCGGCACATTTTAGCGGCAGATTGAAATGGCTAATTTTCATTGGCCATTTACATCACAGCTGTTAAAACGGCTCCCTGTGACATCTTGTTGTTGCTATCAGCTGTTAGTCACATATAAAGTTACAGTTCGGTGTTTATTATTTTATTTTGTGTTGAAATGGCGGAAAAAAAAGAATAAATTATACCATGGAGGAAAAACAATTATTAGTTAGCTTGGTGGAAGAAAATAAAATAAATAGATTATGTATACAGGGTGTTTGAAATTCGAGTTTAAGCATGGGGTTCTCGCTTATTATAATAGCTAGAGTATAGGTTTACATTTGGCAAAGTAGCTAAATTTGGTGCTCATTAATAATCCAAAGAGAAATTGGAAATATCTCAAACGGGGTCCGAGAAAATTAGGAAAAACTGGAAAATACGATTTTTGAAAATCGTCTATAACTCCTTTGGAGTATGAAATATTTGAAATGTGTAAAAACATTGCCGAAGTAACTTTTTAAGCCGAATCGGATGGTAGTCACAAATTTTTCTTAGATCGATTCGTTTTTATTTTATGACAACCAAGTTTGTTTTTGCTTATGAGCGCAAGTTTTGCTATTTACATTATCAAATAGCATTTATTTTTCTAAATCCATTGATGTATCACACATGGTATTTTACTTTTTCTTTTATTGTCAAATTTCAAAAAATACGTTTTAAACAATAACCATTATAAATCAGGTTGGCCGGTCATTGTAGTTTATGCTGTTTCCATGACAACCGATCAACAATCTAAAAGTTTTAAAGGCCTGTTAGTCCTAAAAATGAACTTTAATAACGAAGAAAAACGCGATATGCTGCCCATCACAAAAGTTGGTTGTCTAAAACAAAAACGAATCGACCTAGGAAAAATTTGTGACCACCATCCGATTCGGCTTAAAAAGTTGCTTGGGCAACTTTTTTACACATTTAAAATATTTCAAACTCCAAAGGAGTTATAAACGATTTTTAAAAATCGTATTTTCCAGTTTTTCCTAATTTTCTCGGATACTGTTTGAGATATTTCCAATTTCTCTTTGGATTATTAATGAGCACCAAATTTAGCAACTTTGCCAAATTTAAACCTATACTGTAGCTATTATAATAAGCGAGAACCCCATGCTTAAACTCGAATTTCAAACACCCTGTATACTCCAATTGAGGCTCAATTTGATCTAAGATCACAATAACTGTCTCTTTTGTGAGGCGAAAACGCATAAAAAAACGATCGTATTCGAAATCCGTAAATGGATTTGCGCGAACAAATTGCCTTCGAGGAATTACAGGGTCGTACAAGTCATAATCTGCATCATCTATCATATTTATAAAGTCAATATCCATATTTAAACTTAAACCACAATTGAAACAAACACTTAACTACAAACAAAGCAAATACAAGATACTTTTAGGTTATGTACTCCAGCTCAAGTTCTAGTAAACAGCGACTCAAGATGTGAGCTCAGCTCAAGTCGAATATGTTCTTAAAATTGCTTGGTGCAACACTTTATACCGTTAAGGCGAACTTAAGATTCAGCCAGATCTTAAGATGTGTCGGAGAAACCGGGCATTACACATATATCTTTCTGGGTTTTCCTTTGAGGATTATGAATATTTAGAAAAACACGGAAAAGTCAAATTTTTTACATTAGCTAGATCAGTGATTCTCAAACTGTGGGGCGCGCGTTATATCTGGAGGGGGCGCAAAGAAAAGTGAAAATTGAAGCAAAATAAATTTTTTTTAATAACTTAAGAACAATTAAATAAAATACATTCTTTAAAAAAATCTCAATAATTCCTTTTTAATTGTATTGAATAAACTTATAACGCTTATGGAATGGTGTTATATAAATATTGCAAAATTACCGGGCAACTAAATAAAAATTAAAAACTAACAATTAATTAAAAAATTATTGGCTCTCTTGTGCCTGTTTTTTAGAGCCAAAGGATGACGATATATTACAGATTGACTAAGGGTGTTTTCTTTCTATATTTAGCTGAGATCTGCATTTTGTTTTTAAGGCAGCCACTAAAGAAATTTCCGGTTTCAGAAATATACGATGTTGGAAATGGCAAAAGTATGCGAAAAGCTCTCGACTTCAGTAGAAAAAATCATCATGAACACCTGCCCAAAATTCAACCAGTGTTTTAAAAGATAATGGTCTTCTGATTTTGCCACTTGATGTCAAATCTATAAATTGATCCTCTTCTTCAATTGATAGACCTTAAGGGGTAGTTTGAAATGAGTTTTTAACCCACGCGTATGTTGCTAAACTTGCTATAATGTTTTTTTTCTACTCATGTAGGTATATGAAAGTTGGCATTTTCTCACTGCCTACTCTACATGAAAGTTTTACTTTCGTCTTTAGTGGCGAAAATAATGTCAATGTCAATGTCAAAATCAAATTGTAAAATTTACGATTTTTTTAAGCTTAAACTCATAATAAACTAAAGTTGCATTAATATTCTTATCAAATAATTTAATTTTAATGTAGCATTTTACATAAAAGCTAAAGAATGGTACAAAGATTATTATTAAATATACATATCTCGTTGGCAGGTTATAATTTTATTTATGTCAATGTCAGTGTGGTGGTGTCGCTATTGAAATGAAATGATTAATTAATACTTTATAGAGTAATTGTCATTTGGTTCGTTTACATTAACGTTCGTTCTATAATATAATTTTGAATTAGTAAAAAAATAGCATTTACGACTCCAGATGAAATCAGTTTTTTTCGTGAGGTGAGAGTTATTCACAAGCCGCCAAGCGGCGAGTGAGCAAATCTCACGACTCCCATCTCTTTGTTGTAAAATATACTGTTTTCGCTCATAAAATACACTTCTGTGTAAAAAAATAGCACCGCATTCAATATTTTACGAAACTTATTAAGTACTACTTTATTAGTGGCTGTAATCTAGTGACATGTACTGTAAAATGTTTGTTTATGATTAACTAGCGTAGTGACCCGGCTTCGCTCGGTGAATTTTTTTATCAATCACAGACTACTCGCGCTTCGCGCTCGCGCCCGGTGGACGTTTTTGACCTTTTGAGAATTTTGGATCTTTTGGAAATTTTTGTATCTATTGAGAATTTTTGTATCTATTGAGAATTTTGAAACTTTTGTGATATTTGGATCTTTTGGGAATTTTGGTTCTTTTGGGAATTTTTGGAACTTTTGGGAATTCTCATATAGCCTATGTTCTTTCCATGGTCCTATAGATTGTCTGTGCCAAATTTGGTCAGGATCGGATGAGTGGTATAGGAATGCATAAAGGACAAACATACATACATACATTCATTTTTATATATATAGATTGGTGCAACAAGCAGTTCTCAGAGCTAAACGTCAAAGTTTAAAAAGATCTTATTTTACGAAGAATAGTCGATATTTAAGTTTGCGAAATAATAGCACCATATTATTTTTAGTGGGAGTTCTGACAAAGTTAATTTTTTTAAATAAGTTTTACTCTAAATATTAATATTTTGAATCAAAGGTAAGACAATAACATCATTTATACTTCGACAGCGAAAGATACAAGAGGAACCGATTAAGAATAAAAAGAAGATAATTAGTAGCTTTTTAATTTAATCCTTTCAATTAGCTAAAATGGGTCGAGGTAAACATTGTAGCAAAGAACAACGTTTACTGATTAAAAATGATTGTCGAAGGGTAAAACCTACAAATTTATAAGAAAAATTATTGGGGGTTCCAATAAAATGATAATTAATGCAAAAAACTGGATCGCGAAAGAAGAAACAAGGGAAAAAAAGAAATTGACAACACAGGATGATTACAACATAATTAGGTTGGAGAAGAAAAACCCATTCATTACTTCTACAACAATTAAGCACGAGCTAAACTTACAAGTTGATACCTCTACAATAAGAAGAAGACTTCTCAAAAACAATTTAATTGGCAGAACTCCTAAAAGAATTATTAAACAAAAGGCACATGATAAATCGAAAAAAATTTGCTAAAGAACGCATTGAATGGCCCCTTACAAAATGGAAAAATATTCTTCGGACAGACGAGTCCAAAATTGTTTTATTTGGAACTCCTTGCTGTAGGACGTTTGTACGTCGACCAAAAAACGCAGAGTTTAACCCGTAGTACAGGGTGGTCCAAATTCGATGGGATTGCATGGGTATCTCGGTTAATATTTAAGATAGAGAAACGGTTAAATTACCAAAAATGTGCAGTTTTTTGAGACAAACTCAGAACCGTTTTCAAAAATATTCTATCATTTCCGGTTTTCGAGTTATCGAATAAAAAGTGTTTTTTTGTCATTTTCTTGTAGGTCTTGACAAACAGTTTAAACAGGATGAATGAAATTGATCAAAAGAGTTGGCAACACTTTTTTAGTGTTTGTGATAGGTTGTGTCTATTTGCACCTACAGTAGGTACGAATAATTGGCTATTTGCACTTACAGTAGGTACGAATAATTGGCTATTTGCACCTACAGTAGGTACGAATAATTGGCTATTTGCACCTACAGTAGGTACGAATAATTGGCTATTTGCACCTCGATTTGCACCTACTGTAAAGGAATATACCTGGTGTAACTGAGTTCTGGTACTTTTATTTATTTAGTTTTAATTTTACACAAATAAACTTTTATAAACATGATATGTGTAAATAACCGGAATATTTGACCAAATGTACACTACTATTTCACTTCCGGTTTTGCCAGAAATGATCCTGACTTTGTTATTTTAAATGTCACACCTTATATATTTACATTTTTGGATAGAGGAGACAATTTTAAATATAACTGCACTATTTTAATTAATTTTAATAACCTCAAATAATTTTTGGGCCAATATTTATTTGCAGTGGCCTGCATAAATTGAATTTTATTACGTCAACAAGCGTCCGAAAACGTTTTTTGTACAATTTAATTAACATTTAGGTTACTTTAATTGGCTTTGAAGGTTGCAGAATCGGTTTTTTGACTAAAAGTTCATTTTTTGAATGCAATGGTAGTGGTATATGCGATTATTTAAATAGAGTATTTTTTGACCAATAACATAAGTATTGAAAGGCTGCCTCAAAGACAAACTATTATAAAAAATTATTGATTAGAATTGACGAGTTTTTTCATGTTGTAAACTCTTGTTCTTTAAAATGAATTACACAAATGTTAAAATGTGAGATATGTATTTCGCTTAGGGTCTTGTTAAAGGTTCCATTAGCAGCCAGGTGTCTTTATAAAGAAAAATATCCCAACCGTATAATTCCACATCATTTGATAACACGAAAACACCCGTCAATTCTACTCAATATGAACATAAACAAACCATGGTAACCACCAAAATGAATCGTTTTATTGTAAAATGTTTAATAGTTTATGTTGACTTATTTTATTTTTTAATCAAAAACTCTAAGTTTTGTAGGAAAATTGAAAAAATATAAAGAGTTTCTAAATAATCAAAGTTTTTAAAGATTTTTTTAAAATTATACATTGGTTAAACCCTTTAAAAAGTTCCGATTAAAAAACTTACAGTGGTCGCACTTTGTAAAGGTGGGACATAATTGAAAATATTATTAAGGGAAACCTTTTAAGGTATAAAACATCTACCACTTGTCACTCTGCTGCACATCTCCAAATTTGAGAAATAAAATAAAAACCTAATTTTATCGCTCCCCTTTAAGGAGTGTAAACTATGAAAGGAGACGTCTAAGGAAAAAAGTATATAAAAGCCCCCCCTTAATTTTCGAGAAAAAATTGCCTCCCCAATTTTTTCTTAGTATTTAAGAAACACCCTGTATAATGGGTGTTCCATTTGAAATAACAAAGTTAGGGTAATTTCCGGAGAAACCTGTAGTGAGATACCTATTAATGTACATTTGTTCAAATATTCCGGCTATTTACACATTTCATATGTCAAAACGTTTATTTATGTAAAATTAAAACTAAAGAAAAAAGGGTATACCAGAACTAAGTCCCAACCGGTATATACCTACCTATACAGTAAGTGCAAAGTATTCGTACCTACTATAGATGCAAATAGCCAAGTATTCGTACCTACTGTAGGTGCAAATAGCCAATTATTCGTACCTACTGTAGGTGCAAATAGCCAATTATTCGTACCTACTGTAGGTGCAAATAGCCAATTATTCGTACCCACTGTAGGTGCAAATAGCCAATTATTCGTACCTACTGTAGGTGCAAATAGCCAATTATTCGTACCTACTGTAGGTGCAAATAGCCAATTATTCGTACCTACTGTAAGTGCAAATAGCCAATTGTTTGTACCTACTGTAGGCGCAAATAGCCAATTATTTGTACCTACTGTAGGTGCAAATAGCCAATTATTCGTACCTACTGTAGGTGCAAATAGCCAATTATTCGTACCTACTGTAAGTGCAAATAGCCAATTGTTTGTACCTACTGTAGGCGCAAATAGCCAATTATTTGTACCTACTGTAGGTGCAAATAGCCAATTATTCGTACCTACTGTAGGTGCAAATAGCCAATTATTCGTACCTACTGAAGATGCAAATAGCCAATTATTCGTACCTACTGTAGGTGCAAATAGCCAATTATTCGTACCTACTGTAGGTGCAAATAGCCAATTATTTGTACCTACTGTAGGTGCAAATAGCCAATTATTTGTACCTACTGTAGGTGCAAATAGCCAATTATTCGTACCTACTGTAAGTGCAAATAGCCAATTGTTCGTGCCTACTGTAGGTGCAAATAGCCAATTATTCGTACCTACTGTAAGTGCAAATAGCCAATTGTTCGTGCCTACTGTAGGTGCAAATAGCCAATTATT
This sequence comes from Elmis aenea, assembly GCA_947652605.1. Classification (NCBI taxonomy): domain Eukaryota; kingdom Metazoa; phylum Arthropoda; class Insecta; order Coleoptera; family Elmidae; genus Elmis; species Elmis aenea. The sequence continues at coordinate 20,701,501 of OX393583.1, forward strand.
TGTACCTACTGTAGGTGCAAATAGCCAATTATTCGTACCTACTGTAAGTGCAAATAGCCAATTGTTCGTACCTACTGTAGGTGCAAATAGGCACAACCTTTGCGATATGTAAAACTGACAGAAGAAAACAATATTACATTAATTTGGCAATTTAGATAATAATCAGCCTTTTAAACGTTAAATACGTTTTTTAAACGGTTATGTAAACAAAAACGACTTAAATACTTATTTCAAACCACGTCCATGATAACCCTTTTTACTTCATAAAACTTTTTCTATAACAAGCAATATTGCAAGTAAAATTAGGGTTACCAACTCTGATTTTGGCTCACACTTTTTATATCAAATAGGATGTTTTGGCAGGATGCCGAAAAAATTGTAAGGGATCGCAATACAAATTTATATGGAAAAGGGGGGCGCGTATACAAAAAGGTTGAGAAGACTAACGCCAAAATCGCGTAGTTGTGATTCTGTAACTAGTTAAGACCTGAAGTTAACGTTAATTAGTGTGTTTTTTTTTACTGGATTTAGTTTAAACCAGAACTGCAGAATTTTATTCGCGTTCCAGTGTCACAAATCTAGTAGGTTGGTATATTTGAGTTTGGTGAGTCTGTTACATCCTCACATCCGATTAAGTCTGGTTTAACATTCTCAATGGCACATGTCTAAGCAAAGGAAATACGCCTCCCCGGATGGGATATATAAGGCCGAACCCGCCTACTACATAGATATGCTAAGCGTATGCAGTCTGTGAATTAAATTTTTCTTTTTTCTTATTATTCACTGCTTAAATACTACAGGATAAACAGGAAATATACTGAGCCTTGGTATTTTTATAGTCTGGTCATTGTTTAATCTTTTACTGAATCGTAGAGGCCTCGTAGAGACAAGTTCGATTTTTAAAAAATGAAAGTTTGTTTATGAATTTGAAAGTGTTACATCGTTAGTAGCGTCGGTCAAAACAAAGCATTATCATGCAGAAGTCTGGTTATGTAGTAATATTAAAACAGGACATTCGTAATTCGTAATGGTAATTTATTTGGCGCATTTTTAGCAGTACAAGGTATCCAGTAATATATTTACCATACGCTTTATGTACGGGGTAAGTTAAAAAACTACAAAAAAAAAGCTTTTTTAGAATTTGGTAAATTAACCATTATGAAAGTGGCACAAGTCCATTTTCGGATTATATTATAACGACAAATAATGTGTGTACACAGGACCGCATTAAGGTTGTCCTAGGCCCTAGGCGTAGCACAAATGCCTTTTTTTAAATCGCCAATCAACAGAATTCTTTATTTTTATAATCAAAGATTCATATATATATTGATATACAGGGTGTCCCCATTATACACGGCAAAAAAGTATGTGCATATTCCTAAGTGAAAATGATGATCATTTGTCAATTATTTTGTTATCGGAAAATGTTTCCTTTCAAAGTTAGAGACCTCCAAAGTTGCAAGAAAAAAAATTCAAAAAATCGATTACGTCCTAGCCGTTTAAGCTAGAGCTATCAAACTTGGCCGAAATGTTTGGGTGTTTCCCATTGACTTTGTGGGATAATTAGAAAGAAAACACGTAATTGGAAGTATGATTTATAGTCAGGTCATCCGCTTACCATCTTCAGAATTTTTTCTCTGGAATAAATTTGAAAATGTCATTCGTCCATAAGAAAGTACGACTTAAGAGGAAAAAATTCGTCTCTCTTTGTTTTTTGCTGTAAACGTAGCCGTTTTCGAGAAAATTAGCGCTAAAGATGCATCGACAAACTCTGTTTATACACCTCAAATATTTTTTTTAACTAAACTTAGTTGGCTAATGTCATGCTTGACTTAAGGCTTGTTCATAATTAATCCACATTGATCCACGTAACATAGAACTTTCCTTTAAACTGTGATACATGTCATTCGTTTATTTTCCAGATAATTATTATCTAATACAATAAAAATCAAATTTAATTTCAACGATGATAACAATAATAGTATATTGTACAACTAGTGCTGAAAGCTGAATATTTCAAACGAGTATGACAGTCATACGAGTGTGAAATATTCTTTCAGCACGAGTTGTACATTATGCTTTTCCGACGACCATTTAGACATAATCATTAATTCTGCAAAAAAATTGTGAAAATAACATTTTTTTGACGTTGGTGACACTTGACATTTGTGAGGTTAGATTTGCTTGACAGCGCGTTTAGCGTGTGTAAAGTAGCGGAAATTGTGTGCAAAGTGCAGGAAATTGTGTGCAAAGTGCACTTTGCACACAATTTTCGGTGTCATGCGCTATTTGTCATTTTCAGTAGTAGTAAGTCGTGCGAAATGACTCGCTTTACATAGTGGTCGTCGGAAAAATAAATAACCAAATGAACTTCATAGAGCGGTATGCACAGTCGATCGCCGGAGGAGCCTCCGGCGGTCGACTGTGCATACCGCTGTAAGTGTGTAATAAAAACTAAATAAACGTATTTACAATAAATGTTGGAATTGTTGACCGTTATTTTCTATACATAAATTAATACGATGCGTGAAAGAACGCATTACACGTAATAAAACTTCGGCGTCACCACGAACAATATCTGCAGCTTGTAGAATTCGCGTCCACAGTTCTTCACGCGTTTCTACGGGAGTCGCGTATACTTCTTTTTTCATAAAACTCCACAAATAAAAATCCATAGGAGTAATGTCAGGAGATCTTGCTGGCCAATTAACTGGTGCATCTCTACCGCGACCAATCCAACGATCGGGAAACTGTCGATGTAAAAAGTTTCGTACACTTATTGTAAAATGTGGCGGCGCACCATCGTGCATGAACCACATATCTCTTCTAACATTTAATGGAATATCTTCGAATAACTCCGGGAGAGAATTTTGTAAAAAATTGAAATACTGTTCCCCATTCAACCTTGGAGGTAATTCAACAGGCCCAATAAAACATGAACCTACGATTCCAGCCCAGATGTTAATCGAAAATTGGCGCTGGAAATGGTCTTCAACGATGGCATGCGGGTTTTCATCACTCCAGTTGTGCAGATTGTGTAAATTAAGAACACCTTTTCGCGTAAAACAGGACTCGTCGGTGAATAAAATCCTAGATATAAAATTATTATCGGCATTATGGATATTTCTGAACCATCTGCAGAACTGAAGTCGAGGTAGTGTATCTCCAGGTAAAATTTCATGGACACGTTGTAAATGATATGGTTTAAGCAGTTGTTCTTTTAGTGTCCTGTGAACTACCTTTTTAGACACGTCGATTTGTAATGATACACGTCGAATACTTGTATCAGGATTTTCGTGAATTATTTCCAGAATTTCCTCTTCTACCTCTGGTGTACTTACATTTCTTGGGCGACCATGTTCAATAGTGTGCTCCAAAAAAGTTCCCTTTTCCCGAAATCTTCGGTCAACTGCATCGAAAGTTCTACGATGCGGAATCCTGCGACCCGGAAACTTCTTTGCGTATCGTCTTGCAGATGCACAAGAATTGCCGTGACATTCACCATAAACTAAATGAATGTCGGCTAATTCGTTTAGAGTATACAAGTTTGTGTATGACATTTTTAAAAAAAGGTTAGGTTGTGAACAAGCCTTAAGGCAAGCATGACATTAGTCAACTAAGTTTCGTTAAAAAAAATATTTGAGGTGTATAAACAGAGTTTGTCGATGCATCTTTAGCGCTAATTTTCTCGAAAACGGCTACGTTTACAGCAAAAAACAAAAAGGGACGAATTTTTTCCTCTTAAGTCGTACTTTCTTATGGACGAATGACATTTTCAATTTTATTCCAGAGAAAAAAATTCTGAAGATGGTAAGCGGATGACCTGACTATAAATAATACTTCCAATTACGTGTTTTCTTTCTAGTTATCCCACAAAGTCAATGGGAAACACCCAAACATTTCGGCCAAGTTTGATAGCTCTATCTTAAACGGCTAGGACGTAATCGATTTTTTGTTTTTTTTTTCTTGCAACTTTGGAGGTCTCTAACTTTGAAAGGAATCATTTTCGGATAACAAAATATTTGACAAATGGTCATCATTTTCACTCAGGAATATGCACCTACTTTTTTGCCGTGTATAATGGGGACACCCTGTATTTAGTCTATCATTTTATTCATTTAAACTTTACTCTAACTAAAGTATTTCTAATTTAATTTTATCACTTACTTTGCTATCTATGTATACTATTATTTAATTTATTATCAAGGAGAACATAATTTGGGCCCGGCCTGTTTTGTTCTGTTCTTTGTAAATAAATAAATAAATAGCCTACTAGACTTTCTTTTTTAAAACTTCATTTCTTTAAAGTCAACGTTGTTAAAAAATGTTTTAAATTTTATTAAATTAAGCATGAGAATGTTTATAAAAAACACGCATAACATTTAGTTACATTTTTATGAATAAGAAAGATAGGTTAATTACATTTTCAAAACCGATGAAATTTCATTTTTCGTCTGTAGCGCCAAAATAAAAGAAAGTACGATAAATCTGATAACACAGGCGTGTTTATCTTAATAAAATAACCCAATAGACAGATATCAGATTTGCGCTAACTATTACGGTAACCGTGATAACACGTACCTAATACATTCGAATTTGGTCCATCTTGTAATACTGTTTTGTTTATTAAAAAAAAACCGAAGAATCGGCCAGTAAAATGCCTTTAAAATATCTATTTTTATTAAACACCAACCAAACATAACGTAACCAAAACAGAATTTTGAAATTTACCGAATGCGGTTGTTGGTGTTAATGATTACCTCAGCAGGTCGCCACTACCTGAATATACAATAATAAGCACAATATGAGATAAACATAATAGCCCACACTGACGCTTATTATGTTAACAAATGTAGCTGGATGAATTGTTTAAAAGTCACAATCATAGAGAGATTACCAGATTTTGTTTCACAGCTCAGCACTTGGACGAAAGTTGTCGAGAACATTAACTTCTTAAATTTACTATTATAGGTAAAGATTAAACGCAAAATAGGGTTCAAGTAAATACACACTGCATCATACAGAGTGTACAAAAAGTAACGTAACGGATCAATATCTCGTCTTGTGACAACTTTACAAAAGAAAGTTTAATATAAAAGTCGTTTGTGGTCATTTACTACATAACCTTAAATTATTTTAAAATATACAGGGTGTTTCACTTTTCCATGGGACATTATTGTTATCTCCGTAAATAATGAAAATACAAGGTTTGGTTAAATGGGACAAAAGTTAGCTAATTAGGAATGTATTTTGAAAATTGTTGTTTAAAAATTCCATGGCTTGCGTGATATAATGAAAAAACCGAAATCGGTCAAAATTTTCAAACTTAAATATCTCGGCTATTGTTACGAATACACAAAAACGCCAAAGGAAAAATGTTTTAAATATTTTGTTTGCTATAAGATGGCGATAGTCAGATTTTTATTTATTAATTACCGTACGAGATATTTGACAAAACAACTTTTTTTTTAAACAGCAGTCGTAATAGGTGATGACATAGATTTAACGATTATTTTTTCTCTTTACAATGATAATACTTTATACGTCCATTTTCAAAAAAGAAATGCAAAATCTTAAAATAAAAATCAAGGTTGCCATGGAGAAAAAACAATAAACGACTTCATTTCTTTTATTTCGACCCTTGCTTGTCTATTATAATAATTGTGTTAGCTGGAAATATTGTAAATATTTTAAATCCTGTTTTGCTAAAGTCTTAGTAAGAAGTATAAAATACATTCATATTATGACTACTAGTAGGGGTGGGCGATATCGAAATTATATCGATATAAAAGGGGCGGGAAGATAAAAAATATCGAGATCAAAATTATATCGATATATCGCCCACCCCTAACTATTAGTATGATTATTTTAATTTCGCATTACATTTGTTTTAATTACGCTGTTTAAAGTGACATAATAGACAACCAAGGGTCGAAATAAAACAACTGAAGTCGGTTATTGTCTTTTTTTCCATGGCAACCTTGATTTTTATCTTAGGATTTTGCATTTTTTAAAGGATATTTCGCTTATTTTGGAAAATAGACATATAAAGTATTAGATCATTGAAAAGAGACAAAAATGTTCTATAAATCTAAGTCATCACCTACTTCGACTGTCATTTAAAAAAAGTTGTTTTGTCAAAATCTCGCACGTTGATTTATAAATAAAAATCTGACTATTACAGTCTTATAGCAAACAAAATCTGCTAAATATTTTTCCTTTGGCCTTTTTAGGTATTCGCAACAACAGCCGAGATATTTAAGATTAAAAATTTTGATCGATTTCGGTTTTTACGTTATTATTATATGAAAGACGCCCTTCATTTTCGATAAGGAAACACCAATCGATTTGTTTTGCAATGTTTAAGAAACACTCGGTATATTTCTGAAAAATTGCTTTCTAAGCAGGCGTATTTCGAAATAAGTAGTTCTGAAAATTGCCTTATAGACATATTTTCAGTTAGATGTGGATAAACTGCGCATCCAACTGTTCTAAGAAAACTTCCGCGTTATTTTTTTGTAAGTTGCAAACATTGCGCCAAAATATAAAGGGTGTTTCACTTTTTCATGGGACACTATTGCTATCTCCGTAAATAATGAAAATACTAGGTTGGTTAAATGGGACAAAAGTTATTTAGGAGTGTATTTTAAACAAGATGTTTTGTTTAAAAAAAGTTGTTTTGTCAAATATCTCGCACGGTAATTTATAAATGAAAATCTGACTATCGCCATCTTATAGCAAACAAAATTTGCAAAACATTTTTCCTTTGGCGCTTTTGTGTATTCGCAACAATAACCGAGATATTTAGGATTAAAAATTTTGATCGCTTTCGGTTTTTTCGTTATATCACGCAAGCCATGGAATTTTTAAACAAAACAAGATCTGGTTTAAAATACACCACTAAATAGCTAACTTTTGTCGCATATAACCAACCTTGTATTTTCATTATTTACGGAGATAGCAATAGTGTCCCATGGAAAAGTGAAACACCCTGTATATAATACATGATATAGAGATTTGGTCAAATTTCAAACTTCATAAATAGCTTTGAAACTGATGAGATACATAATTTTATGAATGGTGCCGATGCTGTAGCATTTTTAAACAGAAAATGTCATTATTCCCCTTTTTTTTCTCCGGAAACGATAAAATGCAAAACAATGCAAATCCATCTTAACACAATAAAATTATCATTTAACCACAAAATTACTTCAATAAGTGTTCAAAATGACCTCCATCATTTTCAATTACATAATCGCACTCTCTTTAAAAGCATTTTTAAGTACAAAACAATATTTCTAGGATTTTTTTTGCATTCTGTTCCTTATTTTCGACTTCCGAAAAATCGGTGTGATTTTTTTAAAATTTCACCCGTACAAAGTTGTAGCCCATAGAATTTGCTATCCGGGATGGGCTGTCGTTTTTTTTGTACAGGGTGGTCCAAATTCGATGGGATTGCATGGGTATCTCGGTTAATATTTAAGATAGAGAAACGGTTAAATTACCAAAAATGTGCAGTTTTTTGAGACAAACTCAGAACCGTTTTCAAAAATATTTTATTATTTCCAGTTTTCGAGTTATCGAATAAAAAGTGTTTTTTTGTCATATTAATAATGTGTCATATCTCCGTTATTGTTGTAAATATCAAAAATATTTATTAAGATTATTTTTGGATATTTTTATGTTTAATTTGATTATACTAAAAAAGACATTTTTACGCTCGCCGTTAAAAAGTTATGACACAAACTTACCTTTTTTTAAATGGAAACGATAGTTGGCTATGACCTATTTGAATTCCTCATTTTTTCTCATTCCAAATATATAAGAGTCGATGTATTTATTTTTAATAATACGCAAGTTATGAAGGTTTTTTAGTTTTTTTTTTAAGAAAATCATAGTAGGCTGTGAAAACAAAAAATAAACAAGGTGTAAGACCTTACAAAACTCATGTGGTACAAGTTACCAAAGGTTTTTTAATTTGTTGTGGAGATAAACATTGTAAATATTTGAAAATAAGAAAACAACGATATAGTCGGTTATTAGCAGTTATGTAGGATATTGTTGTTTATCTTATGTTCAAAAAATTTCGTATTTATCTCAATAACAAATTAAAAAACCTTGGTAACTTGTACCACATGAGTTTTATAAGGTTTTACACCTTGTTTATTTTTTGTTTTCACAGCCTACTATGATTTTCTTAAAAAAAAAAAACTAAAATACCTTCATAACTTGCGTATTGTTGAAAATAAATACATCAACCCTTATATATTTGAAATGAGGAATTTAAATAGGTTATAATAGCCAACTATCGTTTCCATTTAAAAAAAGGTAAGTTTGTGTCATAACTTTTTAACGGCGAGCGTAAAAATTTCTTTTTTAGTATAATCAAATTAAACATAAAAATATCCAAAAATAATCTTAATAAATATTTTTGATATTTACAACAATAACGGAGATATGACACATTATTAATATGACAAAAAAACACTTTTTATTCGATAACTCGAAAACCGGAAATGATAGAATATTTTTGAAAACGGTTCTGAGTTTGTTTCAAAAAACTGCACATTTTTGGTAATTTAACCGTTTCTCTATCTTAAATATTAACCGAGATACCCATGCAATCCCATCGAATTTGGACCACCCTGTGCGGTTGCAAATTCAAAGAAGCAATTAAAGTACATCAAGAAAGTGTAAATAAAATTCAACCAATGAATGATTAGGACAACAAAGCTATGAGAGAAAAAAGAAATTCAACATTTTGATATATTTTTGCTATAACATCTGAAGAGGAATTTTGTACTTTTAAAAAATTGATTGTAACTGCTCTCATACTAAGGAATAATTCATCCAATTTGAGCCAAGCTGTATCTCTTATATTAAGCGAAATCCCCATGCTGGAAACGTTGTCTGGGACACTCTGTATACGTGATAATTACCAAGATGTTATTCGCACATTATTTGTTTATTATTGCAATAATCTTAATTGAAAAAACAGTAGCGAATATCAAAATTACCTGTACTATATTTGTTAAAATTCCTTATCCTTGTCGAATTAAAGAACGAATACACACAAACTCAACGTTGGATCTCTGAACACACACTAACAAGAATTTTCGAAAAATTTTAGCTTCAAGTCGGTAGATATTTATTGGTTAGAACCCTTACATTGTTACTCGTCTTTATCAGCTACTCGCTATTGGTTCACAACCACCATCCCAGGCACACTCGAATTCGTACGTTTGTAAATTAACAAACTATACAGGGTGGTCCAAATTCGATGGGATTGCATGGGTATCTCGGTTAATATTTAAGATAGAGAAACGGTTAAATTACCAAAAAATGTGCAGTTTTTTGAGACAAACTCAGAACCGTTTTCAAAAATATTCTATCATTTCCGGTTTTCGAGTTATCGAATAAAAAGTGTTTTTTTGTCATATTAATAATGTGTCATATCTCCGTTATTGTTGTAAATATCAAAAATATTTATCAAGATTATTTTTGGATATTTTTATGTTTAATTTGATTATACTAAAAAAACTTTTTTTACGCTCGCCGTTAAAAAGTTATGACACAAACTTACCTTTTTTTAAATGGAAACGATAGTTGGCTATGACATATTTAAATTTCTCATTTTTTTCTCATTTCAAATATATAAGGGTTAATGTATTTATTTTCAACAATACGCAAGTTATGAAGGTTTTTTAGTTTTTTTTTAAAGAAAATCATAGTAGGCTGTGAAAACAAAAAATAAACAAGGTGTAAAACCTTATAAAACTCATGTGGTACAAGCTACCAAGGTTTTTTAATTAGTTATTGAGATAAATACAATATTTTTTGAACATAAGATAAACAACAATATCCTACATTACTGCTGATACCGACTATATCGTTGCTTTCTTATTTTCAAATATTTACAATGTTTATCTCCACAACAAATTAAAAAACCTTGGTAACTTGTACCACATGAGTTTTGTAAGGTTTTACACCTTGTTTGGTTTTTGTTTTCATAGCCTACTATGATTTTCTTAGAAAAAAACCTAAAAAACCTTCATAACTTGCGTATTATTAAAAATAAATACATCGACCCTTATATATTTGGAATGAGAAAAAAATGAGCAATTTAAATATGTCATAGCCAACTATCGCTTCCATTTAAAAAAAGGTAATTTTGTGTCATAACTTTTTAACAGCGACCGTAATTTTTTTTTTTAGTATAATTAAATTAAACATAAAAATATCTAAAAATAATCTTGATTAATATTTTTGATATTAACAACAATAACGGAGATATGACACATTATTAATATGGCAAAAAAACTGTTTTCTCTAATATCTCAAAAACCGGATATGATAGAATATTTTTGAAAACGGTTCTGAGTTTGTCTCAAAAAACTGCACATTTTTGGTAATTTAACCGTTTCTCTATCTTAAATATTAACCGAGATACCCATGCAATCCCATCGAATTTGGACCACCCTGTACAGTCATTAAAAAAGTACGTAATAAATAGCCAAAGGCTTTTTAATACTGATTTCCTATACACTCTACTGGCAATAAAAATTCAGGCATAATCCAAAAACGGGTACGATTTAGCAGGCAATTATTTAAAAAGATTTGTGCAATAAAGCGAATACTGTGTGCTTTTAAACGAAAAATGTGTGCATTAAAATAATTTTTATTTAGTACTAGCGATTTCGGAGCAGCCCCGACTCCTTCACAGCTAGATTCCGCCTTGCGCGTGGAATTCTCTTTGCGCGTAAAGTTCTCTTTACACAACAAATTACCTTTCGCTTGAATCTTGCTTCCCGTTGCTCGTCTATTTCACATGAACGGGCTAGAGCATTGCGTAATCGATTCCGGAGCCCCTTCGAGGTTCCTTCACCGCTAGATTCCGCCTTGCACGTAGAATTCTCTTTGCGCGTAAAGTTCTCTTTGCGCAATAAATTACGCGTCGTTTGAATCTTGCTTCTCGTTGCTCGTCTATTTCAGATGAACGGGCTTGAGTATTGCGTAATCGATTCGTTTCCAATCTTGCTTCCCGTTGCTCGTCTATTTCAGATGAGCGGGCTTGAGCATTGCGTAATCAATTCGTTTCCAATCTTGCTTCCCGCTGCTCATCTGCTTCTGAAGCTCGTAATGTTTTATTTTCTTAGCTTGAGGTGTAGATTGACTAATCCCTCTTCGTTTGGGATGCATAATTAAATAGAAAATGCGTTGATTTTTTATATATAGATAGACGAACTGTCAAATAACAGTCTTACTGTCATTTACAGCGTATCAAATCTGAATTCAACTCGAAACTGGGATTGTTTCGTATGTATGTTTAGGGGAGAGCGAGGCGATTCCGATTTGGTATGATACATGTACATAAAACTTGATTGGAGCATGGTCTGAGCGCTTCTATTATTCAGTCAAAGTTTGACAGTGCGTGCGCGCGATGACGTTTTCATCATGCAAGTACGAACATTTTTGCACGTTTTAATTAATAACGTTTGCAAGCGATTTTTTCCGAGGTCCTGAGCGTGCACATTTTAAAATTCGATCCTTTATACGACCCGTCAAAGAAGTTCGCGATTTTTAGACGCCCCCGAGTATTTTTAATCGCTCTTTGAAAAAGGCTTTCGACGTTCGTTAATACGTAGTGCGTGCGCGCGCCTGCGCTTTTTCTCGTTCGTGGTCTGAATTTAACTCGAAAGTTGGATTGTTTGGTACATACTTGTCGGGGAGGGCGAGACGATACCGAATCGGTACGATACATGTGCTAAAAGGTCGAGCGTTCAAAGGTCACGTCGAATTGTCAAATTTTGACAAAATTCTCGTTCCCGACGTCCGATTTAAATGTTGCGTGTAATATTGCACGTTTTCCTCAATATCTTTTCCGGACGATTTTTTTTGGAAATTCTTATATAGCCTATCTTTTTCCCATGGTCCTATAGATTGTCTGTGCCAAATTTGGTCAGGATCGGATGAATGGTATAGGAATGCAAAAAGGACATACAAACATACAAACATACATACAAACACATTCATTTTTATATATATATAGATTCAATAAATATTAATATAGTATATCTCAAATAAAAATTCCCATATCGGCTTAAGCAGTTGGAACAACCCAGGTACATACACAATCTTGGATTATAAACCTTAAATGATTTGTATGGCACAACACCTAAAATCATAATCGTCTACCACATCTTTCTAATTGCTTTTCTTTGAGCATAATGACCATAATGCTGCAGTTATAAACAAGTTCTCGCTTAAAGCTTATTACCTTATATACGCTACAATAGATTTTAAATTATAATTGTTTTCAAGCAAAAACGTTTGGGAAACACTGATACAGATATTAATTTTCTTTTAGCTAAGAACCCAAATTAAACCTTATTGAACCCATAATTAGGGATCAAATTTCGACTGCTTGCGATAATATTCATTCAATTAGATTACAACTTTCATTGCGTAGACTGAATTGTAAACACAAATAATATTTAAAGAAAGAGACGGAGATTGTGCATTTGTTTCCCTTAGTTCTGCCTCTTCTTAATCCGCTGTGAGCAGTTTTAAAAGAAATATACTATAGCTGGTGCACTGTATTGCCCCCCCCCCCCCCAAGCATAATCTCAAGAAAGAAGACTACAAAACGATCTTACAACACTCTGGCGATAGATTCATAATAGGTGGAGATTTTAATGCCAAACACAAAGACTGGGGATCAAGACTGATTACCACCAAACGCAAACATCTGGGAGAGGCAATTAGGGAATTAAACTGTAACTATCATTCTACTGGAAAACCAACGTATTGGCCATCAGACCCACAAAAAATACCTGACCTACTAGATTTCTTCATTTCTAGGAAAGTAACACCTAACTTCATAGATGTTGAAGAAAACTTTGATTTCAAGCGCGGATCACTCGGCAGTAATATTAACACCGAGTGAGAGAATAATAAAAAAAAAAAATAGGCCGATCCTAGTTAACAAAACAACCGACTGGGAGAGCTTCAAAATAGAACTAGACAACGCAATTAATCTTAATGTACAACTACGGACGATTGAGCAACTGGAAACAGAAGCTGAAAATACTTTTCAGACTATCAAATTACACAACAATAATATGAAATTTTAATAAACGATACCGCAGACAAATAGTAACGGTCATTTGACATTTAATTAGTTGTGTTTTGTTTTTATTTTCATAGATAGCTTGATAAGTGATGGGTAAAATACGATTTTTTTTTCATTTTGTGACTTATTTATAAAAGTAGGTATAGCAAGTAATCTCATTTAAAAAAAGGAAAAAAGCACATCTAACTATTCCATAGCCAACTTCGCGGCCTATAAGAAAAAATGAAATTAGGGGTAATATCTCGAAAATAGTAGGTGTTAAAAAAAATCTAAAATAACAGTCACATTCTCCATTAAAAAGTACCCTAAGAAAGTACAAATAAAATTGTTCTAATGATGAAACCAAAAAAGTTATGGAAGAAAAAAAAATCGACATTTTCATATTTTTTGCTATAACATCTGAAGTACGGGGAATTTTGTTCTTTTAATTGTGGATCCTCTCATACTAAGAAATAATTCATCTAATTTAAACAAACGTGTATCTCTTATAATAAGCGAGATTCCCATGCTGGAAATGTAATCTGGGACACCCTGTATATATGGATTTAATGATGTGGTTAAGGTACAAACTTGAGTGTGTATGGACCGTTAAACTCGTCAGAGCCATCTAGTCCGCCTATAAGTTATGATAGAAATAATCGATTTGTCTACGGTAATTTTAAAAATGCTGTAAATTTATTAGTGCTCGTTGCCGAAGGGACATGCACAATAAAACTTTATTATGGGGTACATAGAAATTTCAAAGCAAGAGTAATAAACACGTTGTCGACAAGGTACGGCCGCTGCATTCTGCAATAACTGTCCCAGCTAACGGTATTGTTAATTTAATAACTTTTACCTTCACTTTTACAGCCACCATATTTAAGTAAGTGCTAGTCAAGTAATTCTTAGTTGCATCCTTTTTATGTCAATACGACGTAACGTCTTTATTGGTGTTGAGTAATTTTTACAGGTGCTATTGGTTGAAAAATGTATGTTGGTAACGTCTTAGGGAAATTGATTAACACTTTCTTGACAGGTGGACGCAAAGGGATAATCGTTTCAGAGAAAAACGTAGTCATGCTCGCTCCGTTGCTTTAGAGCTATTTTCATTTCAATAAATAAAATTTTGCATTTACTGTGTTGTGACTAGGGTTTCTCATATTAAACATTTTTGTTTATCCTGGGATTCCGAAAATAAACTATACTGTTATCGGCATTTCCCGGTATACAGGGTGGTGATTTTTTCGATGCTCACCATTGCTATCTTGGAAACGGTAAGAGATACAAGGTCGGTTAAATTAGAGAAAAGTTGCACATATTTATGACGATTAAGAATCTGAAAAGAAATCCTGGATATTTTGGATCCGTTTGTGATTTATTACAAAAAAACTGAAAAATGTGATTTTAGAAAATTATTATTATCTTCCCTACCATTGACGCGATTTCATTTAAACTTGGTAACTTTATGTTTTTGGCCGTCCTGGGTTTGATGACGTCAACAGAAATTTTCTAAGTCTTCTAGATTTCAAGTTGCGATAGTCAACTTTTTTATTTCTTATGGCCGCCATATTGGATTTTTACACCATCAGACAGACAAAAAAATAGCTTTTCAGATTGGTAACAACATACTTTTTTTTTTTAAAAACTTGTTAGTTTTCACCATTAAATTTTTCTAGAAAAACGAGATCGAGGATGCGCGGTCCGTTTTTTGATATCTCTAATAGTTACCGAGATTCCCTATTAAAACATCGAAATTTGACCACCCTGTACTGCGATTAACAGGATATTAATACGTTTTTCCTAATATTTAAAGTATTTGAAGCAGCCGTTCAACACAGATGTTAGTTATTGGTATTTTTTATTTCGTCAGAACATTCTCTACTTAGATAACCGCGTGTACCATTACCGTTCCGTTAAAAAAAAAGAAACTGTAAATAAAAAACGTTTCCGCAACATTCAATGCCTGTCGATTAAAGTAACCTAAATGTCAATAAAAATTTACAAAAACATTTTTCGGACACTTGTTGACGTAATAAAATTTAATTTATGCAGGTCACGGCCAACTTAATGTATAAATAAATTTTCGTCAAAAATTATTTGAGATAATAAAAATTAACCAAAATTGCTTTCACTTTGCAAAAATATAAAAATATATAAGTAGGGTGTTCTATTTAAAATAACAAAATTAGGGTCATTTCGGGCGTAACCGGAAGTGTACATAATTTTTCAAGTAATCCGGTTTTTTACACATAACATATGACTAAAAATTCATCTTAATCAAATCTAAAAGAAAAAAGGGGGTGCACCAGAAGTTACACCCAGTTTATTTTAGAAAAAAATAAATAATTATAATAATAAATAAAGAAGTTATAGTAATTTTTTAAAAATGATGAATTTTATTTTTTGTCTATACAGGGTGATTCACGACGGACGCCATGAAGTTTTATGGCGAAGCAGAATATATTTTCCAACTTCTGTCGCAGTTAGATTTTATAAGTCAATAAGGACCACATTTTAAAAATTAAATTAACGTAAGAATTACGTTATAAATAAAAACAATCACATTTACAAATAAAATTTGTGATATGCAGACCCATCGCTAAATGCTTCAGTATTTTTGAAAACACATTTTTTAAATCTATTTTGGATAAAAATATTTTTCTCCTAAAGGACCTATCACAGATTATTAAACATTTATATTTTTAATTTTTATACAGCGTCATTCAAAAAGACTGCAACAAATGGGAAAATTTTTTATTATCCATTTCTCAAAAATTTTATTCTAAATTAAAGTTGGTGCATGGCTTAAAACTAATATTATAATGAAAAAAGTTCAATAAAAAGTCATAGGACACTAGATTTTAACATTTTTTGAAAATATTCTCAAGAGTAAAGTGCCCTTATTTTAAGAGATACAACAAAAATGTAAACGAAAAAGTTATTAAGAATCTCTAAATAAGGCTAGTTTTAAATGTCGACGGTCGAATTCGAATTTTTATTTTTTAAGAAATTTTAACATTCAAAAAGTCTGTGACAAATGAAAAAGTTTTTTATTGTCGATTTCTCAGAAAATTTTATTTCAGATAAAAGTTGGTCCATGGTCTAAAACTAATTTAAGGATAAAAAAGTCATATGACGCTAGATTTTAGTGGCTTTTTGATTTTTTGAATGTTGAATGTTCTTAAAAAATAAAAACTGGAATTTGGCTGTCAAAATTTAAATCTAGCCTTATTTTGAGATTCTAAATAACTTTTTAATATAAAAGTGTTTTTTTATCTCTTAAAATAAGGGCACTTAACTGTTGCAAATATTTCAAAAATCGTTAGAATCTAGTGTCCTATGACTTTTAATTTACATTTTTTTTTATCTTAAAATTAATTTTAGACCATGCACCAACTTTTATCAGGAATAAAATTTTCTGAAAAATCGATAATAAAAAACTTCCATTCGTTGCAGACTTTTTAAATAATAAAATTTCTTAAAATATAAAAATTGGCATTTGACCATGAAAATTTAAATTTAAACCTATTTTGAAATTGTAAATATTTTTTTCTTGCACATTTTTTCGTATTTCTTAAAATACTTTACTATTTCGAATATTTCAAAAATCGTTAAAATCTAGTGTCCTATGACTTTTTATCGAATTTTTTTTCATCTTAAAATTAGTTTTAGACCATGTACCAACTCTTATCAAGAATAAAATTTTCTGAAAAATCGCTAATAAAAAACTTATCCGTTTTTGCCGACTTTTTTAATGTTAAAATTTCTTAAAAAATAAAAATTGGAATTAACCGTCAAAATTTAAAACTAGCCTTTTTTTAAGATTCTAAATACTTCTTAAAAAAATAAAGGCACTTTCCTCCCGAGAATATTTCAAAAATCGCCAAAATCTAGTGTCCTTTGACTTTTTATCGAACTTTTCTTCATCTTAAAATTAGTTTTAGACCCCGCACCAACGTTTATCAACAATAAAATTCTTTGAATAATCAAGCATGACATTAGCCAACTGAGTTTAGTAAAAAAAATATTTGAGGTGTATAAACAGAGTTTGTCGATGCATCTTTAGCACTAATTTTCTCGAAAACGGCTTCGTTTACAGCAAAACACAAAGAGGGACGAATTTTTTCCTCTTAAGTCGTACTTTCTTATGGACGAATGACATTTTCAATTTTATTCCAGAGAAAAAAAATCTGAAGATGGTAAGCGGATGACCTGACTATAAATCATACTTCCAATTACGTGTTTTCTTTCTAATTATCCCACAAAGTCAATGGGAAACACCCAAACATTGCGGCCAAGTTTGATAGCTCTAGCTTAAACGGCTAGGACGTAATCGATTTTTTGAATTTTTTTTCTTGCAACTTTGGAGGTCTCTAACTTTGAAAGGAAGCATTTTCGGATAACAAAATATTTGACAAATGGTCATCATTTTCACTCAGGAATATGCACCTACTTTTTTGCCGTGTATAATGGGGACACCCTGTATAATAGTCAAGTGTTTTTTATATAAAATGTAATTATTTATAATAACATTAAATGTTAAGGGAGTTATTTCGCTATAAATTTGATTGTCGTCATATGACGACGCTAGGAGAATGCATGTACTAACATACCCTATTTGTCCTTAGATTTTTGAGTGTAGCCAAAATGATGGATTTGTTAGAAAATGATGATAGTGACCAAGATATTTTTATTGAACCACCTGCAGTTAATGAGCTAACAGACGAAGATTCAGATGAAGAAGAAGGGACGAATATAAACTGTTTATCCAGAAATTAACTAATGGCACCGGCAGAGAAAAAACAGACCAGAAAAGAAGTTTCAACTATTTCCAACCTAAACAAAATACCAAAGATCACCAAAAAATCAAAAAAAGATCAAATTATATGGAGCAGTGGCGGTAAAACTATACATATACAACCTAGTCAATTTCATCTTATGGCAGAAGAAAATAATGATGAAGTCACTGCTGTTCAATATTTTGAACGGTTTTTTGATGATACTTTAATATAATTAATTATTACTGCCAGTTCCGAATATTGCTTATCAAAAAACTGGCCAGATATAAAATTAACCAAAGAGGAACTGCGAGTATTTTTTGCCATTTTAATTGTTTCTGGGTACAATCCATTGCCAGGAAAAGCAATGTATTGGAGTACATGTAGTGATTTGCGCAACATTGCGATATATGAATCTATGCGGAGGGATAGATTTAATAATATCATGAAACCACTTCATTTTAAATCAAATTTAAACTTAGACAAGCTCGATAAGTTTTCCAAATTACGACCATTAATTTCATATATTCAAAAAAAATGTATGGAAAATTATACACCCACCTCAGCAATATCGCATGATGAGGCAATGGTGGAATACTTCGGTAGGCACGGATGTAAGCAAGCGATTAGAAATAAACCAATACGATTTGGATACAAGGTTTGGTGTCAAAATACACCATCTGGTTATCTAATCGCCTTTGATCCTTACCAAGGAAAAACTTATCGAGGAAATGAAATAATGGAGAGTAAATTTGGTAAATGTTCATCTACAGTGCTTTACTTGCTAGACCAATATCCTGTAAGTAAGTCAGAATATCCGTACCATATCTATTGCGATAATTCGTTTACCACGTTTCCTCTACTATCGGAACTAAAAGATCGTGGATATAATTGCACCGGTACAATAAGAGCCAACCGCTTGGGAAACAACAGCTGCCTTTTGAACGCAAAAGAATTTGAAAAGAAAAATAGAGGCCATACAGAAATTGCGACTGCAAAATTCGACGGAAACAATTTTTTTGTAACTCGGTGGAAAGATAATGCAGTAGTAACAGTTGCTTCTTCAAGTTTTGCAGCTGATCCTAAAGAAAGCGTCAAGCGATGGAGTAAGAGTGACCTGAAGCACATTTTTGTAAGTATTCCGCATTCTATTCAAAATTATAATCAAAATATGGGTGGTACTGACAGAATGGATCAAAATGTAAATGCTTATCGCATATCCATTCGTGGAAAGAAATGGTGGTGGTCACTATTTACATGGATGTTAGACGTTTCTGTACAAAACGCTTGGTTGCTAGCGCGATCACAAACAAATTCTACAAAAATGTCTCAACATAGTTTTCGTCGAGATTTGGCAATGTCCTAAGTCAGGACCTGCGTCCTGTAATTTAATAAAAAGTGATTTTTCATGTATCTATGGCCATTTTTAAACAACTGATTGAATTTCAAAACATTTTGATAAATATTTCTTAATTCCGGAGAATAGGGGTTAATAAAAACACATTTGAGATCTTCCATGTCACAAGAGCGACTGACCAACTTAGCTTTAATCAGCATTGAAAAAGAATTCCTCACATATGAAGTGAAAGTTGAAGTAGCTCAAGTGCTCTCTGCTCTGTGCTCTGAAAAGAGATCTTATTTGGGGAACCGAACTTTCGCCATACGTAGTATGAATTTTCGAATTCCATATTTACACGTTTTGAGGTCTCCTGAACTCATTTTGACAATTTTTGCGATAACATGATGTGTCCATATGCGTTGTGTGTATGTGCCAGACTTTAAAATTGAGTATTTTTGACAATAGTTATCGATACAGCCATAAAAAGTGCCTCACAAAGTGCGTGCATTTTTTAAATAATAAGTAATATACGGGATGTTTAAGATTTAACGTTCACCCAAAATTACATAAAAACGGTAATAAATTAAGTATTCTGTTCATCTAGGATGTAGAAGTCTAAAAAAATTTTGTTTGAAAATTTTTGAATTACAAAATTATTTAGATAATTCAAAATTTTTAGTTGTAAGGGCACACAAATACGGAATTGGCCCTTGGCATCACCAAACATCTGCACGCCACTGTAAAGCACTTTTTCTTAAATTTAATATTTAGAGTAGGTATTTACTATTTTACAAATCACTAAAATCGAAGCAATTTATTAGAAAAAATAAAGTCCCAGGAATTTCCGGGAGTTTCGTATTTATTAGAAGAATAGAAAAATGGCCAAGACTCAGAAATTCTAGTGCGAACTTCAAAACTGTACAGGGCCGGTATTCTCAACTCCTCCTGTTCAGCGATATCGCTCCGTTGAACGCGAGTGTGCACAAACCACTGACGATCGTATTCCCAACGTCTGCTCTCGCAGACGCTCCATTCGCGTTGGAAGCGAGTGGGTTACCCTTTGGCAAATACCGCTCGCTTTGCACCCAAATCGCATGTTGTGGAGTCGTTGTGTTTTCTTTTATTATGGATTATATTGGATTTATAAACATTTGCCATACAGTCTTGTAAAATAGTATATCTCAGGCAGTTAATTAAGTTGTAATTAGCTATGCATTATTATACTGTGTATAAATCCATTATCGTTCTTATTAACTTATTATGAATAAAATAAAATAATATTAGGTTATAAATTTCATAATAAAAAGTGTGTATACTGTATAGTCATTCAAATAATGGTAAATATTTCTTAAACTTAACCAAAACAACAAATAAACTTCTTGGTTACGTTTAAGGAAATAATGCAACCAAATAAGTGATATATTTTAATAAACATTTAAATTTGTAGCAATTACACTCCATTGCTTTTGGGCAGTGGCGGCGCGTGACCTAAAAAAGTGGGGGGGCACAACTTATCCATGCATATTACCTACACTTTATTATAAACCATATTACAAACATAATTTTTAAATTTCTTTATATACCCAAGGACCACTATCCCGTTACTCTACACTCTACACAATCTACTACATGGTCGTAATTTTTGGTTCAATAATTTTTAAAGTTCCAAAATATTAAAAAACTAAGAAACAAAGAATATACCCTTCATAATAGTGAAAAACAACAAAATATATCTTTAAGAAACATCATTCTTCTGTTTTCATTAGCAATAAAATTATTAATTATTTTTTCTCACAACCGTTGAAAAACGTTGTCATTACCTTATCAAAAATAGTGGGCAAAACGACATTTTACTGTCTAGTGAGCAAAAGTGATTACTTTGCTCCCTAGTGAGCAAAATTTGTTGAATAGTGATGGTAACGCCATGGTAACGTCGTATAATAGCGTTTTTAGACAGCGAAACTACTGTCAATCGCGTCGAATATACAACTGACATTTCAAGGTTATGTTTTATATTAACGTTTTGCTTTTAATGTTTTAATCGCATTGTTCAACGGTTGTGAGAAAAATGTAATACACAACTCGTGAGCAAAGTACCTTTTCTCGTTCAACTGTACTTTGCTCACTTGTTGTGTAAATAACTATTTCTAAATGCGAATCATTTAAAATCATGTCAGACAGTTTCTTGTTCTATAGCCATTAAAGCCAGGACATTTAATCGTTCATCGCCCATAGTACTTCTGAGATGGGTTTTTAGAATTTTTAATGTGGAAAAAAGCCGCTCAGCTGAGGCAGACGACACAGGACAACAAAGAACAATTTCAAAAAGTTCCCACACACAAAATAACATTTGTTTTAATTCATTGTTTAAAACTTTTTCCGCACATTTCTCAATACTTAATAAATTGTTTGTTTCTGCCAGTAAAATATTTCTATATATATTTTTGATTAATTAAGGTGTTGTTAACAGTAGTTAACTTGTAAAAATTATTTATAACTTCAATATCGGTGTAATTTATTTCACAATTCAAATCAGTTAACTTTGCCCAGAAAGGCAAATAAATTTGTTTATTTTTTAGACATATTCTAAAATTTAATATAATGTGGTCAGTTTAATCGTGAATTTACACTTTCAAGTTAAATATACTTACTAGAAAAGTAGGGGGGCCTGGGCCCCCCTAGGCCCCCCCGACGCGCCGCCTATGCTTTTGGGCATCGTTATACGTAAAATTTTGTGAAAATTTTCCACTTAATAATATACTATTCTCCCTAAGACTTTCTACTAATGCTGCTTTCTGCTGCTCCGATAATTTCCCCATTATCAATTAAAACAAAAACCACAGAACATTCAAAAACTGACGTAAAAGTGACAGCCCATGCAAAATTCCAATGTTGCAACATCTACCAATTCGCGTCGAAGAATTGCAAAGGCATGGGGTAATGAGAATACAGAAGCGACCGCTCCACTCGTAATGGAGACGCTCGCTTTATGTAGCACTCCTCTTAAACGCGAGCGAGTTCGGAATACCGGCCCTATCACGTAGTTCTATCATGGCAAAGTCCATTGATTTGTTAATTCATTTATGGACTCCTTCACTTGTTTTTTGTTTTTTATATGCATATAGCATATACATTAACATATTTCTATTTCATCTCTATACATCCGTTTCATGCGGTATGCACTGAATTGCACCATATCTTTGAGCTTAAAAGGAGATTGTTCAAGGTTATATTGCATTATTCATTTATAAATGGAAAAGAAAATATACGGACATAGTTCGTCATAGTGGCAACGGAAATAATATATATTTATACGTAATTGTAGTATGACGTCTAAGTAATCCAGTGATTCTCAAACTGTGGGGCATGCCCCCCTGGAGGGTCGCGTTATATCTGAAGGCGGGCGCGAAGAAAAGTGAAAATTAAAGCAAAATAATTTTTTTGAATAACTAAACAACAGTTAAATAAAATTCATTCTTAAAATAAAATAATAAATATTAAATAAATTATTTCTTTCTAATTGTATGGTTACATATAAATATTGAAAAATTACCAGGCAACGAAATAAAAAATTAAAGTGAATTAAAAAACGAATGGTTCTCTTGTACCAATTTTTTTGAGCAAAGTTTTTCATATCATGGCGATATATTATGGTTTGACTAAGTGTGTTCTCTTTCTATATTTAGCTGAGGTCTGTATGTAACGGGTGAGGCTAAAGTAATCACCCTATCGGAAGTTGCTGTCAAATCTTTGTTTGACAGGCATTGTCAGTTCTGCTTTGACATTTGTGAAGTAAACACATGTAAAATTTTGAACGACAAGCTATGGAACGCTATACTCCTCACGAACGCGGATTATTGGTGACTATGTTTTTGACGAATAATCGTTCACCGATTCTGACGCAACGAGAATTTCGGCGCCAATTTCCTGGCCGTCCAACACCCACTGCTCAAACTCTGCGGCGTTTAGCCAGTCGCCTTGAAGAGAGTGGTGGCACAAGAGACTTATGCCCGTACTGCCGTACTCATAGTCGAATCTCGAACTTGTTCTTGAGACATACTCAACGGAATCGATATCAAGTATTTGCGAATGCTCAGCGACGGTTGTATTCCATAAACAGAACTTCGGCAATTCTCGGCGAAGATCAAGAATATCACAGGAATCTAGTAACTTTTTACATTTATACATTGTCAGCATTGAATATTATACTATTCATATCCTCGTTCGCGTTTAAAATTAGTTTTGAAAGTGGTGTCAGTAAATTTTGTCTTGTTTCAATAATTTTGTCCATCTCCAAATTATTGTATTCTTGGATATAACCCCTTCTGTAATTCTGGGTATTTCTGTATTGTATCGACAAATGGCAGCGTAATGATACTTTTCCCGTTATTCTCTGTAACTGTAAATGGGGCATGTACATAACATAGTTTTAAGTATTAATTCCAATTTATTCTAGTTTCGACACCAGTCAAGTGCTGTTGTCAGTAAATTTATCCGTGTTCGATAATTTTTTTTACAATTATAGCATATACAATCAAAGAAAAGTTGCTGCTTGCAAATTTAGTTGCCCATCACAAAATCGTGGAGGATAAAAAAACAGATGCGACCACAATTCAGATGAAACAAGTAAATTCATAAGACTAATTCTACATTTGGGAAACACGATTCTAATGAATTTTCCAGTATCTTACGCGTCTGTGCTCTAATTAAAAAAATAAAAATTTCTTTTGCTGAAAAAAGCTAGATCCGAAAACAAATTTAACCGTAATTTTAAAAGCTAAACATTTTCTGCTCTAGGCGCGGGGCCCGTAGCACTTGCTACTTCTGCTGTATGGCTAATCCGGCACTACATTTACTGGATAATTTTTTTTATTGCCCCCTAGTTTTCTGACATTTTCATGGACAACTACTTAATTGCAATTATTTATAATATTATTATAAAAGCTACACCCACTTAACAAGTAAATTTTGAAATTAATTATATTACAATATACAGGGTGTGTTAAAATTGGCGGAAGGGCTACACGGGGCGATGTTCTTCGTAAAATTCTAAGTCGAAAATCTTTATACGAAAATGTTGTACCACGCTTGCTGTGTCTGCAAGAGGTCCCCAAAGCTTTGACATTTAGTCCTTTAATAGGCGTTATTATTTAATACTTGCAAATGAAAAAGCTGCAATTTGGAATAAAAATAGATTTCGAATAGTATTTTTTTCTAGATATTGTGTTCTTCCTTTCAAAAATTGGTGTTGAAAATATGTAAATCACCGATTTTAATGACAGTAATACATATGGCAACATTGTCCTTAGCTGTCATCTCTGTTTTTCTCGTAATTATTTCTTGTTTGTGTTTTACGATACCCAAACGTTTGCAGCTATGTTTACGAACTGAAGGCTTTTAGTTCGAACAAAAAATGTAAATACCTAAGTAAAAATTGCTGATAAAAAAATGTCCAAACGCAAATCAATGTATGCAATGTTGCCAATTTTTTTTTTCTTTAATAGGTTCCTGAGACCATAGGAAGCATGGTACAACATTTTCGTATTAGAATTTTACGAAGAACATCGCTCCGTGTAGCCCTTCCGCCAATTTTTACACACCCAATAAAAAATTATTGATCTAAATCTACGAGTTCTATAAACTCTAATAAATTATCCTCCCGATCATTCATTTTGATTCACTTCCCGCACCGTGTACAAATACAATATCATTACAACATAAAAATAGGTGATCAAATAGAGAATTGTATTGAAAATGTGAGGCCAGAGTTACCGCAAGCACGACTCAAGGTTGGTTTGCACCCGACTTGAGTAAAGTAGCTGCCAAGTACGTGTGAAGTAACGCTTAAGGTAGAAGTAACGACTATGGAATGCAATAGAAGACTTGAGTCGCTCTCAAGTCGAAGAACGAACGAAGTATCGACTATGAGTACGGGCATTAGGTAGACGTGGCAGACCCAGAAGCAACCGTTCTGCTGAGAATATCGCCGCAGTTGCCGCCGATGTCGTAGAGTCGCCTGAAACGTCAACCAGGCGTCGTCACAGGGCGTCGTGCCACTCAATTCGGCATGAGCCAACGTTCCATACGGCGAATTCTGGTACACGATTTGAAGATGTTCCCGTACAAAGTGCAATCAGTCCATCAGTTGTTGCCTACCGACCGTAATTCACGTGTAACATACGCTCAAACCATAATTAATCTCAACGACGAAGAGGACAATTTTTCGGATAAATTAATCATGAGCGATGAGGCTCACTTTCATCTGAGCGGTTACGTAAATAAGCAAAATTATCGCTTCTGGGGCACTGAAAATCCTCAAGTACTCCATGAAGAGCCATTACATCCGCTCAAAGTCACTGTATGGTGTGGTGTTTACGCTGGAGGCGTCATTGGCCCTTATTTTTTTGAGGACGATGTGGGCTAAACACTGACAGTGAATGGTGAGCGCTGCAGAGTCATGATAACCGAGTTTATGCTGCCTCGATTGCATGAGTTTGAAACTGGAGGACATGTGGTTTCAACAGGACGGAGCAACGGCGCACACCGCACGAGCCACAATCGACATATTGGAGGAAGCATTCCCGGGTCGCCTCATCTCCCGTTTTGGCAATTTGCACTGGCCAGCAAGATCACCCGATTTAACGGTTCCGGGCTTCTTTTTGTGGGGTTTTCTAAAGTCACGGGTCTATGCCAATAAGCCCCAGACTCTTGCGGCTCTAAAGGACAACATCCGAGACGAATGCGCGAACTTATTGCCGGATGTTTTAGCACAAGTGATAAAAAATGCCATAAAACGCGCCCGTCTGGCTATCGGCTGTGGCGGCGGCCATTTAACAGATATCTTCTCGAATTGATGTAACAAAATGTAAAGGTCCAAATAAACTAAATCCACAAGCAAAACCAAAACTTTTCATTCATACAAAATTTTACAGCCAAACAACATTGGATGATTACTTTTGCCTCACCTATTATTTAGTTTTTAAGGCACCCACCGCAGAAAATTTGGTTTCACAAAGATACGATGTTGGAAATGGCAAAAGTATGCGAAAAGGTCTTGACTTCAGTAGAAAAAATTCATGATTAACACCTGCCCAAAATTCAACCAGTGATTTAAAAGAAAATTGGCTTCTGATTTTGCCACTTGATGTCAAATCTATAAATTGTTCCTCTTTTTCAATTGATAGACCTTAACACGTTCGCTGCTCATGACGTCTATGAACGTCATGACCTTACTGTGTTCCCATGCGCATGACGTCTGGAGACGTCATTTGTCGATTTCGACTAGGCATGTTGTAATTCTATGAGCACTTCATTAGGGTGTACTCTTTTGCACTGAGCACCCAGCGAAAGCCTTTTTTTTACTATATTTATTTACTATAGTTTCTTTATGATGTAAGTTTTGTTTGTGTAAAACTTTATGTTTATTTCACTTTTTACTGTATTTTTGTTTATTTTTAAATATATTTTTGCATATTTCAGTGTTTCTGAGATCCTATTCATATTAAATTCTCATGACGTTTATAGACGTCATGAGCACTGGAGCGTAATATTTTACGGCCCATGCGCATGACGTCTAAAGACGTCATTGTTTTTTCTAGGACTCCTGTTATTTTTCCGAACGTTTCATGTATGTAGACCCAATACTACACTTAAAAAACTCACTTTAAACTCAAAAAAAATTTCAGCTCCCAGGTAGGGTATGCAAATTTTTTTCAGCAGCCAACGTGTTAAGGAGTAGTTTGAAATGGGTTTTTAACCTACTCGTATGTTGCTATAATGTCTTTTCCGGTTATAAAAGAGGTCTTAACCCTAGGTTTACCGTTAAATTTTTCACCCTTCGTTTACCGTTAAGGTAACCGGGTACTTTCATTTATTTTGTGATGAAAATGTAGTATTTTTCAAATGATACTATAATTGTGTCGATTTTCATTTAGGAAAATATTTATTATTGTATAAAATTTATTAATCTACAACATTTATTATTCAAATACATTTGTTATTCAACATTTGTTATTCAACATTTGTTATTCAACATTTGTTATTCATAATCATTTATTATTCAACTTATTATTCAAAAACATTTTTATTCAAAAAAAATTATCTTTCTAAAATATTACAATTAAAATTATTAAAAAACAACTAAAATCAACTATAAAATACCACACTGACGTTTAAATGACATTTGTTGAATAAGATTTTTTTGTTTTCCACGGCACACTTGAAAATTTTGTGAAACCTAACCTATTTTAGTTAAACTTTTATTTTTTATTTCATATTAGTTTTGCACTAAAATTAACATGATTACATCATTGAATTCAGAAAAAAAGTGTCTACCATATTAAGTAAAAAATAAATAAAATAGATGGTGCTATTTGGAAAAAATATTGACTATCGTTTGACATTTAAGTTGAACTTGAAAAAAATTGAAATCCAATTCAGTTTATAGTATTTGAGGAGCCATATCATTTAGTTTTTTGTTCACCAAAATCGGACCACAAACAACGGAATTACAGCTTGCGGCGTTTTTTTTGTGACACCTTGTATGCATACCGTTCCCGTAATGCCATACGTTTCGAGTTCCCGGGAACGCTTTTATTGTCACCATCGTCATGTCTTCTTTTACTAATGATGGAATAAATACAAATACTTGATAACTACTTTGGTTTAGGATTAGGAGATATTCCAAAAATCGTATTTTGGTGTCAACTTCACGCTGGCTCCGCGACTTTGTCTGGTCCTATTCAATTTACTAGAGGATTTAGTGCTTTTTTGTGCTTAAAGAATTAACTTGATAAACTACTTTGTTTTAGGAGGTATTTCAAAAATCGTATATTGGTGCCAACTTCACGCTGGCTCCGCGCTTTTGTCGGATCGTTATCAATTTGCTAGAGAATTTAGTGCTTTTTTTGTGCTTCAAGAATTAACTTGATAACTATTTTCGTTTAGGAGAGGCTTAGGCGCCAACTTAACGCTCACTTCGAAACTTTGTCTGATCATATTCAATTTGCTAGAGTATTTAGTGCTTATTTAGTATTTAAACAGAATATTATAGGAAGGTATTGGTTTTGTACTTTGATTTTTTGGATTCATAATTTGCGTACTGAACAAAAAGTTATATTTTATGTTCATCATCTTCATCCTTCATCTGATGCTACAACTTATCGATTAATATCTTTATATTTTTATTGTATATTTTTGTTGTAAAGTTCAAACTCTACACATGTTTTCTTGTTTTGCAAATATAATTTCTTATTTTTAGGAATAGTCAAGTTCTTATAACTGGTCAAGTTCCCTTTAGTTTTTGTGTAACACCTGCAGTGTTACACAAACTAAAGAGCTTGTAACTGAGGATTGTTTTAATAAAAAGCAATGCTTTTTGGGCGCTCTAATAAAGTGAGTATCCCAATAGTCACATTTTAAAATAAAAGGGACCCCTTTTTCCTTTTTATTTCTGTAGGCTAATTTGATGACTTCATTTTTAACATTTTCTATTTTTGCATCATTTTTGGTAATGCACATTGTCCCACATCTAGAACAGCAGGTATATTTCAGTCAATGAACTTTATTTAGCCATTTAACTTCTTCCCATTGAACACGTGTCCCTTATTTATTGCTTTGCGAACATAAAAACTATTTGTCGTTTCAGATGGTCCAACCTATGCCTTTGTTTAGAATTTTAGCTGATTTGTTAATATTTTGATAATTCTACTGCAATTGCTTCACAAACCTCTCATTTCATATCTATAATATGCTTTAAAGTTTGTGTTTTAATTTTACCTTGGAAATATTAGTTTGTTACACATCTGAAACAAATTTAAAAAATATTTATTTGATGGCATGTGCAATATGCCACATAAATAAGCAAATATTAGATGTGAAACATAAATAAGTATCAGAAACCATACAAATCGATTTATTGCTATACAGCAAATCAAATATAATAACGTAAGTATTAAGTGAATAAATGTATAAGCCTCCTAAATGTTCATGGTTCCAAAAACTTATCTTCCAAAATAAGGAAATTACACGTTATCGAGGGTAATCCAAGTTGCCATCCAAGTACGATTTTTCAAGCATCTCCTAAAAAACTACTGCAGATATAAAGTGCATTCTTGAAGCAGAGAAAAAATATGTGTTTAAAAGATGTTGAGATAAAGTGTAACCAACAACAGGGGTTTAAAATTTTTTAGAACAAAAGTGACTTGCACGTGTTACACACAACAGGGTGCTTCGAATCCAAACTAAAGGGTTTTACCGATCGGAACATGACCAGTTAAACAAAATTTAAAGAACTTAACTATTCCCAAAAATAAGAAATTATATTTGCAAAACAAGAAAACATGTGTAGAGTTTGAACTTTACAACAATATAAAATACAATAAGGATATAAAGAAATTAATCGATAAGTTGTAACATCAGATAAAGATAATGAACATAAAATATAACTTTTTGTTCAGTACAGGAATTATGAATCCAACAAATCAAAGTACAAAACCAATACCTCCCTATAATATTCTGAGGTCTGTTTAAATACTAAATAAGCACTAAATACTCTAGCAAATTGATTACGATCAGACTAAGTTGCGGAGTGAGCGTTAAGTTGGCGCCTAAGTACGATTTTTGACATATCTCCTAAACCAAAGTAGTTATCAAGTTAATTCTTGAAGCACAAAAAAGCACTAAATAAGCACTAAATTCTCTAGCAAATTGAATAGGATCAGACAAAGTCGCGGAGCCAGCGTGAAGTTGGCACCAAA
This sequence comes from Elmis aenea, assembly GCA_947652605.1. NCBI lineage: Eukaryota > Metazoa > Arthropoda > Insecta > Coleoptera > Elmidae > Elmis > Elmis aenea. Next base: position 20,731,489 of record OX393583.1, read on the forward strand.
ATACGATTTTTGAAATACCTCCTAAACCAAAGTAGTAGTTATCAAGTTAATTCTTGAAGCACAAAAAAGCGCTAAATAAGCACTAAATCTTATAGCAAATTGAATACAATCAGACAAAGTCGCGGAGCCAGCGTGAAGTTGGCGTCCCAAAACAATTTTTGAAATATCTCGTAAACTATTGCAGTTATAAAGTTTAGATTGTGGCTATTTGCACCTACAGTAGGTACGAATAATTGGCTATTTGCACCTACAGTAGGTACGAATAATTGGCTATTTGCACCTACTGAAGGTAGATACGAATAATTGGCTATTTGCACCTACAGTATAGGTATATACCAGATGTAATGCCTGGTACACCTCCTTTTTTTCTTTAGTTTTAATTGTACATAAATAAACTTTTAGACATATGATATGTGTAAATAACCGGAATATTGGAACATAAATGTACACTATTATCTCACTTTCGGTTTCGCCGAAAATTGCCCTTACTTTGTTATTTCAAATGGAACACCCTATATATATTTACATTTTTAGAAAGAGGAGGCAATTATGAATTCAACTGCACTGGTTTGGTTACTTTTTTATTTTTATTTAGTCATAAGTCCCTCTACCGTGTAGGACTTTGGTTAATTTAAATAACCTTAAATAATTTTTGAACAATAATTTATTTTTTTATTGAGTGAGCCGTGACCTGCATACATTGAATTTTAAAATTACCAACTTATTTAGATATTCTATTTATCGTAGTATACTGTTCGTTCATAATTGCAACAAATTATCACTATTTTTTACCTACAGTAGGTGCAAATAGCCAATTATTCGTACCTACTGTAGGTGCAAATAGCCACAAACTAAAGTTTATTCTTAAAGCACAAAAAAGCACTAAATAAGCACTAAATCTTGGAATGTATTTTAGATTTTGTGCTTAATATCGCGGAGCCAACTTCACGGAGCTGATTTAGTCCCGCCTTAGCAAAACTATATAATCTGGTCACCTTAGTCATGCATTTAGGCAAATATACCATTCGTATCGTACTGAATGAATGTAACCGACAAATCGATCTAAAATAACTGTAAATTATGGAAGCAGACAATTTTTGAGCATGAGACATCGTCGATATTTTAAACATACGGTGTCCGAGCGTTTGACTATTTAAATGTTTCTGTTTGGCCAAAATGATTGACCTTGTGGACACCTTGAAAACATCATGGAGTCTACCAGATGTATTTTAAATTTCAATTTTGGTAATCTAATGAATTGATTCTCTCTTGAATATCCGACAATCGTTCTTTTTCCAAACGTATTTCCGTTGACATAATTTATGCACACAAAGTTACGTTTAAATCAACACCATCCGGTTTAAAAACATCAATGACAGATTAATAAATTGAATACAGGGTGCCAATAATCTACATGTGCTGTATGGGTAACTTTGTTATTATAAGAGTTACATAGTCGATTAAATTAACAAAGTTGGACAGAATTGCAAGACGAATTTAATGCCCTTTTGATATTTGACCTACACCTTCAACTTTAAATTTATTTATTTTTTTAACGGCTTAGGGTAATTTGCAACTATCCGTTTTGGATATCAAACAAATGTTGTGACGGATTGATAGAGCGTGTAGGCAATATCCTAGTGGATACTGAACGTAAAAATAAAAAATATGTTTAATTGTATTGCATCCACCAATAGCCAACAAAATTTAGAACATAATAATCTAGGTACTCTTTCGTTCCTCTTTTAGAGATCGTCACTCGACCAGTTACACAACGCAGTAACTTTTAGGCGGAAAATAGTGACTCTGGCTGGCAAAAACTTGACCTCTATGACATATGAAAACTAGCAATGTAGGTATGTAAGTGAATGCAAATGAACATTGCTCAAGCGCTTAGGGCGACATATAACAAAAATTAAAGAAACTATAGGCACTATTACAACTTACAACTTACAACCTATCCGTGTTACTTTCATCCCTGGTCTCCCCATGTCAGTTAAATTTAAGATATTGATTATATTTAGTTTTTGTTTTGCAGAAGGGTGATCTCTAAGGCTGTAGTGTGTAGTGTCATGTTTAGTTTTGGCGCGCACTTACGCTTGGTGTTTTGGACCGGTGCCCGGTCAGCCCGCCTCTTAATCCGGTACTGCACACAAATAATTGAAACAATTGATCATAGTTACGTATCGGTGCGCAATAACAAAACACTGTATAATTGCAGATAATTTTAGGTTATGTAGTTGATAGTCACATAAACTTTTATAAGTAATAGTTTCAAAATTTTTAATAATGAAAGAGCTATCGAATAATTAGTCTTGACAGGGACACATTGTATAAAATTTAATAATTTAGCGAAATACTTATTCATACACACAAACTATTTGAGTTACTTAAACAGGTAGACTTACCTTTATTAATGAAATAGCAATTAAAATTTAGCCGAGAAGTTCGTAAGAACTACATTTTAACGCGTACTTATATCTGTTTATTGTCGTACAAACCAAAAAACTTGCGTTTTTGAAACAAATACGAAAAGTTCACTTGTTTATATTCGAACTGAATGGCATACATTCGGTTGAACAACACAAAACTGCTCGCGTAATATACGCATCTAATATTATTTTTATATTATATTTAAATGTGAATTCGCTGACTGGGAATATTTTTATGTCCCGTCTGTAGTATTTTTTGTAACACGAGTAAAAAAAACAACTACCAATTTTAATAATTAAATGGATCTAGTCCGTAATAAGTCTCTGTAACATTGGGATCCCGGTGTACTTTTACTGAGATAAACCGATACCGATTCGTGTTTTATTTTCGAGATTTCTTTGTAAGTGAAATCTTGCAGTTTTGCGTTAACAAATTTGTATCATGTTACAAATGCTTAAATTCTAATGGGTTGTTGCATAATTTCGTGCGGTTTTTTTAGGGCACGTACATAGTGTGGCTGCGCTTCTCGCCGCGCTACTCGCCGCGCTACTCGCCAGGATGCTAGCCCCGATGCTGGCTGGGATGTTCGCACCTCGCTATTCGTATCTGGCCAAGCAAATATTCAAACAAATCACGGTTTATGTCAGTTTGCGTTTTCAAGTTCATATTTTATTAAAATGTTTACTACGAGTTCTGATAGTGATAGTGAATTATTGACAAGTAATGCCGTCGTGGTGGTTACTTTCCAATAGAAAAGTTAGAGAATGCAGTGTGCATCCTATAAATAAAAAACGCACCAAACTTGGTGAATTTTATCATATGTATGAAGAACTAAAACATTATTCGGATAGACTTTATGAATACCTAAGATTGTACTAGTATTTACTTAAAGTTTTAAGTAAAAAGTTCATGTTATGCATACGGTTTTTAAGTATTTACTGAAAATTAAGTAAATACTACTCCTAGTAAATGATTAAAATTTTAATGCATACGGAACCAAGTATTTATTAGTAAAATCAGTAGTAAAAGCTTTTACTTGCTTTTATGCATACGACCCAATTTTACTAAAAAGAGTTTTCTCAAAATAAAAGGTTACACTACATATGAGACCCAACATTCAGATGGCAAGGCCCACGGAGGCACTGCGGTGATAATCAAAACCGCAATAAAACACTATGAAAATGCAAGTTTCAGACAAGATCACATTCAAGCAACTGCAATTACAATTGAAAATTTTGTAGGGTTTATCACACTAGCAGCCGTATACTCTCCACCAAAACATGCTATAAAAAAAGAGCAATACACACAATTCTTCAAAACGATCTATTCCAGAACACCTTCCGACTTCAAGCAATACAACAACTGCGACTTTTTTCGAAATAAATTGTATTTGTCATATACATATTAGTTATTTTACTTCCAGTGGGACAAATATATCCCACTCCTATTACCCAATAGGACATATATGTCCCACCACCCCTAAATGTCCACCCTCGTGAATTTTTTTTTTCATATATTGTTTTTGACTTCTTTACAACTGTATCTAAAGATATACATAAAAATTATATCAAAAAACGAAAAAAAAACAAATTGGGACTCAAAGGGTTAGAACCATTTAAAAGAATATGTAAGAATAAATATAAGCATTATCATATTAATGTAAAATTATCTAAAATATAAATAAAAATTTATTATTATTATTAGTATTATTAAACAGATTTCAACATTATTCGTTTATATTGATCATTAACAAATTGTGAAGAACATCTACAACCAACCCCAAAAAAACCGCTTGACAGATCGTCACAACTTGACGGCTTTACTTTATCACTATTAGAACTCGTAGTAAACATTTTAATAAAATATGAACTTGAAAACGCAAACTGACATAAACCGTGATTTGTTTGAATATTTGCTTGGCCAGATACGAATAGCGAGGTGCGAACATCCCAGCCAGCATCGCGGCTAGCATCCTGGCGAGAAGCGCGGCGAGTAGCGCGGCGAGAAGCGCAGCGAGAAGCGCAGCCTCACTATGTACGTGCCCTTAGATTCAAAATTGCGCACTTTAAATTAAATTTTTTGGTAATCTGTTTTGTGCTATTCGAGGGAGAATGTTTTTCTCAACAAGTTGGCGTTTTCGTTTTTTTCATATCGGTTGTTTATTTTTATTATACAACTGTCAAAATGGAGTGTCAGGTTGACAAAAATGAGCATTTCCGACACCTCCTTCTTTTCGCGTATAATCAAGGTTTTGAAACTGCTAAAGCTGCTCGCGATATTTGTGTTGTGTACGGCGATGATGAAGAACGGCTCAAAAATGGGTTTCGCGTTTCAAAAACGGTCCAGCTTATCCACGAAAATTCGTGTCAAACAGCAAGAGAATTGGCCGAGCAGATGGATTGTGACCATTCAACGGTAGCTCGCCACTTGCAATCAATGGGTACAAAAACTCGGGGCATGGGCACCACATGTTTTGAGCCAAAACAACAAAAATCAACGTTCCATGATTGCCGCCAATTTGCTCGCCCGTCATCGATCAACACACCGTCATAAGCAACGCTTTCTGTATCGCATACTGGTTCAATCGCTCTTCGTCAAACTGAGAGGGTCGGCCGGAATGAGTTTGGTCCCGGAGACCGAAATCTCCGTTTTTGAAACGCGAAAACCATTTTTGAGCCGTTCTTTCAGATATGGCACCATCGCCGTACACAACACAAATATCGCGAGCAGCTTTAGCGGCTTTAAAACCTTGATTACACGCGAAAAGACAGTTGTATAATAAAAATAAACAAATGATATGAAAAAAACGAAAACGCCAACTTGTAGAGAAAAACATTCTCCGTCGAATAGCACAAAACAGATTACCAAAAAATTTAATTTAAAGTGCGCAATTTTGAATCTAAAAAAACCGCACGAAATTATGCAACAACCCAATACATGGTGGATCTTGGAAAAAGTTAGAGATAGAATGAAGAAAGTGTTTTTTATGTGCCAACTAAGAATCTAAACTGAAAGTGGCCATATCGTGCTCCGTTCCTGAAAAATTCTGAAAAAAAACAGAAAATTTAATTTTAAATTTTAGCTATAACTTTCTTATTATCGACAATAGGTCTCTAAAATTTGACAATCATAGATTAGACAAAAGCCTTAATCATTTTACGTTATCAAGATTTAGATTAACACAGCCTGGTTAGTACTTAACTCTTCAATCCCCAGTGTCACCTCTAGGCAGTGGCGGACTGGGAAGAAAATCCGGCCCTGGCATTCAGATTATAGAGGCCCACAGCCAGAGCTGGGCAAAATTTGATTGTTATATAAAAAAAAATCATTGATTTGAATTTAAAAAATCACGAATTTTTGATGTTTTTAATTTTATTATAAGAAATTTGACTATTTTTCTTTTCACAACTAATTTATTAATTTTTCACACTACATTATATTCTCTACACAGCGCCATTAAAAAAATATGCAACAAATGGAAAAGTTTTTAATTTTTTTTTTCTTGATGAAAGTTGGTGCATTACCTCAAACTAATTTTAAAATGATAAAAAGTAATACGACACTAATTTTAGAAATATTCGCAAGAGTAAAGTGCCCTTATTTGAAGAGTTGTAAGAAAACCTCATGGGAAAAGATTACTTAGAATTAAAAATAAAACTAAATGTAAAATTTTACGTTAATATGCCAATTTTTATTTTTGAAGTATTTTTAAAAACTCTGCCTGGGAAAGATAATAGGTGGATCGAGTAGCCTATTGTCTGACTCAGCCGGTCCCAAGCCCGGGTAAAAGAGGAGGGTTGGGGAGCAATGGGCTAGATCCCCGTCTACAATACAAATCCATCTGGACGCAATAAAATGAACATGTAACCGCAAAATTACTTCAATAAGTGTTCAAAATGACCTCCATCATTTTCAATCACGTAATCGCACTCTCTTTAAAAGCATTTTTAAATACAAAACAATATTAGTAGGAAATTTTGTTTTTGCACTCTATTTCTTATTTTCAGCTTTTCCGGAAAATCGGTATGATTTTCAAAAAATTTCACTAGACCAAAGTTGTAGCCCATAAAATTTTCTATCCGGAATGGGCCGTCAGTTTTTTTGTACAACCTTTCGTTTTAAAGATACAGCGGTTGCAAAGTCTAAGAAACAATTGAATTTTGTAAGTTTTTTAGATTTTTTTGTACAAACTGCTTTCTAACTCTCAAACCATTGCCTGTAGACAAAAAATAAATAAAACTAATTTGTAGAGAATTTCATGCTCTATTAAAAAGCTTGAGGTATTTTACGATAAAATTGATAATTTCGGCTACAGAGTCTTATAAATGCAGAAGTGTAAAAAAATCAATTAAGTGTTGATATCAGCTTAGCATTTGATTTTAGGAAAAAATTTTACTTGAAATTTTTTCTTAGAAAAAGGTCCTCTATCACCACTTAAAATATTCGCGGTGATAACGGGGACACCCTGTGTATAATGAATTACTGAAATACGGACCTGAAGAATTATATTTGAGCCTGGCAAGCCTGTTCCAAAGATGTATAAATGGAGGAAAAGTACCCGAAGAATGGAGAATAGCATATATTACGCCAATCCACAAGAAAGGAGCTAAAAACAACCCTAAAAACTATAGAGGAATAGCAGTGATTTGTTCAATAGGAAGAATGTACTCAAAGATAATAAAGAATATGATAGAGAAGAAGATCGAAGACAAACAGCCAGACGAACAGGCGGGTTTTAGAACAGGACGATCCACAGTAGATAATATTTTTACTAACAAAATAGCATGCGAGAAAAGAGCACAGAGGAATAGGGAACTACATTTAGCGCTGATAAATCTACAAAAAGCGTATGATAGCGTACCAATCTCGCAGATGTGGAATGCTCTTAACGATATAGACGTACCCTCGGTCCTGATAAAAGCAGTTAAAAATCTGTATGAAGAAAATACCACAAGAATAAAGAATGGGAAGTCATACACACAACCGTTTAATACAACAAAGGGTTTAAGACAAGGGTGTAGTCTTTCCCCTACACTTTTTAAAATATATTTAGACAAAGCCCTAACAAAGTGGACGAGTAAAATTAGAGAAATGGGGCTGCAGATTGGGGACGAGAAACTGTTTAGCCTATACTTCGCGGATGATCAGATGGTGATAGCGGAGGACCAAGATGATTTGAACTATATGATCAGAAAGCTCCAAGAAGAATACGAAGCAGCAGGACTTACCATCAATATGGAGAAATCGGAATATATGATAGTGGGAAATGAATACCATGAAGATCTGGTACTAGATAGCACGAGAAGGATAAAAGGTGTGACTACATGTAAATACCTAGGAATAATCCTCAACAACCAGGGAAGTAGTAACGATGAAATAAAGGAAGAAAGACAATACGGACGCTAAACTCGATCTTGTGGGCAAAACAATCGCAAAGGAAAACAAAAAACGAATATATATAAGCATAGTACAAAGTATAATCACATACGGAGCCGGAACATGGGATATGACAAAGAAGAATAGAAACAAACTCATGACGACGGAAATGGATTACCTTAGGAGAAGTTGTAGAACATCAAGAATAGAAAGAGTCAGAAACGACACGATCAGAGAAAATATGAACATGGACACCAACATAATAGAGGTTGTCGAAAAGAAGCAACTAAAATGGTTCGGACATACGAAAAGGATGAAAAATACAAGATGTCCAAGGAGAATTCTGGAATGGATACCGGCCGAAATAAGAAAAAGAGGACGCCCTAGAAGAAGCTGGCGGGACGATTTAGATGAGGCCATGAAAACAAGACAATTAGAGGAGGACATGTGCTATGACAGAAGAGAATGGAGACTGGGGACGGAGAAGCGGCGCAGACCGTAAAGAAATCCCTTATATATAAAGGGTTTTTCAATAGGGACGCTCGAAATTTGTTAGATTATAGCAGTCATGTTGTTAAAGTGACATCTGTTAAATTTGTTGTAAATTGTTTAGTAGTGTACGGCAAATTACCATGGTAGGTTATAGCGTTGAACAACGTGTGCAAATCATCAAATTTTATTATCAAAGTCATTGCGCCGCTCGAGAAACATTTCGCGCAATACATGATTTTTATCCTCGCCACAACCGTCCTGACGAGTCGACTATTCGACGTTTGGTGGCCAAATTCGAATCAACCGTTTCGGTAAATAATCGGCCAACACCAGTACGTCACGGAAACGCAAGATCTGCTGAAAACATCGCTGCTGTGCATAAGAGTGTACGAGAAAACCCAAGGCAGTCAATTTATCGTCGTTCACAAGAACTTGGCCTTTCTGTGACTTCAACTTGGCGAATGTTGCGTCGAGACTTGGGTCTGCACCCGTATAAAATCCAACAAACCAAGGAACTTAAAGTAAACGACCATAACGCCGTGTATTCGCTGATTGGGCTCTGGAGCAGTTGGAAGTTGACCCAAATTTCGCCAAAAAAATCGTCTTTAGCGACGAGGCCCATTTTTTGATGAATGGATATGTGAACAAGCAAAATTGTCGGAATTGGGGCGATACCAATCCATACGTGATACACCAGCACCAAATGCATCCCGAGAAAGTCACTGTTTGGTGCGAATTTTGGTCTGGCGGAATCATCGGTCCGTACTTCTTCCAAAACGAAACTGGCATTGCCATAACCGTCAACGGCGAGCGCTACAGATCGATGATAAGCAACTTCTTGTGGCCTAAACTGGATGATATGAATAGACTCCCTCAAAATCAACATAACAAACGCCATCCAGCAAATTCAGCCAGATTTATGCGACAAAGTCATTGAAAATTGGACCTCCCGAATACCTGCCACCAAGCAAAGCTGCGGTGGACATTTGAACGACGTTATATTCCACACTTAATGCAATAAAATATACTCCCTCTGTCCCATAATAATAGTAGCAGTTGATGAATTTAATTTGTCCCATAATAATAGTAGCAAACGAAAATAAATATAGAACGCAACATTTATTATCAAAAAACTAGATTAAATTAAACTATAAATTAAAAATATTACTCCTAATTTTTATTTTGAGTGTTGAGATAGTTTCTGGATTTTCCTATAATTTCGTTACTGCATTTTAAACTTGTAGGTAGGATTCCTTGGCTGCGAAGCTTTGCTTTCCCTATATGCGTGAGCTTAAAATTATTGGAGCCATTGTTCTTCATTGCTTCCAGCATAACTTGTTGAAGTGACAGAAATGTATTATCCAGTATTTCGGGAGAAATATTATCAAAGGCTATGTTTACTGCTTCTATCAATTCATCAATATTACTGGGCGAGGCTTGATGTTGTAGTGACTGGACTGAGTTAAGAAAACCCAAGTCTAACACATTAAAGTCTGGACTATTGGGTGGCTGGGATTTCATTTGTATTTTCCATCCATCACGAAATCCCTCCTCTAATAGTAACGGATCATCATCTTTTAGATGTGGTTTTGCGTTATCCTGTTGAATAAATATGGAGCAATGTCTTGATCCTCTTGGCCATTTTTTGCGAATTGTTGGCAGTATGTTTTCAAAAATCATTTTCCTTATCTCTGTACTATTAACAGATACTATGGGCTTTGTAATAAGAGTTCCTTTTGTTCGGTTCTTACTGTTTCGTTGGGCTGGCGTTTGCATAACGAATGGCCATATGCCAATTTTTCCATCAAAAAGGCATTTTTTGTGTGGATCCCATCTGGGGCGAGCTACTGCTGCCATAAACATAACCTTTGATATAAATCTCTTACTTTTGCACGTTCTATGTGGAGTTTCTTCGTCTAAAAGCACATAATAAGATCGCTTGCATTTTGTCAAGTAGAACCACTTTTCATCAATGTGAATATAATCCTTAAAATCCATAAACTTTCCGTCAGGAAGTTATTTTGACAGACAAAATTCTACGCGATCTTTTTTATTCTTTTCTGTAAGAAATGGTTTAATGGTGCTTGAAACTCGTTTTATGGATTTTCCTTTTTTCAAAATTCGGAATAATGTAGATTTGGGAACTGCAATGGCGTGAGCTGCTGATCTTATGGTGCCTCTTCTGCTAAGAGGAATGTGTCTCAGTTTTTCAAGTTTTTCTCCATAATCTTTGCATTTACGTCCACAGTTTTGTTTTTTTAAAGAATCAACATTAGCATAAGATTTACCTTGACAATTATTTTCGGAAGCACGTTTCCAAATTCTTGATATGGTCATTCTGTTGCACTTAAATTGTTTTGCAGCTAACATAATTGCACCTTTCTGCAACTTTTCGTTTTTCTTTTTAAGCATCAAGAACTGGGTAATCGCAACGCGATCTTTGCTTGAAAACTCTCTTTTTTTCATCTTACTTTTACAATGGGTTGATATTCAACGGAAATAAAACAATTGATTTCGATCAGCGGATGAAATTAGAAAAATAGTTATAATTCGTAATAATTAGGTAAACCTAAACATTGACAGATGTGTCAAAACAAATGACAAATGTCATGAAACATTGATTTAGATTGAAGGCTTCGCAATTTTGCGCTACAACATAACTTACAGCTGCATTCATTCGCCAATAATTATTCCCGTTTAAATATTCACTTGCTACTATTATTATGGGACAGAGGGAGTACTTTCAAATCACACATACAACTTGTTTTATTTACATTTTAAAATCGAGCGTCCTTATTGAAAGACCCTTTATATAAAAGTCTGCAACGAATGGAAAAGGTTTTTATTATCGGTTTCTCAAAAAAATGTATTCTTAAGATATATTGGCTAAATGTTGCCAGACAATGTAGGGTAAATATATTTTGTTTATGTCTAGCCAATAAAAATAAACTGGAGATAATCGTCAAACAATGTAAACATATTGGACCAATAACATATTAACATTGAGTTTTCCGATATTGGCTGTTCATTAAAAAACTTGAAAAGACCTATATTGGCTAAATGTTGCCAGACAATATGGGGTAAATATATTTTGTTTATGTCTAGCCAATAAAAATAAACTGGAAATAATCGTCAAAACAATGTAAACATATTGGACCAATAACATATTAACATTGAGCTTTCCGATATTGGCTGTTCATTAAAAAACTTGAAAAGACCTATATTGGCTAAATGTTGCCAGACAATATGGGGTAAATATATTTTGTTTATGTCTAGCCAATAAAAATAAACTGGAAATAATCATCATACAATATAAACATATTGGACCAATAACATATTAACATTGAGTTGTCTGATATTGGCGATTCATTAAAAAAACTAGAAAAGTCTATATTGACTGAATGTTGCCAATATTGGGCCCGGGTAACAATATTTGGCCAATATTATGTGCGTGTGATTCTGATGTAATATTCATAACCGAAACTTGGGCCAATGATAGTCTTTTTGATGGTGAATTGTTTCCGGATAATTTTTTCGTACATAGATCTGACAGAATTTTGAATAGAAGAGGAGGGGGTGTACTTATTGGAATTAGAAATACTATTACTTGTTGTAAAATATCGCTCAACTCGAACATTGAATCAGTTGAAGTCGTAGCAGCCAAAGTAATTTTGAATAGCAAGGAACTCATATTGGTATGTGTCTATATACCGCCTGACACAAAATTAGAAGTATACCAGTCATTTTTTGATTCTATGGAAATATATGCATCACGTGGAAATCTAATATTAGTTGGTGATTTTAATTTACCATATTATAAAAACTGGTATTTAAGTAACATAGCCAATCCCCAACTGGTACCACTAAATGATTTCATCGCCTTTAACGATCTTCAACAGTGCAATTCTGTGCTAAACCTAAACAACAGGATATTAGATCTAGTCATAATACCAAATAATATTATCTGCACTGTTACAAATAATGATGATACATTAACCAAGGTGGATGGTCATCACCCGGCGCTGTCTTTCGATCTGGCATTCCTGTCAACACAAAATTTCACCAATTGGGGTGGTGCGCAATATAATTTCAAGCGAGCCAATTTTGAAGAATTATATTTTAAATTACAAGATACTGACTGGTCCAGCATTTATTATCATGAAGAGGTCGATGGTTGTGTTAAAGAGTTTTACCGTTTAATGTATGTTGCTTTAGATGTAACCGTACCTAAAACATTTAAATTCAAAAACAAATATCCTAAATGGTTAACTACTGAAATAATTAATAAAATAAAAGAAAAACACAAATGGCGCAAATTATATAAGAAACACGGATATACTATCTTCTACGAAAAGTTTAGTAATTTAAGGCGAGAAATTAAATCTAATATAGAAACCTCATACACTAACTTCATTCACGATACAGAACTGAACCTAAAAATTAACAGCAAAAATTTTTGGTCCTTTATAAAATCTAAACGAAATTGCAATACCTTTCAGAATAAGATGAAACACGAAGGATCAGAACTTAATTCTCCACAAGCAATAGTAGATGCTTTTGCTACTTACTTTAATTCGGTATATAGTCAAACTAAAACTAATGTAATGCATCATAATTTCAATAATCATAATATAGAACCGGATAATCTTCAAATCACTGATATTACTGATATCGATATGTATACTTCATGCTATTGAAAACATTAAAACAAAAACTAGTGTCGGAGAAGACAAGATTCCAATCTACATTTATAAGGCATGCAAAGAATTGTTACTGTTACCATTAAAATTTATATTCAATAAAATTATTTTGACGTCTGCATATCCTGAAATATGGAAAATCACTAAAGTATGTCCGATTTTTAAAAGTGGAGATCGTTCAGATGTTACGAATTATAGACCCATAGCGCTCGTTCAAACTATCTCAAAAATATTTGAATCGGTGCTATACAAAAAAATATTTGAACATGTGAAACCGTTTATCTCAATAAATCAGCATGGATTTATGCCACAGCGATCGACAGTTACTAACCTATCTGTTTTTTCTCAAGATATTTCAGAAGCATTAGATGCAAATATACAAGTTGATGTAGTATATACTGATTTTGCAAAAGCCTTCGATAAAGTAAATTTTGATATCTTGTTAAATAAACTTCATTCGTTTGGATTCTCTTTAAAATTACTTGATCTTGTTCGTTCTTATTTAACAAACAGAGTTCAGTATGTTGTATATAATAGCTGCTATTCTTTCAAATATAAAGTTAGTTCAGGGGTACCCCAAGGTTCTAATCTCGGTCCACTATTATTTTTACTTTTTATTAACGAAGAAAGAATACCAATAAAAGTATGGAACTGGACTCCAGCACAAAGAAATAAACGAGGGAGACCACGGAAGATGTGGAAAAACAACATAGATGAGGAAATGAAAAAGAGAGGTTTACGAGAAGATGACTGGAACGATAAGGATAAATGGCGATTAGGATGCGAGAAGCGGCAATAGCTGCAAATACTCGCTATATATATATATATATATATATATTAACGACTTGCCACTATCCATAAAATACTCTAGTAATTTAGTTTTTGCAGATGACCTAAAATTATGGTTAAATGTGAGATCAGTCAGTGATTGTGAGTCTCTATAAAATGACATTAACAATATATATCAATGGAGCATGGAAAATAAGTTGCACTTTAACATTGCTAAATGCTCGGTGGTATCATATCACAGGAAGCATAGTCCAATAATGTTTCAGTATACAATGAAAGACATTTTGATGGGAAGGAAAACGAAAATTAACGATTTAGGAGTTATGTTTGACCCAAAATTAAATTTTGCTGAACATATACGTAAAAGTACAGAGGCAGCACATAGATCATTGGGGTTCGTATTGCGGAACACTATTCACTTTAAACATGTTAGCTCTTTTTATTTTCTGTACAATTGTTTTGTGAGAAGCAAATTGGAATATGCTTCTGTCATATGGAATCCTTTTTATGAAATCTATATAAAACAAATAGAAGCCGTTCAAAAACGGTTCGTACGTTATATAATTTTTAAACAGACTGGTCTTTATCCATATTTAACATCTTATAAAACTATGTTGAGTGAATTGCAGCTTATATCCCTTGAGCGAAGACGGTGTTTGCTGGATCACGTGTATATTTTCAAAATCGTTAATCACAAAGTCTATGTCACTATAGATCTATTAAATAAAATTTCCTTTTTAGTGCCTCGATCAAACAGCCGTTGGGCTGGTACATTTTATTTGAACCAACCTCGTACTAATTTGCTTCAGGTGTCACCTTTGTACAGAATGTGTAAGGTGGCAAATATTTTTTCAGACATTGATATTTTTTATAATTGTAGTGTTTCAACTTTCAAAAACAAAGCTTTACTGATTTTACGTGCACCAGTTCAATATGATTTATTTTTGTATTAATTAATGCAAATATATTTATTTGTAATATTTTTTTAAATGTTTTGGCTGTTAATTGATTTTTCTTAATGCACACATTTATAGTACCTATAATGTTACATTTATTATTACGTATACTATATTATTGTATATCGCCTTATGATTGGGGTTTACCCCTGTTGGGTGTAATTTAATAAATAAATAAATATTATTGTGCTACTTGGGACGCTGTATTAGTCCAAATCTAATTAAAATTTCCGTTATTTTGGACCACCCTATATAAGTCCGCAATGAATGGTTGTTGCCACGTGTTACACTCCTAGAATCGACTTTATGATGAGATTAAATATTACTATTTTATAATGAATCTGGAAAGCAGACAGCAGAGTAAGGGTCAGTTAGAAGGCAGACGAACTATTGAATTATTTTTCAATTTCACGGCCAAGTCATGTTGATTGATGGAGGCAATTTTTCGGCACTGGGCCAATGTCAAAACATGCACATGTTCTTGGCAATGAACTACTAATCAGTGAAACTATCAAACAGGTTTTTTCTATTTATTAAAAAAATCACCAATTTAGATTAGGTACACATTACAATATTGTTCTACGCATTACGTAAAATATTAAACAATATCGAAATGTACCTATGTAAAAAGTTGAAATAATTCAGAATTATGTGTATTGAATTAAGAATATGATCAACAATAACAAGTGAACGAACACGTTTATGCATAATAATCGACTAACTATAGGGCTGTTGTATAAATACTAGCAATATCATAAATTTATGTCAAGAATTTTAGGTAACACAAAATATTATTAAGTAAAGCGTATTTTAAATACACAAGTGTTTGATAACATTTTACATCATATTATTATTTGCAGAACCGTCAACAGACTAGATCGCGCACAGGGGTGAGGGGGATGGTAGGGGACAGGGCCGGTCATCTATATGTCGGGGCCCGGGTGCAAACACTTTTTTGGGACTCTTTTTTACATTGAGTTAATTAAATTTGAATAATTAAATAGGTATATACGTAAATCATATAAAATTGTGGGAATAAATAAGAATTTAAAAAAATAATCTCACAGTTATTCCCATATCCAGTATTTTAGGTTGGTATTTACTGCAGTACATAATCTATCTTCTTCTATCTATATATACAGGGTGATTGATTGAGACCGGGCATTAAAAATATATGAAGAATGAAAAAGGGTATGGATCTGAAATTTTGGTTATGACCATAATGGCATCTGATCTGTTTAACGAAAATATTTTCAATATGGCGACACTTCCGGAAATACTGGAAGTTGACGTCTACTTTCTTATTTCAAATACAATGGTATATTTTTTATTGCGTATTTGGATTTAAAACGTTATTTTAGGGGGACTTTTATTAGCATTCCCTATACCTAAGTGCAGTCATTTTTGAGATTTTTGGACTTTTTTGAAAATTTTTCGATTTTCATCGTGATGCTTAATATTATCTACCACCGCCATTTTTGAAGAAAAAACGCTTAAATTTAGACCATGCCTAGAAGAAACCCTGGACTACATCCTAGAATTTTTGCAATCGATGAATTACTTACAGGGTGTCCAAAATTTAATTTTCTTTTAATACAACTTCAGACCACTAAAACTCGTTTTTTTCAAATACAATGGCCAAACTTTTTTTTCATTTTCTAATGAAAAATTACATTCTGCATCAACCTGTATTAGCGTTTCCTATACCTATCTGCAACAGTTTTCGAGTTATTAAGAATTTTTGATAGAGTTAAGAGAAATTGCAACATTTTTAAATAGTAAGCCTTGGAAATGACAGCAAATGCCAATATTAATAACTGTAAACCACTTTTATTGCGTTTGTCTGAAGCATCCATGAAAATGTATAATCAAGAGTATTCAAACACGAATATTTTGAACTTATTTTATATTCATGAAGGATGTAACAAGATTATTGAAAGAACTTGCCGCGTGGTCATTGAGAGTTATCCTTATTTGACTGTAATGACCAGACAGAAATTTTAATGAATAGAATCAATTTTTTTTTCAATTTAGAAGAGTGAAATCTGCTTGTATTCGACCTAAGCGTGTGACAAATGATGAAACTAACAAAGTTAACATCCTGAGATATTTTAATGACCATCCTCAGCGATCAATTCGATTGGTAGCGCAAGACTCGGGTTTAACATACTATGCTGTACAAGCTACATTAAAAATACACAACTATTCGTTCACACTTTCAATAATCTTCTGAATTTGTCCAAGAATGTAAAATAAATTCAAAATATCCGTGTTTGAATACTCTTGATAATCCATTTTCATGGATACTTCAGACAAACGCGATAAAAGTGGTTGACGGTTATTAAGTATTGGCATTTGTTGTCATTTCCAAGGCCTACTATTTAAAAATGTTGCAATTACTCTTAACTTTATCAAAAAATCTTAATAACTCGAAAATTGTTGCAGATAGGTATAGGAAACGCTAATACAGATTGATGCAGAATGTAATTTTGCATTAGAAAATGAAAAAAAAGTTTGGCCATTGTATTTGAAAAAAACGAGTTTTGGTGGTCTGAAGTTGTATTAAAAGAAAATTAAATTTTGGACACCCTGTAAGTAATGCATCGATTGCAAAATATCCAGGATGTAGTCCAAGGTTTCTTCTAGGCATGGTCTAAATGTAAGCGTTTTTTCTTCAAAAATGGCGGTGGTAGATAATATTAAGCATCACGATGAAAATCGAAAAATTTTCAAAAAAGTCCAAAAATCTAAAAAATGACTGCACTTAGGTATAGGGAATGCTAATAAAAGTCCCCCTAAAATAACGTTTTGAATCCAAATACGCAATAAAAAATAGACCATTGTATTTGAAATAAGAAAGTAGACGTCAACTTCCAGTATTTCCGGAAGTGTCGCCATATTGAAAATATTTTCATTAAACAGATCAGATGCCATTATGGTCATAACCAAAATTTCAGATCCATACCCTTTTTCATTCTTCATATATTTTTAATGCCCGGTCTCAATCAATCACCCTGTATAAAAATGAATGTATGTATGTATGTCCTTTATGCATTCCTATACCACTCATCCGATCCTGACCAAATTTGGCACAGACAATCTATAGGACCATGGAAAGAACATAGGCTATATGAGAATTCCCAGAAGTTCCAAAAATTCCCAAAAGAACCAAAATTCCCAAAAGATCCTAATATCACAAAAGTTTCAAAATTCTCAATAGATACAAAAATTCTCAATAGATACAAAAATTCCCAAAAGATCCAAAATTCTCAAAAGGTCAAAAACGTCCACCGGGCGCGAGCGCGAAGCGCGAGTAGTCTGTGATTGATAAAAAAAATCACCGAGCGAAGCCGGGTCACTACGCTAGTATAATATAAAAATGAATGTATGTATGTATGGATGTTTGTCCTTTATGCATTCCTATACCATTCATCCGATCCTGACCAAATTTGGCAAAGACAATCCATAGGACCACAGAAGATAAGCTATATAAGAATTCCCAAAAAAATCGTCCGGAAAAGATATTGAGGAAAACGTGCCAAAATCTTACACGCAATATTTAAATCGGGTCGTCGGGAGCGGGAGCGGGAGCACTACATACCTACTAACGAACGTCGAAAGCCTTTTCAAAGAGCGATTAAAACTACTTGGGGGCGTCTAAAAATCGCGAATTTCTATGAAGGGTCGTATAAAGGATCGAATTTTAATATGTGAAACGCTCAGGACCTTGGAAAAAATCGCTTGCAAACGTTATTAATTAAAACGTGCAAAAATGTTCGTACTTGCATGATGAAAACGTCGTCGCGCGCACGCGCTGTCAAACTTTGACAGAATAATAGAAGCGCTCAGACCATTCTGGACCATTCTCCAATTAAGCTTTATGTACATGCATCATACCAAATCGGAATCGCCTCGCTCTCCCCTAAATATACATACGAAACAATCCCAGTTTCGAGTTGAATTCATATTTGAGAATATGAAAATACGATGACATTTAAAAATAAATTGATATGTAACCTAGAAATTGAAGTATGTCAACAGACAGTACTGTCAAATTGACAGCATAACCTAGAAATTGAAGTATGTCAATACTGTCAAACTGACAGCATAACTTAGAAATTGAATTATGTCAATACTGTCAAACTGACACCATAACCTATAAATTGAAATATGTCATTGTCAACGGATCGTTGAGCTAATGACATATGCATTACAAACATCGTTGCTAAGATACGCTGTAAATGACAGTAAGACTGTTATGTGACTGTTATTTGACAGTTCGTTTATCTATATATAAAAAATCTACGCATTTTCTATTTAATTATGCCTCCCAAACGGAGCGATTGGTCAATCTACACCTCAAGCAAAGAAAAAAAAGCACTACGAGCTTCAGAAGCAGATGAGCAACGGGAAGATTGGAAACGAATCGATTACGCAATGCTCAAGCCCGTTCATCTGAAACGGACGAGCAACGGGAAGCAAGATTGGAAACGAATCGATTACGCAATGCTCAAGCCCGTTCATCTGAAATGGACGAGCAACGGGAAGCAAGATTGGAAACGAATCGATTACGCAATGCTCAAGCCCGTTCATCTGAAATGATTGGAAACGAAACGCAATGCTCTCACTAGAAGAATAATTTGTTTTACATTAGATTTTGAGCTATTTATATCTCAGGAACGGTCAATTATGGACAAACGAAAGATAATTTTTTGCGCAAGAAGAAAAATACGCGCAAGGCGGTGTCTAGCGGTGAAGGAAGGAGTGTTGTACATAAAAATTTGAGCCAATCGATTACGATTGTTCAACGACACGCTTAGCAATAACCGATATATCTAGGGAACATAGAGACATGTAACATGCAACAAATGAAAGGTAATTTATTGAGCAAAGAGAACTTTACGCGCAAAGAGAATTCTACGCGCAAGCCGGGATCTAGCGGCGAAGGAGAAGGGTCTTCAGAATCGCAATTAGATTTATAAACAGTCAAGTATTTTTTGCAGATAAAAATTAGACGTTCACAGACAAGACTAGTTTGTTACTTTAATCGTTCTGTTAAAAAAAAAACGATTGACATCGTTATTTTGCTTTTGTTTTTTATTTTGTTCAATACTTGAAAAAAACTAAATCAAAAAAGAGTCGGGGTCAGTAGTTTTTCATACTCTCGACTCCGACTCCCGACTCCTCAAAAAAGCTCCGTCTCCTCGACTCCCGACTCCCGACTCTCGACTCCGACTCCGACTCCCCAACCCTGGTTACAACCGGTATTAACCTATATTTAATTTTAGTTCATGAAAACAAAAAGCAATTTTCTTGGGTGGAAACGAAAAGCACATAAACGAACTTTTTTGTAATCGTTCCGATCAGAAACGAACAAAATGTTTTTCGTTTTCAGTCCCTGTATTGTAGGGGTAATTTTTAAATCAAACGATATAACTGAGTTGGTGATTATTTCTGCAACTCTTGTATATGTTTTTATGCTTGCATATGGAGCATTTAAAAGTTTGTTTGATTATAAAAATAAAACAAATCTGTACTCACCACTATATATTTTGAATTACAGGTAACTTGATTGTATCGCGGAACTCGACCCGAAATAAACTGAAATATGTTATTTTGTGTTCTAGTTTTAAACCGTAAATAGGGCGGTACCGGCTTCAAATTGAAATTTTTGATGTTTACCGGACCAGGCATATTCAATTGTGTCCGTACAATAGGGACGGAATCGATGAATGAGAGAAATTATAACACCACCCGTTGCGTTATGGACCTGAAAGAAAGAACTGCAGACTATGGCTCAGTGTGTGCCATGGGATGTATTATCATGCCGGGTGTGGCGCTATGGGCCCAAACACTTTTAATATTTTATTTCCGAAAATATTGTAAATACAGGGTTCTCGTTTTTCGAGGGCCACTATGGGGATCTCGTAAACGGTAAGAGTTACGACTTCGGTTAAATTGGGGCAAAGTTGTATATTCAGGTGCTTAATAATTCGATGCAAACAGAACTTATCTAGCTCTTTTAGTTTTTGAGATATAAGGAAAAAAGTGAAAAAGTGGATTTTTGTTTTTAGCCCGTAACTTTTTCATTTGATGTCAAATTTCATTTTTGTAAAAACATTTTCATGGCCACTTTTTGCAAGTAATCAAATTCCTCAATTATATTTTCCGTGCGACGTTTCGTTTTTTTTAAACCATCATTAGGTCAATTTTCTCTTATACGCTATATGTGATTTTAACGCCAATTTGTAAAGCATTTTTTTCTGAATTTGACAATGTATAACAGTTGGCACTTTTTTGAAACAATTGTTAATAATGGCAAAAACAAATAGTTTATGTAAAACAAATCCCAATCGGCATGGTAAATAATTGTCTTTGTCCCTTTTTCCTTGGAAACAGGTAAGTAAACCGCATGAAATTACTAATTAAAAAAATAGGTATCAATAAATATGTTGGGAATGCATTAACATTGTTCACTTATTAACAAATATTTTTAGAATGTTTTCTTCGGTTAAGTAGATAATACATTTCTCTAAAATGTGTATTTAATCCTTATTTGGCATACAATTATTTGTAACAAAAAATAACGAGTTATGCCTTTTATCTGCGTTAATGACTTCTAATAAGCAAAAAGCGTAAACAGATTTCTGGACGTTTTTTGTAAACTATGAACACTTATTTTATTTGATTACGAAAATTTTGTTACAAATAATTGTATGACAAATAAGGGATAAAATACACATTTTAGAGAAATTTATTACTTAACCGAAGAAATTATTCTAAAAATATTTGCTAATAAGTGAACAATGCTAATGCATTCCTAATATATTTATTAATCCCGATTTTTTTAATTAAATCCCTTTAATAGTAATTTCATACGATTTACTCACCTGCTTTCAAGGAGAAAGGGACAAAGACAATTATTTACAATGCCGATTAGGAATTGTTTTAAATAAACTATTTGTTTTTGCCATTTTTAACAACCATTGTTTCAAAAAAGTGCCAACTGTTATACATTGTCGAATTCAGAAAAAAATGCTCTACAAATTGGCGTTAAAATCACATATAGCGTCCATAAGAAAAAATTGACCTGATGATGGTTTAAAAAAAAAAAACGAAACGTCGCACGGAAAATATAATTGGGGAATTTGATTCGCTGCAAAAAGTGACCATAAAAATGTTTTTAAAAAAATGAAATTTGACATCAAATGAAAAAGTTACGGGCTAAAAACAAAAATCCACTTTTTTACTTTTTTTCCTATATCTCAAAAACTAGAAGAGCTAGATAAGTTCTGTTTGCATCAGATTATTAAGCACCTGAATATACAACTTTGCCCTAATTTAACCGAAGTCGTAACTCTTACCGTTTACGAAATCCCTATAGTGGCCCTCGAAAAACGAAAACCCTGTATATATTTTTGTATATTACGGGAGAGCAGCTAACAGGGCTGGGCTGGGGACAAATTAAGTATCTGGATATCTGGATAAATCGGGCCATGAGGCCAAGCTAGTGAAATGAAAAAAACGTCACAATTTAAATTATTAACTTTTCAAAACTTTCAACAAAGTTACTAAACCAGTGATTCTCAAACAGCGGGGCGCGCCTCCCTGGGGGGCCGTTTTACGTATGTACGGGCGCGTTGCAGTGTGTCGCCATGGAGCTAGCTGAAGTAAATTTAATTGGACTTTTACATACATGACGATCAAATACTTGTCCAACCGAGTGATCAATTGACTCAAAGTATCTTATGGTATCAGGACACTGATAAACTCCGGGATATTGAATTAATTCCTTCAATATACAAACTAAATCCGACTCGAAGGACCATATGTTCAAGCGCGTTGCAGTGTGTGTCGCCATGGAGCTAGCTGAAGTGATTTTTTGTTATTATAGTTTGTTGTTAGTTACGATAAAAAAACGGTGTATAAAACAATATGAGGATACTACCATTAATTTATTAAACATTCTCGTCCCTCGAGTCGGATCTAACAAAATTTTGCGTTCATGTGCGTGCCCTTTTTTATCAAGAACGTGAATCACTGCTGTCGAAAATAAATGTCTTGAAATCCGTCAACAAGTTTGTGATTTGTCATTGATATTTTTGTGTTTGATTGATCTACAACGACTTCCGATTTTTCAAAATGTAGTAGCGTGTTTTGTTTACCATTAAATTTCCTGCAACGCGACGATGTTGTGCATTTATTAGTAAAATGACCACCTCTTAAACAATTTATGCAGATGTTTAAATCCTGAACTTTCTCATATCGTAATTGAGGAGTTTTGGAATTTATCACATTGATAAAGCTTGTGTGAGCCTTCACACACAATGCATTTGTGATTTGACGCGATAAAAGTTTTGACAGATTGTTTGGCATTTTATATTTTTGAGATTTTTCACAACCTTGATTCTATGTTTTTAAGTAGTTCTATAAATTCATCCAGGTCTTTCATGCATGGTTGTTTAATATTTACAGAATACTCTTCCCACTTTGCTACTGTTTCAGAATCCAAATTATCATAAATTAAATGAATTACTAATAGATTCCATTGATCCATAGCAACTTGCAAGTTTTCCAATGTTCGCAAATGTTTAGATATTTCGTTTAGCAATTCACGCAATGCAGTTGATGTTACGTTTGATATTTGAGCTTACGATTCATTCATCTACTAATATAAATGCTATACAAAAATACCATTATTTAAGAGCGTCGCTCGTAGGGTCAGCAGCTCAGATAATCAGTTCTATACCTTTACGTGAAGCTAATTATAAAATTGCTTGGGATTTGATTTGCAATAGGTACATGGTATAATACATGGTACAATACTGCCAAATCCACAATCTTGTCATCACAAATACGTTTTTTGAACATAAAAACATACATAAATATACCCGAGAGGTACCAAGTAGAAGAGAAAAATCAGTCATTGATTATATTCTAGTAGATAAGGAGACAAGAGCATTAGTTACAGATACAAAAGTGAGAAGAGGTCCAGAAATAAATAGCGATCACTATCTACTTCTAACCAAAATCAGAGAAGACCCACAAGATAAAAGGAATAACATACAAAAACAAACACAAAAGAAAACAGAATATGAATCGATAAGATCATACAAACTTTTGAATGAGAATAATAAAATAAAATATGTAGAAACTATAAATAAAGAACTTGAAAAAAGGAAAATAAAACCAGCTGAACTAAATACTGAACAATTATGGAAAAGTTTCAAAGAAATTATTAACTATTCGGCCAAAAAAGTGTGCGGAGTATGCAAATCTATCAACAATAAGAAACAAACAGATTGGTGGAATGACGAAATTAAGAAACAGGTAAACACAAAGAAAAGACACTGGCAGAATTACTTATCCAAAAGAACACCAGAGAACTACGAAAAATACAAAGAACAGAGAAAAATAGTCAAAAACTTAATAACAGAAGCAAAACAGAATTCATGGAAAGAATTTGGAGAAAAACTAGAGACAGACAGTAAGGGAAATGAGAAACTATTTTATAAAATACTGAAAAATCTAAGATCAGACCGTAAACCCCAAATAATAACTATTAATGATAAAGCAGGAAATACCCTAACAGACGAAAAAGAAATAATGGAAAGATGGAAAGAATACTTTGAAGAATTATTGAATACAAACAATAAAGATTTGACACCACACAATGAAAGAAAAGAGCAGACAAAAATCAATAAAGAAGAACAAGGAGACGGCATAACATTAGAGGAACTACAACAAGGATTAAAGAAATTAAAAAACGGGAAAACGCCAGGACATGACAGAATAACAAACGAAATGATGAAAAATATGGGACTCAAAGGAACACTTTTACTATTAGATGTCATGAACAACGCATGGTCAGAAGAAATAATACCGAAAGACTGGGAGATTGGGATGATACTGCCTATATTTAAGAAGGGGGACAACAAAGATTGCAATAATTACAGAGGCATAATGCTTCTCAGCACAGCACTAAAATTGTACGAACAAATACTAGCACAGAAGCTAACAAATATATTAGATGAGACATTAACAGAATCACAAAGTGGATTTAGAAAAGGTAGGAGTGTGCAAGATCATATATTCACAATTAAACAGATTATAACTAAAACACAACTAAAAAGAGAAAAAGCATACTCGCATTTATAGACTTGCAAAAAGCATTCGATAAAGTATCTAGACAAAAAGTGTGGGAGATCCTTGAAGAAAGAAAGATAGATACCAAACTAAGAAAAAATATTAGCTGCTTGTATAAGAAAACAATAAATTATGTGGCAACAAAAAACATGAAATCGGATTCTTTCAAGACAGAAGATGGATTAAGACAAGGAGGAGGTATGAGCCCCATATTGTTTACGATTTTTATGGACAGTATAATTAAAAAATGCAAACGAAATGTTAAGAGTTTATTAGTAGGAAACAAAAATTTACAGAAAGTCGAAGTATCAGAATGTGCGTTCGCAGACGATATAGTGATTATGGCTAAGAATGAAAGGAACCTAAAAACCAATATAAAAATTTGGAAAGACGTACGGGAAGAGAATGGAATGGAAATTAATCACAAGAAAACAAAAGTGATGACGATAAACGAAGAAAATGAGAATATAAGCATAGAAATTGAAGGAGAAAAAATAGAAACCTTACAATATTTTGACTACCTCGGTGTAACGATTGAAAATTTAGGACAACAAGAATTAGAAATAAATAAGAGGATCGAAAAGGCAATAAAAACACGGTCACATTTAATTACATGAAATCGAATTTTTCTAGACCGCGACTGGAGCGGGAGTGGACCGCGAGTGGAGCGAGAGCGTAGCTATATTGTGTATTGTGACACCCCGCCTGAGATCAATTATTTTATTTTACTTCAATGTTATTTCATTTACTTTTAAATGAATAACATTGCAACAAATGCTGATGCATCAGTTACTAAAACATGTAACACTTCAAAAGGGCCAAGTTATGAGGATTTCAACTTTAGTATAAACACATTAACGTTAAAATATTACGGCCATAACTTGGGTCCTACAAAGTCAGCATTTGGGTTTCGTCAATCAACAAATGATTTGTTGATAAAGTTGTACATCATAACTAGAACAAACTACTCGCACAAATATGTGTTTATAGGTAGAAATGACAAAGATGCAACTACAATAAAAAAGGGACAGCAACAGGGAACCTAAAATCTCGAGACAGTCGCACTGATAGTTAAGATCCAACCCCCGAGAAATGTACAGCCAGTCGAAAAATAAAGGAGTTTGTTGTTAAAATTGTTGTGTTTTATTTGTTTCTTACTGTGTACTAATTGCTCTAGACCTGTGTACTACGTAAAACAACGTTTGAGGGTCCAACCATGTTACAAAGACGATCACGAGCCAAAGTTATCTACAATAAATATAAGAGTAATAAGTACTCCTCCACAAAAATGCGGCCTATGTACAGTACGGTCCGTCACAGTATTGACCTTTATTTTTACCTGTGATAAATTTTCGGTGTATGCTTATTTTTTCAATGAACTATAGCAGTGGTGCCCAACCTTTAACTGGGCTCGAGCCAATTTAGAAATTTAAAATTTTAGCCGAGCCACATATAATATATTTTGATTTTAAACGTTTTAATGCACAAGCAATACAAATTTGTAATATGTTAAAGAAAATGAGGCACATCAAAAGTTGTCGCGAGCCACATCAAAAGGTGTCCGTTGCTCGCGAGCTACGGGTTGGGCACCACTGAACTATAGGTGTACCATGCAATTTCAAAAAAAGTTGGCAATCGCCAGTTTGAAATATTTGAATGTAGAAAAAACATTTGAACGTCGTTCGATAAAGAATTTTCCACGATTCACAAAAATATAAGGTTTATAGGGACTTTCCTCTTAAAATAGTCAAAACAAATCACCCTGAATACTAAACTCTATTTGTATAATAGTATAATAATAATAATAATAATAATAATAATAATAAGATGAAGGTAATATAGAAAAATAGACAGGAAGTCGCGTTAAAGTTTGATAAAACATTTGAATGTGTGCCTTGCACTTGAATGAAATGAGTTGTTATATGTTTTATTGGAAAAATGTAAAATAGAACATTTATAATTTTTGTTGTGGAGGTAGGACAGAGGACAGGTATTTAATTATAGGACATGTCCTGCCAAAGTAAGATGGGTGGTCGGTCACCCTAACTTTAAACTGTCTGTCAAAAAATCTATCATTCTATTGAGCCAGACGAATGGAAGTTTCTTACTAAATAATATCGTTAACTAATATCATTAAAAAATATCTGGTTGTTGTTATTAAAACGGTTTTATGATAAAATAATCTTAGTGGAAGATTCCACTGAATGTCAACTAAATTATAAATCTCTTCGATAAATTGGCTGTGTTTTAGAAATATTTATTTCCAACCATTCATCCAAATTCTAAGCTATTAGCATATGAAGCTGAAAGATTTATGCTTTGTTTTGTCGAAAATTAATTCGTAAATACACAAATACATACATACATATGATTCTAAATTCCGTATAGCTGAAGCTGAGGCATGTTTTTTGCATTAGGTCAGACGGTCATAAGTCCAAAATTTAGATTCTGAATATGAAATGCGATATGATTTTGCCTTTAAATACTTCTATATTAGGTTGATTTCCGTTTAATGTTAGGAGGAAGCAAATTTATCTATCGACATTATTCTAACGATGTATTAAAGTGTTATTTTGTAGAATGCACTTGCAATGAATTGCATCCTTCATGCATAATAATATGCAGATACTTGTCATGGTTTAAATATATGCACATTTTTACATTTATTCATTTCCAAAACGTAAAAAAGTTTAGCTGTCGGTTTCATAATTGTTGTAAAATTATTTGACAGTTGCCATGAACAGTTTAACTTACTATACGAGCTTTCGTGATTATTTTTATCTTAAATTATCAATAATCAATTATAACGCACTCAAGGGCGTAGCCAGTGCCGCATTTACACTTTTGTGGGTCCTATGCGCAACACTATTATGAGGCCCCAAAAATCAGATCAAGTCAATACATAGCAAAAAAATTACTTCAAACGTTTATATCCGCTAATCAAATTTATGAATATTCTTTTTAGTTTTTCGAAAAAAGTCGAAATGTTTATAAAAACTCAATTTAATAAAATTAAAGTAACACATGTAATAAATAATAAACTGGTGTGGCCACCAAATGACTTTCGCCATAAATATTGTATTTATGTCCGTATGTACAGGGTGACTTGTGGGAACCGGACGTTTTTTGAATGAACAGAACTCGGTTGATTTTCAAGTTTTTTTTTTTTGTTTTTTTTTTGCAAAGTGAAGAATAACATATGCCATTTGATATAACAAAGTCAAGTATCACCTTGAACGAAAAGTTGTTGTTTTTTGTTTTTTTTTTAAATCAGGTATACAAATAAATGAACAGACTCGGTTGATTTTCAAGAAAAAGCAAACTTATTTATTACAAATTGAGAAACAACATATGCTATTTGATTTACCATAATTATTTAGTTATGGAAAATTATATCCATCAGGTGGCGGCCACCCTCCTGAATTCAAGTCTCTGCCTGAAGTCATTCATGACTCGGTCTAGCAACTGTGCGTCACTTAAATGAGTCTCTTCTGTAATGGCATCTTTCCTCCCTTAGTGTACGCGGTTTGTGGACAAAAACACGTTCTTTTAAGTGCCCCCAAAAGAAAAAGTCGCAGGAAAATAAGTCTGGTGATCTTGGGGGTCACGGCAAGTCACCGAAACGCGAAATGACGCGGCCAAGGAACGTGTTTCTAACAACTTCCATGGATGCGTTTGCAGTATATGCTTTTCGTTCAAGAGGATACTTGACTTTGTTATAGCAAATGGCATATGTTATTCTTCACTTTGCAAAAGAAAACAAAAAAAAAACTTGAAAATCAACCGAGTTCTGTTCATTCAAAAAACGTCCGGTTCCCACAAGTCACCCTGTATTTGTGTATTAGTGTTTAGTGGGTATAAAAAATTTAAAAAGCCGCGGCGATCTACCTAACCTCATTTTTGTTAATGACGTTTGTCAACATGACGTAAATGACGTTTCATGCGAATGTTTATAAATATGAACAACCACGGCGTTCTTAAAAAAATATTTTCAAAAATTTCAAATAATCGTAACTTTTTTCACAGAAATTCAAGAGAGTTGAGACAAACGGCATTTAACTGAGAAAAATAAACTCTTTAACATACTAAAATTTGAAAAAAAAAATTTTTGCCGTTTTCGAGGAAAATGTTCAAAATTTTGAATTTTTTAAATAATTTCATAATTTTAAATATTACCAAAGTTATAAGTTTTTTTTTTATAGACCTTATCATAGATTACAATCCTACATTAACAGAATGTTTTTATCTATCACTGTTTTTATGTGATTTAGCGTTGTCGTTTTAAATTAAACACCCTGTATATTAGTTATTATTTGAAAAATTAAATATTTGCACGCACTTTGTAGGAAACTTTTAAAGGCTCTATCGAAAACTTCTATAAAAAATTTACACACGCACGCACGCACGCCCACACACACACACGATCATAACCACATGCAAAACCGTAAGTGTAAACGGCCTATTACGCTACAATTATTTTTTTTGGCTTAATAGGTACAGTGAAACCCCGTTTTACGTTTTTGAAGAGACTGATAAAAAAAAACGTAATTAGAGGGTAAACGTAGATTGGGGGTTAAAAAAAATCAAAAAATTTTAAATTATTCTTTATTTAGAAAATCACGCAAATCGGTTTGGTACATATTTTTGTGTTGGTTTACAGCTCTTTCTATCTTATAAATTGATAAAAATGTTTCGTCTTGTACGTTTTTAATGCTAGTAAAGTAGCTTTTAAGGCCCTCAATATGCCTCATAGCATCTTCTTTTCTTGGAATTGGATGGATTAAGTTTACCTCTTCTTCGTCGGATAAGTTTTCGTGGATATGACTGGCCACTATATCATCGATATCCATAACTTCAGACGTCATTACGTCAATGTCGAGGTCCATGTAATTTTGTAAAGGCTCGGTAGAAATTGTTTCCAGCCATCAATAGTATTGTGCTCCGTAATGAGGCTCTCATCGCTAGTATCTTCTACTACGTCTTCTTGTTCCTTAACGATTCCAGCTTTTCGAAAACTATTTTTGATCGTTATTTCTCCAATTTCATCCCATGCCTTAACGGTGTAATGCATTGCATCTAAAATAGATACCTTAAAATGTTTGGGATCTTCTCCTCGTTCTAATTTGGATAACAATGTTTGTACCAGATTTTTGCGGTAGTAATGCTTGAAAGCACGGATTATTCCCAAGTCCAATGGCTGCAGTTCACTAGTACAGTTTGGAGGGAAAAAGGCCATCAGATCTGACAAATGGTCATCATTTTCACTCAGGAATATGCACCTACTTTTTGGCGGTGTATAATGGGGACACCCTGTATATGTGGAAAATCGAGGATGATATTAACAAAGATTACGAAACAATGTTTTATTAACAAAGAATGCGTAACAAAATGTCTTATTAGCCAATGTTGAGAAAGAATGCGAAATAAACGTCCCATTAACAACTTCGACTTTTCACCATCACCAGGGACGGCTCTAGGGTAGTCGGCGCCCTGCTGCGAAGTACTCTTATAGCGCCCCCACCCCCCTATATATCATATATATATTTAAAGACAAAAGTGGCTAATTTTCGGGTAATAAAAATAATAAAAATATAATATTGTTATTAATAATTTAATTTAATATAAATCTTTATAGAGTATGTAATGGAATTAATTACATAAAACACTACATAAGTAGGTACTAAGTAGTATACTTAAAACAAAACGGATTTACTCTTATTATAAATTCTTAACAAAATGAAATTTATAAGCAAACATAATATTAAAATTTTACTTTTCTGGCTTTTATGCTAGCAAATTTATCAATAATTTCTTTATTTATTTATAAAAAAATTCGTAGAACAATGGTTACATTTTCAGATACACACTCCAAATTGTTGGTACAAATAAAATTTAATATGTCAATTGTATCTGAATAAGTATTAAGATCTACAAAGTCACCAAAAAACCTTTAATTCATCAAATAATTCTAATGCACTTATATCCTTGTCTGTACCATCCGTAAGCATACTTCCGATATCGTTACAATGTTTTCTAAAAATTTCTTTGTGCATATTTTTTATCTCTTTGATATCGTAAAAAAATTAAAATTATCATTGTGATTTTTAAGTTGGCTAAATCTTTCTTCTAAAGAGTTCAGTACTGTAGTATTTAAAATAACATTGAAAAAAAAATATTTTAAATTTATCTTTAGGACCAATCGGTGTTTCATCGGCAGATTCGTAACTAAATTGTTTCTTTATATTACATCTTCGTACATTTTTTGACGGAAATAATTTTGGTGCAATTTCTAACTCTGTAGCTAGTTCTTTTGCAGATTCTAAAATTTCATTAAAACCTTCATCTGTTCTTAATTCCTTTATGAAACATATTAATTCGTCTAATGCAACTAATGCACTTTTTAAATGCTGCTTAACACCTTGTAACATTTTACTTACCACATTTAATCTGTTAAATACTTCATACTATAAAATAGTAGAACAAATAAATTTAAAATTTAAATTTTTTTTAGCTAAACTTTGTGCCTCATGACGACTTTGTAGTCGTTATTATTATTATCAAAAATGTCTATTAATGCGTCGTATATTTTCGTATCTTAATGGTCGCAGTGCTTCAACTCTAGATTCCAATCTAGTTGCAGATGAAGGTTTTAATGTTAATTTTGATAAATTCTTTTTTAAAATGTCCCACCTTTTAGTAGAACTACTAAAAAAAAAATTAAAGTTCTTGAATAAAGCCAAAAAAAACTAATTGTTTCGACATTCATTTTTGCGGCATCATTCTCAACTAAATTCAACGAATGCGCAGGCACGGAATAAAGAAAGCCCTGGGATTTAAATTTTTAATATGCTTTTGAACTCCTTTATTTTTGCCTGTCATATTTGCGCCGTTATCGTAGCCTTGTCCTCTCATATCACTTATATTTAAATTGAAATCACAGAGCTTTGCCCACTCTCTGATTAGCCGAGTTCTGTGTTGGCGCGCGGTTCAAATTTAGCCTCATCCATACTGGCACGTGTTTAAAATTTATTTTTATACTAGCTTATTTAAAATAAAATTCATTTTGACATTAAATTTGGTTGACATTTTAAAATTTTAAAAACAGCACACATTTTATTTAAAGAAATAATCTTGTAAGGCGCCCCCTTAAGGGGGCGCCCTGATGCTGTGCATCACTTGCATCATGCCTTGGGCCGGCCCTGACCATCACTACTCTAACCTTTTACACCACTTTACCGTTTACCACGTATCACGTAATTAATTAACACTTTCGACTTTCAACACACCAACTTTACCACTTGTCCCACACGCCTCGTGGCTCTCTCTAACCTCACTTCTTTCTGTCACTCCTCTCACTCTTCGCTCTGATTCTTGCGCCACCTCTGTCTGTACTGCTAAACCCGCGAAATCCCACATCTATGTAAGCGCCGAACTCATACCAATAAAAAATTAAGTTAAAAACGCATTTTAAATTTTAATTATTTTGTAAAAATTCGAATTTTGAGCCAATTAAAATTTTTTTTTTTTTTTTAAATAACATACAGGGTTCTCGTTTTTAGCGGGCCACTATGGGGATCTCGTAAACGGTTAGAGTTACGACTTCGGTTAAATTGGGGCAAAGTTGTATATTCAGGTGCCTAATAATTTGACGCAAACATAACTTATCTAGCTCTTTTAGTTTATGAGATATAGGAAAAAAAGTAAAAAAGTGGATTTTTGTTTTTTGCCCGTAACTTTTTCATTTGCTGGCAAATTTCATTTTTGTAAAAACATTTTTGTGGCCACTTTTTGCAAGGAATCAAATTCCTCAATTATATTTTCCGTGCGACGTTTCGTTTTTTTAAATCCATCATCAGGTCGATGTTTTCTTATGGACGCTATATCTGATTTTAACGCCAATTTGTAAAGCATTTTATTCTGAATTCGGCAATGTATAACAGTTGGCACTTTTTTGAAACAATTGTTGTTAAAAATGGCAAAAACAAATATTTTATTTAAAACAAATCCTAATCGCCATGGTAAATAATTGTCTTTGTCCCTTTTTGCTTGAAAACAGGTAAGTAAACCACGTAAAATTACTAATTAAAAAAATAGGTACTAATAAATATGTTAGGAATGCATTAACATTGTTCACCTATTAACAAATATTTTTAGAATATTTTCTTCGGTTAAGTAATAATTTTCTCTAAAATGTGTATTTAATTCTTAATTGTATGCCAAATACAATTATTTGTAACAAAAAATAACGAGTTATGCCTTTTATCTGCGTTAATGACTTCTAATAAGCAAAAAGTGTAAACAGATTTCTGGACGTTTTTTGTAAACTATGAACACTTACCTATTTTATTTGATTACGAAAATTTTGTTAAGACTTTTATACTATACTATTTTTTCGTTTAAGAAAATCGTATACGATTTTTGATACAAAAATTTCGTTCAAGAATTTAGCATGGAAAATATGAACCTTTTGCATTGTACTATTTTTTGGTACGAAAATGTTCAATTTGATCACAACACAAAGCGAATCATTTTCAAATACAATTATTTGTAACAAAAAATAACGAGTTATGCCTTTTATCTGCGTTAATGACTTCTAATAAGCAAAAAGCGTAAACAGATTTCTAGACGTTTTTTTGTAAACTATGACCACATATTATTTGATTACGAACATTTTGTTACAAATATTTGCATATCAAATAAGGGATTAAATACACATTTTAGAGACATTTATTACTTAACCGAAGAAAATATTCTAAAAATATTTGCTAACAAGTGAACAATGTTAATGCATTCCTAAGATATTTATTAATAGCGATTTTTTTAATTAAATCCCTTTAATAGTAATTTCATAGGGTTTATTCACTATCTTCCAAGGAAAAAGGGACAAAGACAATTATTTATCATGCCGTGAATTTGTTTTAAATAAAATATTTGTTTTTGCCATTTTTAACAACAATTGTTCCAAAAAAGTGCCAACTGTTATACATTGTCGAATTCAGAATAAAATGCTCTACAAATTGGCGTTAAAATCAGATATAGCGTCCATAAGAAAAAATTGACCTGATGATGGTTTTAAATAAACGAAACGTCGCACGGAAAATATAATTGGGGAACTTGATTCCTTGCAAAAAGTGGCCATGAAAATGTTTTTACAAAAATGAAATTTGACATCAAATGAAAAAATTACGGGCAAAAAACAAAAATCCACTTTTTTACTTTTTTCCCTATATCTCAAAAACTAAACGAGCTAGATAAGTTCTGTTTGCGTCAAATGATTAGGCACCTGAATATACAACTTTGCCCCAATTCAACCGAAGTCGTAACTCTAACCGTTTACGAGATCCCCATAGAAGCCCTCGAAAAACGAGAACCCTGTATTATTCTGCTCATTCATAAATTTTTTCAAAAATTTTCGATGATTCAGGGCAAAGAAAAAATTAATAAAAACGAAAAAACAGCTTGTTTGGATTACCAGGAGAAGGGGGTCAAAGGGGGTGCTAAATTTATGGTAAATATTTTTTATTTTATGATACCTACATAGGAAAATTACTCATTTGAAATTCGGTTTCAAGGGCCGCTGGCCTATCTTCAGGGCCGGCCATAGGGGTTGCGGGGAGGGTGTGCAACGCACACGGCCCCGCGGATTGACCGGTCCCGCTAGTCCGGCCTTGTCAGCTGTTTATCAGTCGTTTTCATAATACGCTAGTTCGACAACCCCGCCCTTCTAGTGTTATAAAATAGTTATTTATGTATCAAGGCCAAAAAGTACGTTTTGGCCGAGGTGCATATTACATTTTTTGTGCGATCGAATTAAAAACAATTTAAATATTTAGTATTTTTCAAAAATTGAGGTTAGAAACTACGTGACATTCTGTCACTGACAGATGACGGCGTATGCTGTTAGCTTTAATGCAAATTTACTATTTGGTATGCTGTAGCGGCCGTAAAAGTTACTTTTTCGGCCGTTGCTAAGGGTAACGTCCTAAAAAGTACTTTTACGGCCGTTGCTAAGGGTAACGCCGGTAATGCACTACTTTATGGTTGCTAACGCGTCCGCCAAACAGCTGTTTCTAGTACGATCGCACAAAAAGTTACTTTATAGGTACAAATAAACTAAATACATAGATTTTAGGCATTCGCTGGTTAGATAGTAAAGTAGTCAGTAGTTATTTTACTAGAAAACTTTCAGTTAAATTATTTAAGAAGTATTTTTACATTTGAAAAAACACGTTTGTAATGATCATTTTAAGTAAACTCTTGTTTTTTTTTGCCCCGCATTTATTTTCGCACACAGCCCCGAAAACCCTATGACCGGCTCTGCCTATCTTATCCTGCTAGGCCCTTTGAAAATGATTCGCTTCTAGGATTTCTGTTCTGCGATGTAAGATTGGCTGCCTTCTTTGCTAAAATTTCAACATTTTAAGTATCGCCATCCCGTCGATGCCTTAGCTTAGTGAACTAAAGAGCGACAGCACAAGGTCGTGTATCCCACTTTGCATACCCTGGTGAATATTTTAGTTCACAGATACTCGTTAAGATAGGCGCAAAAGTTTATGGAACTATCACAATCACAAATAGTGTCAGATTAGTGTTGGCAACATTGTTTGCTTATGCGTATTAGTCAAAGTAACGACACTGATCACGTTTATTTTGTGTAGAAAACTAAAATAAGTTATAAGATTAATTAAGTTTATTATATAATGGCACAAAGCAAGTTAAACGACTTAGCTGGTAAATTTGGAAAAGGTGGACCACCAGGATTAGGACTTGGATTAAAATTGTTAGCTGCAGGGGCTGTAGCTGTTTACGGAGTATCGCAATCTATGTTTACAGGTAATATATTTAATTTTTCAAATTGATCTGAGGAAATATGTTTTTTCACGGTTTGATAAAGATAAAACAAATTTTAATAAGTAGTTTTAGCAGGGCACGAAAGCCGATAATGTAGTGGCTATTACACAATCACCGGCTTAGAACGAATATGTTTACAGCGTTTAAATGGCTAAAAATAACATTAAATGTTAAATGTGCTTTTTGCAACTTTTCTCTGTATCATCTTTGAGCAATTGCATATTACATAGCTGTTACTGTAAAACATTGTAAAGTTTAATGACATTGTGTGAGGTTAGAATGTCCGTCATGCTTTGGTGTTAATTTAACTCATTGAATTAAAACCTGTTGGTAGGGTAATAGTGAATAAAATTTTTTTAGTTAAAAAGTTGTAATATTTGGTCAAAGCTAATGATTTTTACACTAGAAAATTAACAAAAAGGTGTATTTCAATCATAGTAATATGTATCGCTTTTAAAATCAAACACCAAATGTTAATGATTATTCACATACATTTGCAACATAGGACTTTGCTTATTAAATATTTATAATGTGCGTACTCTTAATAATTTGTATTGTATTTTTCAGTGGAAGGTGGACATCGTGCCATAATTTTTAGTCGTCTAGGTGGAATACAGAAAGACATTTTTGCAGAAGGCCTACATTTTCGACTACCATGGTTTCAATATCCAATTATTTATGATATCAGGTTAGCATATTCTATTGTAACTAATAATATTTTACAATTTTAATAAGGAAAATAAACACGGAAATAATTTTAACCTTAATATATTAGGCTGATAACAATTTTTTTTATGTTTAGACAAAATATAAATATTGAAAATATTTGCAATGCTAGAATAAGATAATTTAGAGTTTTTATCAACAACACTCTTATACTGGCTGCTGTCCAGTTATATTTAAGTAAATACACTTGGTATTTGTTTTGTTTGGTCCATTAAGCTGAACTCTGAACATGAATAAGTTAATTATTTTAACACTTTAACTGCTGTCTTTCTGTGAGGCAATGTCATAATTTCATAATTTTAGACTAAAATTTAACTTTAAATATGAACTGTTTATTTTGAAAGTGGCATAAGTCACTTTTATGTTATTTTGAGATATTAAATGTTTTGCGTTTTAATGGGCATAAAAATATTTATGCCAACTATCGCGAAATTTCACTTAATTATATTTGTTATCTGGATTACTTATATTTTTCTCATTCTCAGTAAACATAATTTTGTTCAGACGTTACCGAATCACCATTTTTCATAGCTGCAAAGTGACTTCGGCCACTTTTAAAATTCATACTTTATAAAAACTACAGACTTATGTTGATTTTGTTTGATGTGTTTTACTGAAGTGATGTTTCATAGGTCAGTAATTTAAGAAAGATTATGTGTAATTTATATAATACAGTGAAATCTCTCTTAACGGACACCTCCGATAAGCGGCCACCTCTCTTAACCGGACGATTTTACGGGAACCGACATTTTTATATTGATACTTTTAATAAATATTACTCTATTAGGCGGACACGGGCACTAAGTTTGCCTCCCCATTATGATAAAATCGCTCTTGTACGGACGCAAGTAAAGGCATGCGTATAGCGTAAGCAATATTATTTTTTATGAAAATGCCCCAAAAGTGTACAGTTGGTGACCCTACCTCCAGCTGGCAGTTCTTATTATGTTGGCATTAGTTTGGTAAATAATAAAGTAAAGGAGTTATTTTTTTTGTCAAAATATATAGTGTGTGTTAATGTTGTGTAGTAAAGATGACGCCAAAGAGACGCATGTAGCGTTACAAGAAAAGTTAAAAGTGAATAAAGTTGATGATAAAGAAAAACTCAGAAAATAATGTACAGGGTGGACTATTTTCGATGCCCATACAGGGTATCTCGGTTATTATCAGAGATAGAAAAAAACTAAGTACGTAGTCTCGATTTATTTTTTCAAGACAAGTTCATTGCCGTATGAGTAAAAAACAATTGAACATCGCTATCTTATTAAGCACAAAAAATCATGCCAAAAATGTCTTTAAAGTTTTTTTTTATCTTTTCGTTTAAACGAGATATTTAACATTTTTGAAAAGTGCAATAATTTTAAACGAAATTGTAATTTAAATGTTTAAATATAAAAATACCATACATTTTTGTAATCGTAAACAGCTTTAACAGTTTTTTTGCAAAAAGTGACTTATGCCACTTTCAAAATACATGGCTCATACACATATGAAAATGTTTAGAATAGGTAGTAAAAATAACCAAATTTAGTTGTAAAATAAACAATTGTTGGCCGACCGTTCGCCATAAGGCCTGGTTAGGAATTGAAGGGCTTGGTGCAATAACTGGCTAAACGCCATTTTTGAGCAAAATGAGTTTTGGATCTGTTATTGTGTAGAACTTTTTTTTAACATCGTTTGGTGTAAGAATCGTCCATGTATTAAATAAAAAAATGTATTTGTCATGAAACATAGCCTACTTTTGCCACAAACACAAGGACTAAAGACTTTTTTTAGTTTTTCTCAAAACTACATAGCTGATTCTTGCACCAAACCCTTCAATTGTGCTTAGTAATGAGAACATGAAAGAGAATTTTAATGAGAATCAAAAGTTGATCTATGGCACATTAAAGCAGCTAAAAAAAAAGGAATATGGAATGAAAAACATTAAAGATAAAAATGGTAACATAATAAATTACGGGCGAGGAAAAAATAATGGAAAGATGGAGACAATACTTTAAAGAGCTAGCGGAAACAGAGGAAATAAACGAAAGATACGAAGTAACAAATGTAAGAAGCGACAGAGGATGTCAGGAGATATCGAAGATTACATTGGAAGAACTAGAAAAATCAAAAGCACAATTAAAGATCGGAAAAGCCGCAGGCAAAGACGGTATTACACCGGAAATGATTAAATACATGGAAGCATTAGGAAAAGCAGCACTAAGGGCTCTATTGAACGAAGTAATAAAATCAAGAAAAGTACCAAGGGATTGGAACATTGGAATAATCTTACCATTATACAAGAAAGGGGACAAAAGGGAGTGTTCTAACCAGGGCTGCGGAGTCGGGAAAAAAAAGTCGACTCCGACTCCGACTCCTGATAATTTTAGTAGGTCGACTCCGACTCCGGCAAAATTAAATACTAAGACATTTTATGGTGTGTAATATAAGAAAGAAAAAAATTAGTATAAAAAAATTATTTAAAATTTGAGTTTTAATTTTGCGGCAAAGGACCACCTCGCAATTTTTTGTTGTACCCGGAGTCGGAGTCGGTACATTTTTTCTGACTCCGACTCCGCTGACCAGAAATTCCTCCTAAACTCCGACTCCACAGCCCTGGTTCTAACTTAGAGGAATAACATTAATGAGTGTACCAGGGAAAATACTGGCAAGAGTAATGGAAGGCAGACTAAAAGAAAAAATAAAAAGCACACTAGAAGAATCCCAATACGGTTTCAGAAGAGGAAGGAGTACACAAGACCCAGTCTTTATATTAAGACAAACAATAGAAAAGAACTTAACAAAAAACGAGGAAATATATTTGTTTTATAGACTTGGAAAAAGCATTCGATAAAATCAAAAGAAAAGATGTATGGAGGAGCCTAAAAAGGAAGGGAATAGAAATAGAAACAATCGACATAATAAAAGCGATGTACGAAAAAACGGTAAATATTGTAAGAACACAAAATGAAGAATCGGAAGAGTTTGAAACAAAAGAGGGGCTAAAACAAGGATGCGTGCTCAGCCCATTATTATTCTCAGTAGTCATAGATGGGGTAATTAAAGAAGTAAAACAAAAAATGAGACTGTTTCACCTAGGCAACTGGAAAATGGAAAAAATTAAGATAACGGAGCTGATGTTCGCAGACGGCATGGTCTTAAAGCCGTATTACACTACACAATTTCTTGTACAATTTGCTGTCAAAAAATTTTATACTAGATTGTACAGCTGTTGCCAAGTTACAATGTCGTAAATTGACATACGTGAAGTGTCAGTTTACGACCTAAGACGTGTTGTAACTTGGCAACAGCTGTACAATCTAGTATAAAATTTTTTGACAGCAAATTGTACAAGAAATTGTATAGTGTAATACAGCCATTAGTCGCGCAAACAGAAAAAATCTGCAACATAATTTAGATACTCTAAACCTGGAATTAGAAAAAATTAATATGAAAATAAATATTGAAAAAACTAAAACTATGATCGTTACGACAGAGAACAAAGGGCATAGCATCACATTAAATGGGCTTAGGTTAGAACAGATAGAAAGCTTTAAATATTTAGGAGTGATCATAGAGAAAAATGGAGGAATGGACAAGGGAATAAGCCAAAGGACACGAAATGTGGGGAGAATATTTAACAATTGAAGAACAACATTTTTTGGAAATAGAGAAGTTCCAAAAAAAACAAAAGTGGAAGTGGTCAAAAAGGTAGTAACTCTGGCATTTTTATACGGAAGTGAAACGTGGGCACTCACAAATAAAAATAGTAGCCGAGTGAATGCAGCTGAAATGAGATTTCTAAGAAAAATCCAAGGAAAAACAAAAAAGACAGAATCAGAAACGAAACATATAGAGAACAATTAAAGATAAAATCAGTTGAAACAAAAATACAGGAAAGGCAGCTGGGATGGTTGGGTCACATCTATAGAATGAAAGAAGAAAGGGTAACTAGAAAAGCATATGAAGCAAGAGCACAGGGAAAAAACGAAAGAGGTAGACCAAGAAAAACCTGGCACGACGAAGTTAAAAAAGCAGCAGCGGATAGAAACATCAAATGGAAAGACATAAAACGGCCAGCACAAGACAGAAAAACATGGAAAAAAGTCAGCACAACACAACTCAACAGTAGAAGGACTCGTGACTAAATAAAATAATAAATAATGAGATCATAATATGTCATCGCACTTACATATCGAGACAAATTATCCATAAAAATATCTAAATTTTTTATTATTAACTGCAACACAAATATCTAAAATGTTTGCTGGTTTCAATTTTTCAGTCTTAGCTACAAACCTTTTTTTTAAATAAGTAATACTTCTCTAGCTTGGCCTATCTTGTATCTCGTAGGCCCGATTGCACCAAGCAAAATTTAGTGTTCAAATACAGGGTGGGCCAAAGGGTACGCAGGTGGCAATTTTTTATAAATCGAAAAGTTGGGTCATGAATAAAAGGCTTTCAACAAAAAAGAATTCAAATGTCTCGCAACAATGTTATTTTATGCAAAATTTTATAACAAAAGTCGAAATTTAGGGTCAAGTGAGGGTATCTTCCTGTAGACTTTCAATTCTAAGAATATTCTTTCAGATAAACTTCACTCAAAGTGAAACTTCACTTCATAATTTATGCAGAGTTGAAAACTTTTTCAAAACTCCTTTAAAACTGCGTGTACTTTGCCATTCCAATCGATATTT
This sequence comes from Elmis aenea, assembly GCA_947652605.1. Taxonomy (NCBI): domain Eukaryota; kingdom Metazoa; phylum Arthropoda; class Insecta; order Coleoptera; family Elmidae; genus Elmis; species Elmis aenea. The sequence continues at coordinate 20,772,637 of OX393583.1, forward strand.
TTATGTCTAAATTCGCTTTAAGCAGGTTTTCAATCACGTTTTTCATCTAAACTATCCAGTTTCAGCCAATGATATTTGGTCTAAAATTCAACTTCAACATCTTTGAAAATTCTTCAAAAATTTCGATTATCATCTTTATTATTGAAAAAGTCGTTATTAATTTTTATGAGTCATCTTAAATTATTAATAATCATCCTTGTTTTTAATTATTATTACTTATGGGTATACTTAAAAGACTCTGATTAACAATTTGGATTATTTAAAACAACACATTAAAGATGAAATAAACGGCATAACTGTAGAAACTCTCGAAAGATGGATGAAAGGTTTCGAAAAAGGCTGGTGTTATTACTAGGTACGAGAAACCAGGGACCCAGACCGGACCGTTAAAAGACCGTAACCGGACCGGACCTTTCTGAAAATATGACGAACCGAAACCGAAACCGGACCGTTATGTAAGGACCGTAAACCGGACCGAAACCGGTAATTTTTTCGGTCCGGACTAAAATTTTCGGCAAAGATCGCGAACTGTCGGTTGTCGCGTCGGTTACCAATGAAATTAATGATACTTTTTGTAGCTTGTATTGTGCGTGTGCCGACAAAGTACAATAAACTGAAGGTGTTCTGTTTTAAGTTCTAAAAAAAGTGTTTATTTAAGAATTAAGACATGATGGGTAGACAAAAAGTAAATTGGGCCCATAATTACTTTACATTTGATAGAGACAACAAAAAATCGCAATGCCAAATTTGCAAGACATTTTTGTCGATAAGTACAAAAACAACTACCTATTTATTACCAATAAAACCTTACATTTCGGATATACTCGTGGTGCGCTGTGGGGCGACGCATCTTTAGGTTCATAGTGGCTTTCTGCAAAGAAGATTGAGCAACAAAAGGAGCTATTTGTTTTTGTTAAATTGCATGAATTTTCACCATTTGTTACTTTGTTTACAACCTTTAATATTATAATAGAAAATAGAATAAATACGGTTATTAGATGGACAGTAGGTAGTAGGGGAGACATCGGCTGTGATGGCTTCCACGGCTATGATGGGACCTTTTGAATATTTCGAAAACCGAATGAAACATCATGTCGAGCGAAATAAAATTGTTTTCCAGCAGCATCGATTGTACACGCAATGCGTACTCAATATTATACTTAACTATCATACTAATGCATGAAAAGCACCTAATGATTTAATTTTTGGTAAAAATAGCAATTGGTTAATTTATGATGGAAAAACACTTGTGTTAAAGAAAATTTTGATTGTTTTCATTTGTTAATTTATGGGGTAAAAAATAAACGATGAAAAAATACATGTGTGATTTTCTATTTCCATTTCCACTAATACCTATAAATTAGAACAGCTTTTTGTTAGTGAAATTTACGATCTGTCACTATAAAACATTCAGTAAATAGTTTGTGTGAACATAAACCACTGTTAATATTGAGGTTTTAGTAAAGATTGCTTTTATTTTTTTAAAAACCGGACCGAAAAAGACCGCGGTTAAGACCGGGGTCTGCGTAAAAAAAATCGGAAACCGAAACCGGACCTTTATTTTAAAATATTGTAAGACCGTAACTGAAACCGGACCCCAAAATCCAAAGGGTCCGGGTCCCTGCGAGAAACATTTCGAGAATGTAATAAATTTTTGTTATCCTTGCGATAATATTAATAAAATGAGTTTTCTCCAGGTATGGTAAGTCGACAGAAAAATTAATGACTCGTGACGCCTGAGTCGGCATTTTTAAAACCGACTCCTGACTCCTTTCGCTAATGCATTACCCTGGAGAACATTAAGGAAAACCGCTTAGTATCGAGTATCGGTATTGAATATTTTCAATTTAATTTTCGTTCTTGAACAAAAAACAAGGTGCCATTCCCGTTCTTAAAAAAAAAGGGTTAATCTCATTATTTTGTTTACGTTCAGTTTCCATCTTTGATAATAATTGATAAATCAAAGAGTCAGGAGTCGACAGTGTTTCTGACTTCGACTACCAACTCTTCAAATAGCCTCGACTCCACTCCCCATGTCTGATTTTCTTTATTTTAACTGCATTAACAAAGTAATAGCAAGAACACTAAAAATTGTTGCTATAGATTAAAAACGAGTTTGAAATAATGCTGAGGTTGATAATTAACATGAAGTATTGACTTTACAGTAAAGTTTATCCGAAAGAATATGCTTAGAATTGAAAAGTCTTCAAATAAATACCCCAAATCCCGACTTTTGTCATAAAACTTTGTTGCATAATATGATTTTTTGTTGAAAACGTTTTATTCATAATAACTTTTCAATTTATGCAAAAATTGGCACGTGCCTAACTTTTGGCTTACCCTATTATTCCACTACATCTGTCAATATTCACTGTATCAGATAATAAAGGCCCTTGACACGGGTTTGTTGCTGTGCAAATGGGCTTCACCATTTAAAAAATCCCAATGAAGTCAACTTGAAAATCAAGGCATCCTTTGTAATATGAAACTTATGTTACTTTAACATTTTAGATCTCGACCAAGAAAAATTTCATCTCCTACAGGCTCAAAAGACTTGCAGATGGTAAATATCTCACTCCGTGTATTGTCGAGGCCTGATGCAACTCAACTGCCTCTTATGTACCGTCAACTAGGTCTTGATTACGATGAAAAAGTATTGCCGTCTATCTGTAATGAAGTATTGAAGTCTGTGGTGGCCAAGTTTAATGCAGCTCAATTAATTACACAAAGACAACAGGTAAACAGACACTTTTATATGTAATGAACTTTTTGCAGTTTATTTTTAAATGGATACCCATAATGAAAGAAAAATTATAAACTGTTTTTGTACCTTATGTACAGGGTGGGCAAATTTCGATGTTTTCATAGGGAATCTCGTTAACTATAAGAGGAATCGAAAAACGGACCCCGCTTCCTCGATTTCTTTTTTCGAGAAAAAGTTAATGGTAAAAACTAAAATTGGTTATCTTCTTTTGTTTTCGAGTTATCGCCGATAACTCGATTTTTCGACTTTTCGTTTTGTGACCATATCTCGCTTGTTTATGAAAATGAAGAAAAATAATTTTAACGTTCTACAGGACTTTTTTGATAAGAATGCAGTGCCCTAGACCAGGGGTGCGCAAACTTTTCATGCCACGCCCCCATTTTTTTCAGCATGTCAACTTGCGCCCCTCACAATTTTTTTTCGCTTTGAAGTTAGCAGGCATCAATAATTTTCGATCAACCGATACGAAATATTAAGGTGCATTTAAATCAGAGCGAACAGAACCGAACGAACGGGTTTTTAGGTATTCGTTCGTTCGGTCGTTCTCTGCGCAATGCAATGTGAACGAACATTCGCATTCGTTGATGATCCGCGCTAGTGTGAAAAATAAACCATGTCGGATAGAGTATAGAGAATTCGCTAGCTACAAAATGCACCATGCAAATCGAGCACGAACTTCCTTTGATGATTCGCTTGTTTACCGACACGCGACGGAACCTGTGCGAACGCGAACGAATTCGTTCGCTCGCTTTCGCTTCGCCATGCAAATTGCGCGAGATTGACCGAACGAATTCGTTCGTTCGCTTCTGTTCGCTCTGATTTAAATGCACCTTTAGAGAAATACAACATTGTAAACAAAAAATATATATGATATGAGCAAAAAATTACATTTTTTCTTTTAAAATTATATCATGGCTGTCATTGCGCCCCCTGCATCATTCGTTGCGCCCCCAAATGGGGGCGCGCCCCCTAGTTTGCGCATCCCTGCCCTAGACGATTTAAAAAAAAAAAAAAAATCAAGTGGTGACAAAGTTATTTTTAAATAGATCCCATATTTGGCTGTGGCATCACGAGAAAGATGATTTTTTCCCCATTCCAATAATATACAGGGTGATTGATTGAGACCGGTACTTAAAAATATATGAAAAATGAAAAAGGGTATGGATCTGAAATTTTGGTTATGACCATAATGTTATCTGATCTGTTTATTGAAAATATTTTCAATATGGCGACACTTCCGGAAATACCGGAAGTTGATGTCTACTTTCTTATTTCAACTACAATGGTATATTTTTTATTGCATATTTGGATTTAAAACGTTATTTTAGAGGGACTTTTATTAGCATTCCCTACAGTGATGTGAGTCGTAATTTACGCCGTAAATTACCACATTAATTACCGTAATTTATCCGTAATTTACCATTTTAAATTACCAAATTGTTATTGCATTTAAATGTAATTCAAGATTTTTTACAAAAAATAAACAAAATCGTTCTTAGACCAGTTAATTTTGCTGCAAATTTACTTGACCCTAAATATATGGGTAGAAACTTAAATAATGATGAATATGTTGATGCACTTACTTATATTAAAAAACTATCGACACATTTAATTAGGGGAAGTCTTATTAGTTATTATTTGTTCATTATAATTTAAACCTAAGTGAACCCAAAACTTTATTTCAACATAAGGAAGAACCTTGCGCTTCTCAGGAATCAACTTCCTTAGCCTTAGAAGAGTTAATATCAGTAAGTGAATTAAAATGGTAATTAAAAATGGTAATAAAAAACGGTAAATTACCACCGTAACGTACCTAAATTTTAAATTACGGTAATAATACATCAGTGATTCCCTATACCTAAGTGCAGTCATTTTATAGATTTTTGGACTTTTTGAAAATTTTTCGATTTTCATCGTGATGCTTAATATTATCTAACGCCGCCATTTTTGAAGAAAAAACGCTTAAATTTAGACCATGCCTAGAAGAGACCTTGGAGTCCATGCTGGAATTTTTGCAATCGATGCATTACACAGGGTGTTCAAAATTTAATTTTCTTTTAATACAACTTCAGACCACTAAAACTCGTTTTTTTCAAATACAATGCCCAAACTTTTTTTTCATTTTCTAATGCAAAATTACATTCTGCAACAATCTGTATTAGCCTTTCCTATACCTATCTGCAACAAGTTTCGAGTATGTAATTTTCTAAACATTAAATCATGTCCAATATAACCCTCCAACTTTTTGTATGGGCAAAAAGTAAGGTCTTTTTCGAGTACCCAAGAATGGTACAAAATGTCCCCCTAGGGGTAATTGCTTTTATGGGTGTTTGTACAACATATCTTAGTATGCTTTGATGCGTAGTATGGTCAAATTGAGCCTTTAACAAATTCACAAATAGCAAAAAAGCTTAACTGTCCGATATAACCCGACCTTCCCCTAACAAATACCTAGGTATAATAATTGGAAATAGAAGTATATAACATATGATAATAATATAATTTATTGAACGAAACATATACAGGGTTGCACAAAAGTATGGAAACAGACAAATATCTAGAATACTGTTGCAGATATAACAATGAAATTTTGTATCTGAGCGTTATGGTATTTTTCGGATTCGATGAAAATATTAAGGTTGCATTACGACTTCCGGTTCAACCGGAAACGGACTCAAACATTGAAATTTTAAATAGAATGCTCTGTATATTATTACATTTTTGGATTCCCCTTAAAATTCACTTTAAAAAATGTATAAGGTTATGTGGGTCTAAAGTGAATAGTTTTCGTAAAATTTACATTTTTATGGACATTTTGAGCGATACAGCACTTTCAATTTTTTTAACATTCAAGTTATTTAAAAAGGCAGTAGAATTTCGTTTGAAAATTAGATTGACAATAGATTATTTAACACTTTGCACTAGCTACATTTTAAAATTATTATACAGGGTGTTTTTTACGCTTGGACAAACTCGTGAAACTATAAACATCGATAACTCAATTTTCTTAAATACAACATGCTATTTGTTTTTATATAGTCTTGTAGAAAATTTGATTGTCTTTCAAAAACATTAACCATGTTTCATACCTGATATTTCATACTGATGTTTTTCGAGATATCGCGATTTTATTGTAAATTATTAGGGCAATGTAATATTTTTGAGTAGGCTATGAAGGTAGACAGCGGAAATTTTGAAACAATTGAAAGATAAAAACAATGAAGTTGTAATAATGACTTTCCTCGCTTATTTTCGACATTTTTAATAATGTAGATGTAATTTTACCATTTTTACGTTTAAATCGAGGTTTCTTAAAATTATGCATTTATTCATTGGATCAGTGTGATGGGACAATTACTGAATCCTGTGAACTAATTTTTTGTGTTTCTACAGTATGATTTTCGATTGAACCGGATACGGTTTCAACCCTATTTTTCAATTTAAAGATAATACTGGTCAGTGACTTTTGTTTAATCAGAGTTATTTTCGCGTACTCAATACATTATCAATCGATTTTTAAAACTTTGTAAACGATCACAATCAATTATATGAAAAATATTGTGGCCCTAACAAGAAACGTATGATTGGTAAAATTACATCTACTATATAAAAAATTTCGAAAATTCGAAGGGAAAAGATAATATTACAACTTTATTGTTTTTATCTTTCAATTGTTTCAAAATTACCTTCATAGCCTACTCGAAAATATTACGTTGTCTAAAAATTTACAATAAAATTGCGATGTCTCGAAAAATATCAGTTTTAGGTATGAAACATGGTTAATGTTTTTGAAAGACAATTAAATTTTCTACAAGACTATGTACAGGGTGGGGCACGGGAACCGACTGTTTTTAAATTGATTAGTACTCGGCCATTAAGAAATGTGGCGTCGTGTGACAGGTGTCATTTAATTCCTTAGCTCAAAGCATTTTATTATCAACTAACATGGAGCCGTGGACACTAGAGCACCGCGGTTCAGCGCGAGTTTCGCCGCAGATTCAATATTCATAGAAATGACTCTGTTCCCGCTCATGACACAATTTTACGTTGGGTAAACTTTGCCACCGCGCATCAAACTGTTATCTTCGGGCTATGCAGCGGTTTTTCGTGTAATTGTCGCGGATTTGCAGCAGACAATTTTGTCTGTTGACGGCCCCATAAGGTGGAAATGGCTCATGTCTTCATTTTTTTCGAAGAGTGCAAGCATTTCCTGTGCAAAATGCAATCGTTGAGGGTAATCCCTTACGTTCAATTTCTGCACAACCGCTTGTTTCTATGAATGGAAACGTAGTTCACCATACAAAATTCGTCTTACAGTACGATTGCTGATGTGAGTGCAGCTGAACGTCTTCGAGCAGAGCGGCCTGGGCTTCGCAGTACTGCTTGTCTGACTCTTTCCACGTTCTCTGGAGTACCCATAGTACGTTGGGGGCCGGGTGGATTATTTTCCATCATTGGGCCTCTTGTTCGAAGATTGTTTACCCAACGTAAAATTGTGTCATGAGCAGGAACAGAGTTAGTTCTATGAATATTGAATCTGCGGCGAAACTCGCGCTGAATCGCGGTGCTCTAGTGTCCACGGCTCCATGTTAGTTGATAATAAAATGCTTTGAGCTAAGGAATTAAATGACACCTGTCACACGACGCTACCTTTCTTAATGGCTGAGTATTAATCAATTTAAAAACAGTCGGTTCCCGTTCCCTACCCTGTATAAACATATAGCATGTTGTGTTTTAGAAAATTGAGTTATCGATGTTAATAGTTTCACGAGTTTGTCAAGCGTAAAACACACCCTGTATAATAATTTAAAAATGTAGGTGGTGCAAAGTGTTAAATAATCTATTGTCAATGTAATTTTCAAACGAATTTTACTGCCTTTTGAAATAACTTAAATGTTAAAAAAAATTGAAAGTGCTGTGTCGCTCAAAAATTTCATAAAAATGTAAATTTCACGAAAACTATTCACTTTAGACCGATGTAACCTTATGCATTTTTTAAAGTAAATTTTAAGAGGAATCCAAAAATGTAAAAATGTACAGGGTGTACTATTTAAATTTATAAAGTTTGAGTCCGTTTTCGGTTGAACCGGAAGTCGTATTGCAACCTTAATATTTTAATCGAATCCGAAAAATACCATAACGCTCAGATTCAAATTGCATTGTTATATCTGCAACAGTATTCTAGATATTTGTCTGTTTCCACACTTTTGCGCATCCCTGTATAAACAAAACGCGCGAGTTTGTTGAACATGTACCGAACCGTAATAAACCGATATTTTTTTTCAGTTCAGTTCCGGTTTTCGTTCCTACAAAAATAACGTTTTTTTCCGGTTTTCGGTTCAGTTCCGGTTCGAAGCCCTGATGACATATAATACAGGGTGCGCCATTAGTGCGATAAAGTCCATTATTGCCCTTAATGTCAACTTAATAAAAAAAAATTTTTATGAAACTTATAGTATTTCTACACGTGCATGTTTTAAAATTAGTTTCAAGTATACAGGGGGTTTCATAAAAGTGGGGCGTCACTAAAGGTATTTTTTTTTAATTGAACACCCAGTATATTTTTGCATAATCGAATTCAGCAAGAAAATCTCCATATGACAGTATATTGTTTTTTTCATTTTTTTGCGACGTTGCCAATTTATCTTAAAAAAATCTTTGAATTTCCAGAAAAACAGGGTACAATACTTGTCAAGAGCACAACCTTATGAATAATAATTGGCATATGATATTTTGTACATACTAAGTCAAAAGGTGTAGTCACAGTCTAAATACATCAAAATTAATTTATATTATACAGGGTGTTTCTTATAGATGTGCCAACTTCCCAATTTTCAAACATCAATAACTTTATTTTTTCAAATGGAACACCTTGTATATTATTACGTCATTTTGTTGCATTTTTGTTTTTCTTCAACTTTTCTTAATACTTACCTATACCTAAAATGAATATTTTCTGAGATATTTACATTTTACTTATTCTTATAAGCGTTGTGTAGGAATTTCCTAGTTTTCTCGGAGTAGGCCCCGACTTTGACAATAGAAACAATAATTTCTGTAGTAACAAATGTCAGAGTTAATTGCTGTCAATTGTTAAAACATAAATAAATGAGTATAACATATTTAATAGGAATTTTCCAAAAAAAGAATTGATTGATGCGGTCTATGTTCAGGGTGGCGTATTTTCGATGCCCATACAGGGAGGGTATCTCGGTTATTATCAGAGATAGAAAAAAAACTAAGTACGTAGTCTCGATTTCTTTTTTCGAGAGGAATTTATTGTCGTAAACAGATTTTTGATCTTTTTTAATTTTCGAAATATAGTTTTTTTTTTAATCTCTGATAATTACCGAAATACCCCCCCTGTATGGGCATCGAAAATACGCCCCCCTGAACATAGACCGTATCAATCAATTCTTTTTTTGGAAAATTCATATTAAATATGTTATACTCATTTATTTATGTTTTAACAATTGACAGCAATTAACTCTGACATTTGTTACTACAGAAATTATTGTTTCTATTGTCAAAGTCGTGGCCTACTCCGAGAAAACTAGGAAATTCCTACACAACGCTTATAAGAATAAGTAAAATGTAAATATCTCAGAAAATATTCATTTAGGTATAGGTAAGTATTAAGAAAAGTTGAAGAAAAACAAAAATGCAACAAAATGACGTAATAATATACAGGGTGTTCTATTTGAAAAAATAAAGTTATTGATGTTTGAAAATTGGGAAGTTGGCACATCTATAAGAAACACCCTGTATAATATAAATTAATTTTGATGTATTTAGACTATGTCTACACCTTTTGACTTTGTATGTGCAAAATATCATTTGCCAATTATTATTCATAACGTTGTGCTCTTGACAAGTATTGTACCCTGTTTTTCTGGAAATTCAAAGATTTTTTAAGATTAATTGGCAACGTCGCAAAAAAATGAATAAAACAATATACTGTCATATGGAGATTTTCTTGCTGAATTCGATTATGCAAAAATATACTGGGTGTTCAATTTAAAAAAAATACCTTTAGTGACGCCCCACTTTTATGAAACCCCCTGTATACTTGAAACTAATTTTAAAACATGCACGTGTAGAAATACTATAAGTTTCATTAAAAACTTTTTTTTATTAAGTTGTGATTAAGGGCAATAATGGACTTTATCGCACTAATGGCGCACCCTGTATGTATATGACAAAAAAAACTAATTTTTTTGTAATAACTCAAAAACGGGAAATGATAGAACAACAACAACAAAAAAGTTCTTACATAATAATTCGAAATAATTTGCCATTTTTACGGCTTGTAAAATTAAATTATCCCATTGTGTTTCTTAAAATTAATATTTACTTTTAGGTGTCCCTATTGGTGAGAAGAGAATTAGTGGAGCGAGCCAAAGATTTTAATATTATTTTAGATGACGTATCAATAACAGAATTATCATTTGGAAAAGAGTATACGGCTGCTGTGGAAGCTAAACAAGTTGCACAACAAGAAGCACAAAGAGCGGCTTTTGTAGTGGAAAGGGCTAAACAAGAACGGCAACAGAAGATCGTACAAGCTGAGGGTGAAGCCGAAGCTGCCAAAATGATATCCTTTTAAGTAACTAGTTGCGTTGTTTTGGTGTAATTATTTGACTGTCAAACTATCTCTTGTTTTTATACAATCGACGGAACGAATTTTCGTGCCTGTAGGAACATGTTGAAAACATTTTAAACAATCCAGAAGTTTGGTTGTTAACCCCTTGAACGTTACATTAAATTCTTGGGTTTATGCATGCGACAATGTGGCGGCGGCAGAGGCTAACCTTTTTTTGTGTTGTTTCTGTAATGAAGCTGTGAGTTGAAAAATATCATACAACAATTAGGCTGTTCTCTATCAGCTCCTCAAAAAAATGTTTGTTACAAAAATTACACGCAAAAAACACGCGAACCCACCTTCCAAATCTACCTGCATAAGATATTTGGGTCAAGAAAAAAGAAGACTTTTGGCGTCGGTGACAAAGACCAACCTAATTTTTGTCTTTTTCCAACTTATAGCTTCAGCACAAAATGCACGTTAAAAAAAAATCTGCCTACGCCGCCTTGATACTGTCGCGTGCATAAAACTGGCTCTAACGCGCGATCAACTGAAGTTATCCGCTTTCGCGTGTACAAGGCCTCAAATCGTACAGCACGGCACAAACGCGATAAAACCGCTCGAACCCAGTTCGTAGAACAAGATCAACGGTGCAAAAGCGGTAAAAATGCCCAAATTTAAATCGTAGAGCTTCGGCATTAGCGCGAAAAGAACGTCCGAACCCACTTCGTAGAGACCAGTCAAGGGGTTAATGTTATTTCATAGATTACTTCAAAAAAATGTCATGCAGTAATTATACAGGGTGGACCAAATTCGAATGTTTTACACGGTATCTCGGTTACCGTAATAGTTAGCGAAAATCTGTTATCGGTCTCTTCGATTGCAGGGGTTTGGAGCAGTCCAATTTTTTAGTTGCTCCGTTCCAGCTCCGCTCCGGCATCAAGATGCCTGCTCCAGCTCCGCTCCGCGCTCCAAATAATAATAAAATAAGTTTTTTTTATTTAAAAATTTGTTTTTTAAAACAAAGCTAAAATTTTATGAGATATGTGGAAATGGACCAAAAATTACAATATTTGACCCTAAGAAACAAGTGAAGTTAAATAAATGAACAAATTATTGATCTTCAAAAGTTAAAAAAAAGAAAAAAAACTTCTTTAAAATTTTTCAAAATTCAAATGCAAAATAATAAAAATTAATATTCAGAAAAGTGACATTATAATAATATTTTACTTAAAAAAAATCAAATTTAGTTTATTTTTATTAAATACTATACCCATGAAAATAATTCATTAAAAAAAATTGTAGTTTATAATAGTAAAATGGAGCAGTGGAGCAATCAAAATTATTTGCTCCGGGCTCCGCTCCCGCTCCGGGCAAAAACCCACTGCTCCGCGCTCCAGCTCCGCGCTCCGCTCCAAACCCCTGTTCGATTGTTTTACAGAGATAAACACATCTGTGTTATTAGATTTTTTATATCACTTTCCATTTTGGCACTACCGACGAAAAATTCAATTTGAAAGAGTTTGAAAATGTCACTGCAACTTCTTTATTTATAAAAATAGAACTAAATGTTACACAGATTTTTTGCCCACATTTTTGTGCTTAACCCTTTGCGTAGATCGAGAGCGGTGGAGTAAACTCGTCAGGAGCAGTATAAGCCAATTTGGTAGACAAATTTCTTATAAGAAAGATGGTATTTTAACTATAAATATTGTTAATTCATTAACCTAAAAACATTTTTAGGAAAAAAAAATCATAAAATTGTTTAATACCTACGCAAAAAACGGAAAAATACAACAAACCAGGGATGAAATAACGTTTCAAATCGTTACGTTATTGAATAACGTTATTTATTATTTGGTGTCGTTACATAAAGTACTAAATAACATTAAAAAAATGAATTGTTATGTTACATTATACAGGGTGAGTCACGACGGACGCCACGGAGTCTTATGGCCAAACGGAATATATTTTTAAACTTTTGTCGCTGTTAGATTATGTAAGTCAATAAGGGCTACATTTTAAAAATATTTTCAAACACACAGGGTGCTCCAAAAAAGAGTGACATATCAAAGTTATACTTTTTCTTATGGAACCCTGTATGTTTTTACATTTTTGGATTTCTCTTTAAATTTACTTCAAAAAATGTATAAGGTTTTATGGGTCTAAAGTCAACCGTTTTCGTGAAAATTGCATTTTCATGAAAATACAGTTACTTTTACGAATTTTCAACATTTAAGAACTTTGAAAAGTCTGAAGAAATTCGCTTGAAAATTAGATTGACAATAGATTATTTAAGACTGCAGTAACTACATTTTTAAATTATACAGGGCGTTTTTTACGCTGGGTCAAACTTGTGAAACTTTAAACATCGATAACTCTTTTTTTTTTTAAATAGAACACCCTACATTTTTTTACACCGTCTTATTGACAATTTAATTCTCTTTCGAAAACATTGAGGCCGTTAACGGCCTAAAATTGATATTTTTTGAGATATCGTGATTTTATTGTAAATTATTAGGGCAAAGTAATATTTTCATGTGGGCTATGAAGATAGACAGCGGTAATTTAAAACAATTGAAAGGAAATACAGGAAACTTATAATTTTGTCGTTTGCCTACACATTTTTGACATTTTTTTATAAGAAAGTTGTAATTTTACCATTTTTATTTTTAAATAGAGGTTTCTATCAGGGCCCCAATATTTTTCATATAATTGAGTTTGATCGTTTGCCAAGTCCTAAAAACCGATTGATAATGTATTAGGTACGCGAACGGAACTCTGATTTAAAAAAAAATAATACTGACTTGTCTAATTTTACATTTAAAAAAACATGGTACTGTTTTCGGTAGAACCAAGTGTCGTATCGTAAACATACAAAAAAATGGTATATAGGATTTAGTAATTATCTTAAAACACTGGTCCAATAAATAAATGCATAAATAATTTTAAGAAAACTTTACTTAAACGTTAAGTATGGTAAAACTACAACTTGCTTGTAAAAATAAATGTCAAAAATGTGTAGGCAAACGACAAAATTACAAGTTTCTTGTTTATTTCTTCCAATTGTGTCAAATTACCGCTGTCTACCTTCATGGCCTACTTGAAAATATTACTTTGCCCTAATAATTTACAATAAAATCGCGATATCTCGGAAAATATCAATTTTAGGTGAAAAAGGGCCTTAATGTTTTCGAAAGACAATTAAATTTCCTATAAGACGGTGTAAAAAAATATAGGGTGTTGTATTTAAAAAAAAAATGATTTAACGATGTTTAAAGTTTCACAAGTTTGACCAAGCGTAAAACACACCCTGTATAAATCTTAAAAATGTAGGTAGTGCAAAGTGTTGCATAATCTATTTTCAATCTTATTTCCAAGCGAATTTCTTCAGACTTCTCAAACTTTTTAAATGTTGAAAATTTTTGAAAGTACTGTATTTTCATTCATTTTTGGAGCACCCTGTATGTTTAAAAATATTTTTAAAATGTAGCCCTTATTGACTTACATAATCAGTAATGACAAAAGTTTGAAAATATATACCGTTCGGCCATAAAACTCCGTGGCGTCCGTCGTGACTCACCCTGTATAATGTTACATAAATTATGATATACAGGATGTTTCTTAAATAATGCGAAAAAACTTGGGAGGTGATTCTTTATTGAAAATTAAGTGGGGCCTTTCATATAAACATTTTTTCTTAGACGTCTCCTTTCGGAGTTTGACCCCCCTAAAGGGAAGCGATAAAATTGGGTTTTTTTTTATTTCTCAAATTTAGATGAATATAGAAGAATATTTGGTAGATGTTTTATACTTATTAAAAGGTTTCACCTAGTAATATTTTTAATCATCTCCCACCTTCACAGGGGGCTGAAAAGTGCGACCCCTGTTGGTTTTTTATTCAGAACTTTTTGGTGAGTTTAATTTATTTAGAACCTCCTTTTATTCTTTAGTTTTTCTCGTAAATCCTACAGTTTTGAGTAAAAAATTAAATGAGTGAATATGATGCTTATGTTCGTATTGGGTAGATTTGACGGGCGTTTTAGCGTTGTCGCCGCGTAAACGTCAAAATAAATTGCACCCGTCACTTCTACCCAATATGAACATAAACAAACCATGGCAACCACCAAAATGAATCGTTTTATATTGGAATATTTGATGGTTCATATTTACTTATTTTATTTTTTATTTTCGATAAGGAATCATCTCCCGATTTTTTTCGCATTATTTAAGAAACATGCTGTATAAAAATAATTTTTATTTGTAACTCTGAAATTATTTTTGGGATCTGTAAATGTAAATTTAAAAAATTGAACAAAATTACTTTGAAATAATTTATTTTCATTTTAATTTCTAAAATACAAACAAAATATTATATCTTCTGAAAATAAAAAGATCGTCATACAAAAATTTAATTTATAGAGAATAACGATGCAAAATAACTTTTAATGAAACGTTATTGGTTATTATAACGTTATTAAAATATCGTTACGTTATTGTATTAGAAATTATAGTTGAATCGTTATTATAACGTTATCGGGTATCGTTACGTTACGTTTTCCATCCCTGCAACAAATATTTGAGGAATACATGCCTACACAGACATATTACATTACTCCCGCCACGAACCCTTTAACGGAATGCGCCGCTTGGTAAGAAACCCTGCTAGCGAGTTTAGTCGGTTTGAGCAGTCCCAACCAATTTAATTTGCGACCCGAGTATACTCGTCTTTAGCAGCGAAAGGGTTAATTGAAAAACAAAATAAAAAATTTTTTAACGTTCTTCACTTTCGAAATACAAAGTGAAATTATATTTTGTTAAATAGAAACCCTAGTAGGCTATGACTTTATATGAAAGAACATTTTAGCTTTTCTAAAATATACAGTTTTACGTATTTGTTGCAAGAAATAACCGAGAAATGCCTAATTTTATGAAAATGTTATTAAAGTTTGTCATAATTTCATAAACAAGTGATTTTTGCAATTAAAAACAACTAGGCGACGTTTCGAAGTAAATTCTGCAGCAACTGCTATATTTGTACCACTTAAGGGCCATAACCCATTGGCGCGACTTGTCGCGTTGAGTTGCGCACGGCAAAATTTTTTTTGTATTTATATGGTGCAACGCCCACCTACGCGACGTGACTCGCTTGCCGCGCGCGACTGGATTTGAGTAGCGATTCCGCCGCGACTCGATTGTCGCGCGCGACTTAAGATTACACGTTTTTATATGGAGCATAAGCATAACCCACTGCAACTGCCAGTCGCGCGCGACTTGTCAACAAAACATCACGTCTCGGCATTGAACTGACGTGAAAATATTTTTCGTTCCGGTTTCGGTTTGGCTGAAAATTCCGGTTCAGTTTCGGTTCGGTTCCGGTTCAGTTCCGGTTCAGTTTCTGTTCCGGCTCGAATAACAAGTTAAAAGTAAGTCTGAACATGAATTCAATTTCTTTTAATTCTTCGTTTTTAGTTTTAGAATTTGATAAAATATAAGAACTTAATAAGATTAAATAAATTTATTAACGAAAACAAAATATAATCCAAAAATTATTTACATTTATAATAAAAAATATTGGCGGTTTTGTAAGTACGAAATAATATTGAAATATAAATTAATATGTGTATATGTCCGCAAATACTGTAGAAGCAATTATTAATTAAAAGAAAAAAAATCGTAAAGCTAACAGTAAAATAGTATTTAATTATATGTATACACTTACTTATTAAATTTCTTTCGTAAGAAATTTTAACTGTTCACTTGGGTACTGATTCACTAGACACAAAGGGCAAACGAATTTGTTACTGTACAAAACAGCAATGAACTTTTAGAAGTTTTTTTCACAATTTAGAACCAAAATAGAAACACATATTTTATTGCTACAATAGTTAAGACACGTGTTGTATGGCAACCCCGTCGAGGGACGAAACCGACCACACCATAATAAAATTTTAACACAAAGTGTCCCATGGTCGAAGAAGTAAAATACATATCTCAATCACTTTTACAGTTATAACTTGTGGAATTTTTTACTTGATTCCGGATTGCAAAATTACAAATCTCAAAAACAACTTTTTTTAGTTTTTAAAACTGATCTTTTCGTGTAGAATGGTAAAGCGAAAAAAAAATTGAACCCTTCTGTAACCGAAATTAACCGTTATTATATTTTTTCGTTCTAACCTAAATTAACCGTTAATAAAATTTCGTTGCAGTTACGGTTTTGGTTTTTAACACGTTGACTGCGGCGCTATTCGACAGTACTTTGGCGTTGACTGCGTTACATACCGCCGTGGTCTTGTAACCAGGGACTAAAAACGAAAAAAATTCCGTTCGTTTCTGTTCGGAACGAAAACAAAATATATCGTTTTCGTTCTTTTCGTTCAAACCGAAAAAATTCCTTTTTCGTTTTCGTGAACCGAAATAAAAACGGTTAAAACCGGTTTTACAATATTTTTTTGTCGTCAAAAAATCGAGGACTTTCATTTTTTTTTCTAGTCACCAAAAAACCCTTTCTAAATACGATAACAATATTTGCATCTCAACTAAAATATAAACGATGACGATGGGGTTTGATGCTCACGGACAGCATATTTTAG
Source organism: Elmis aenea (assembly GCA_947652605.1). Taxonomy (NCBI): domain Eukaryota; kingdom Metazoa; phylum Arthropoda; class Insecta; order Coleoptera; family Elmidae; genus Elmis; species Elmis aenea. The sequence continues at coordinate 20,789,579 of OX393583.1, forward strand.
ACTGGCGAACCGTCGCCATATTAAATTTACCAAATCGTTAAACACATTAACATTTAATCATTTTATTAAGTTTAACACCCGTAAGGTGCAAACACACAACGTGATTAGGTTAAATTAGACAGACGATCTTTATCTAAAAATATAAAAAAATAGCAAGTGCTTATTTAAATTTGTTTTAGTACTAAAAATCTATGCATTTGAATTAAATAAGATCCTGCTGTAATTATTTAAAAAGACAAAAGAATGAATTCAAGTGGATAATTTACTAAATGTTATAAATAAAAATGATATTTAAAAAAAACTTATATTAACTTGAAATATACCTTAACTTTAAATTTTGTAAATACCATACAATATACATTTTCACATTCCGTTCAATCTTACTAGCAACACATCTTCCAAATAATCTTCTTTTACATTGGTCGTTTTCGAAGTAAGAATAAATTTTACTATTATTATGTCTAAATGCAAATAAAAGATACACATTGATAATATATATCCAATCAAGTGTATATTCTATATTGATGATCTAAAAAAGCAAATTAGAAATAGAGAATATCTGTACCGTTAATTGTGTTACACGAAATTGCAAGTATAAACAATAAAGTTGTTAATACATATTTATGTATGTACATAATATGGAGAAAAGTGAAGCTCACTTATTTCAAGTGAGATTTTTTACTGCCTCGTGGAGTCTCTTCAGCACAGAAAGTAAATTCGCGTGTGTGTTTAACAAATAAAATTTAAATAGCGACAAAACCGGCTAAAACCGGTTTTGGAAAATATTTATTTCGTTTTCGTTCTTGAACGAAAAATCATAATATCGTTTTCGGTTTCGTTTTTGTTCTTAAAAAAATTTCGGTTAATTTCGTTTAACGTTTTCGTTTTCGTTCCGTTCTCAGTCCCTGCTTGTAACAGCTCATCTTTGCTATGCGTTACATACCGCGCGGGGTATGTACCGCAATGTGAAAGACATACCCATTTAAAATCTCCGCACAGGAGTAATGTTTTGTAAATTTCGCTTCCGCACAGTAGGAATGACTGCTACAAGACCCCGGGGTCTTGTAACGCAGTCATTGTATTAAATTCTACAGTTTTTCGTTCCAGTTTCGGTTCTGCTGAAAATACCGGTTAATTTCAGTTTTCGGTTCGGTTCCGGTTCGACTCTCTGATTTTAATAGGGAAAACCGATTCGGACTTCAATAAATTCAAATTTGGAATGGCCTCATGAAAGTAATTAAATTCGAAGGATGAGGCACTACTGTATTTTTATTAACATTTGTTCACACAAGACAACACCAAATGTTATCATTCTTCATAACCCCCCCCCCCTCTTTGGCCCAAAATGTCCCGGCCGTGGTAGCGACATTTATGGCAGCGCTACATTAGTTGTACAATATACTATTTGATTTTAATGAATTTGTTCCATACTTTTCCGCTCACACAAAGCGTCCCAGTAAAATCTCCCTAGCCCTGTAACCTCTATATTTTGAGAGATAGCGTATCGGTTTTAATTTTGAATATTAATTGGATTTTATAGTTTTAATCAGTTGGCACTCAATTAATATTTTATCCTTAATAAGGTTTACTTAGGTGAAGCTGTTGGTAGAAATCCTGGTTACCTGAAATTAAGAAAAATCAGAGCTGCCCAGAATATTTCAAGAACGGTAAGTTGCTCGTTTAAGATTATTTCTAAGGTCAACTCCCTGTTAAAAATTACAATTTAAGGGTGCACTGCAAGAACGAGGTAGCTCCATTTTTAGCAAGGAGGCAGTTCCTGGAGTTATCTCCTTCGTGCACCAAACATTGTGGATATACGAGGTCGACCAAATTCGAATGTTTTACGGGATCTTGGGTACCATAATTGTTAGCGAAAATCTGATATTGGTAACTCTGGCAATTTTGTTTTGAGATAAACATTCCTGTTTTATCGCACGAAAAATGCAATTTCAACGTTTTTGAAAAGTTACTGCAACTTTTATTTTTAAAAGTAAAACTAAATGTTATGCAGGTTTTTCTATTAACGTTTTTATGCCTATTTTAAATATCAAATTTAAAATTTTATAACGACCTTGACTTTTGAGAGATGAAACTTATATTTTTTCAAGTGCAAAGCCTAGTAGGCCATGAATTTATATGAAAGAGCATTTTTTTTCAGCATTTCAAAAATACACAGTTTTACATAACAAAAATAACCGAGATATGGCTAATTGTGTGAAAATTTTATTATCAACGTTTTCCATGATTTTGTAAACAACTAATGTTTGCAATTATTAAACAACTATACGTCGTTTTCAAGTAAATTCTGCAGCAACATCCACGGTTTTACCATTTACAATGTTACAATGTAAACGTCTAACATGATAAACTTTTCAAAGTGTTCAAATTTAGCCATGTTCACAATACCACAATAAACAGATATAAAATCCAAAAGAATACACGGATTTGCTTAAAAGTGTAAAAATTTACTAGGATATGACGTTTAGTTGTTTATCTATTGCAAACATCACTTGTTTACGTAATCATGGCAAACTTTGATAATTAAATTTCCACACAATTAGCCATATCTCGGTTAATTTTTGCAACAAATATGTAAAACTATACAGTGTGTCCAGAATTCGAGGCTCACCATGGGTAACTTTTAAACCGTAATAGATACAAGGTTAGTTAAATGGGACAAAAGTTAGCTATTTGGGGGTGTATTTTAAAGCAGATCTTGTTTTGTTTAAAAATTCCATGGCTTGCGTGATATAACGAAAAAACAGAAAAATTTTTAAACCTAAATATCTCGGCTATTATTGCGAATACACAAAAACGTCAAAGGAAAACTTTTTTTGTAAATTTTGTTTGCCATAAGATGACGATAGTCAATTTTTTTTTATAAAATACCGTGCGAGATATTTGACAAAACAACTTTTTCTTTAATGGCAGTCGTAGTAGGTGATGACAGATTTAAAGATTATGTTTTTCTCTTTACAATGATATGATATTTTGTATTTCTATTTTCAAAAATAACCGAAATAACCTAAAAAAATGCAAAATCTTAAGATAAAAATCAAGGTTGCCATGGGGAAAAAATAATAAACGACGGGGAAAAAATAATAAACGACTGCATTTGTTGTATTTGGACTATTGCTTGTCTATTATAATAATTGTGTTAACTGGAAATAATGTAAAACGACATATGTAAATATTTTAAATCCTTGTTTGCTAATGTCTTAGTAAGAGGTATAAACTACATTCATGTTATGACTATTAGTGGTTTTACTCAGAAGTGGACTGTGACGCAGAAATCAAAACTGGCTCAAAGCGTTTATTACTGCGCCACCTAAAAACATCAGCCTGTCTCAGCAACGTGGTTATAACCTGTAAATCACAGTCAACGTTTTTAGAAAAGTCTAAATATCAATCGAGATCCCCTCGCTTTGTGCATCTCGCGGTCCACTTTTGAGTACAACCACTCTAGTATGATTATTCTAATTTCACATTACTTTTGTTATAATATCCCTGTTTAAAGAGTGACATAATAGATAAGCAAAGCTCGAAATAAAACAATTGAAGTCGGTTTTTGTTTTTTTTTCCGTGGCAATCTTGATTTTTATCGTAAAAGAATTTGCATTTTTTTAGGTTATTTCGCTCATTTTTAAAAATAGACATACAAAATATTATATCATTGTAAAGAGAAAAAAATAATCTTTAAATCTAAGTCATCACCTACTACGACTATGCCATTAAAGAAAAAGTTGTTTTGTCAAATATCTCGCACGGCAATTTATAAAAAAAAATTGACTATCGTCAACTTATAGCAAACAAAATTTACAACAAATTTTTCCTTTGACGTTTTTGTGTATTCGCAATAATAGCCGAGATATTTACGTTTAAATTTTTTTATCGATTTCTGTTTTTTTGTTATATCACGCAAGCCATGGAATTTTTAAACAAAACAAGATCTGCTTTAAAATACACCCCCAAATAGCTAACTTTTGTCCCATTTAACTAACCTTGTATCTATTACGGTTTAAAAGTTACCCATGGTGAGAGCCTCGAATTCTGGAGACACTGTATATTTTTTAAAAGATAAAAAAAAATATTTTCAAATAAAGTAATGACCTACTCGAATTCCCATTAAAAAAAAATATAAGTTTACTTCTTAATTTAAATCAAGGTTGTTAAAATATTTAATTGGTTTTTAAATTAAGCATAAAAATCTTAATAAAAAACTTACAAACATTAAGTTCAATTTTTATAAATAAAGAAGTAATGGCGAATTTTCAAAAACAATGAAATTTTATTTTTCGTCTGTAGTGCCAAGATGGAAAACGATAGATATAAAAATCAAATTACACAAACGTAACAAAAAAAAAAAAAAAAAACCTAAAAGACCGTTATTAGATTTTCGCTTACTATTATGGTAACTGAGATACCCCGTGAAACATTTGAATTTGGTCCACCCGGTGTCTCGATTATCTGGTCTAATGATTGTGAGGGGTTGCACAAAATAATCCGAACTATAAATTATTATTTCATTCTAAAATACTGTAACATATTTTTCATGCAGATTAATATTTTACATATTTGCCTAGTTGGCAGGGCTGCGGAGTCGGTAAAAAAAAAGTAGACTCTGACTCCGACTCCTGATAATTTTAGTAGTTCGACTCCGACTCCAACAGAATTAAATACTGAGACATTTTATGGTGTGTGTAATATAAAAAAGAAAAATAAATATAGGTATAGAAATTTCTTAAAATTTGAGTTTAAATTTTGCGGCAAAGGACCATCTCGCAATTTTTTGTTGTACTCGGTGTCGGAGTCTGTAGGTACATCTTTTCCGACTCCGACTCCACTGACCAGAAATTCCTTTTAAACTCCGACTCCACAGCCCTGCTAGTTAGTATTATTTTTTAAGGAAATCTGTGGTTTTTATTTGTTTTTGAGAATAGTTCAACAATATTCGAATATCAGTACGAATTTTTCTAAGACCTATTACAGGGGTATGGAACTTTTTTTTTTACAAGGTCCATTTGGATATTTTTAACATTATTCGTGGGTCATACAAAATTATAAACTTAAACATTAGCCTGCTATAATTGGTCAAACAATACAGGGTGATTCAAATTCGAGGGCGACCATGGGGATCTCACGAAGATAGAGGGTAGGTTTAAATTTGGCAAAGTTGCTCTGAATTTTATGCTCATTAATAATATCAAAGCAAATTTGAAATATCTTCAACTGTTCTTGAAAAATTGAAAAAAACTGAAAAAATTACTTTTTGTTTTTTGCTATAACTTTTTTATTTATAATTTTTTTTAAATCAAAAAACTTTTACATGGCCGCTTTTTATTTTACTTTAAATGGTGCCATCATTATTGCTGTGCCGATTTCGTTTTGTTTTATAGGTACCAACTTTTAAGTTTCTTAAGGCGACAAACTTGATTTTCATTTAGTTATTAGATACAGTGTGTACAAAAAGAAACGTAACGGACCAATATCTCGTCTTGTGGCAACTTTACAAAAAAAGTTTTGAATAAAAGTTGTTTGGTAATTTACTACATAACCTACAATTATTTTCAACTATACAGGGTGGTCCAAATTCGATGGGATTGCATGGGTATCTCGGTTAATATTTAAGATAGAGAAACGGTTAAATTACCAAAAATGTGCAGTTTTTTGAGACAAACTCAGAACCGTTTTCAAAAATATTCTATCATTTCCGGTTTTCGAGTTATCGAATAAAATGTGTTTTTTTGTCATATTAATAATGTGTCATATCTCCGTTATTGTTGTAAATATCGAAAATATTTATTAAGATTATTTTTAGATATTTTTATGTTTAATTTAATTATCCTAAAAAGAAAATTTTTACGCTCGCTGTTAAAAAGTTATGACACAAAATTACCTTTTTTTAAATGGAAGCGATAGTTGGCTATGACATATTTAAATTCCTTATTTTTTTCTCATTCCAAATATATAAGGGTTGAATGGATTTATTTTTAATAATACGCAAGTTATGAAGGTTTTTTAGGTTTTTTTTTCTAAGAAAATCATAGTAGGCTATGAAAACAAAAACCAAACAAGGTGTAAAACCTTACAAAACTCATGTGGTACAAGTTACCAAGGTTTTTTAATTTGTTGTTGAGATAAACATTGTAAATATTTGAAAATAAAAAAACAACGATATAGTCGGTATCAGCAGTAATGTAGGATATTGTTGTTTATCTTATGTTCAAAAAATTTCGTATTTATCTTAATAACAAATTAAAAAACCTTGGCAACTTGAACCACATGAATTTTATAAGGTTTTACAGCTTGTTTATTTTTTGTTTTCACAGCCTACTATGATTTTCTTAAAAAAAAAAAAACTAAAAAACCTTTATAACTTGCGTATTGTTGAAAATAAATACATCAACCCTTATATATTTGAAATGAGAAAAAAATGAGGAATTTAAATAGGTCATAGCCAACTACCGTTTCCATTTAAAAAAAGGTAAGTTTGTGTCATAACTTTTTAACGGCGAGCGTAAAAATATTTTTTTTAGTATAATCAAATTAAACATAAAAATATCCAAAAATAATCTTAGTAAATATTTTTGATATTTACAACAATAACGGAGATATGACACATTATTAATATGACAAAAAAAACACTTTTTATTCGATAACTCGAAAACCGGAAATGATAAAATATTTTCGAAAACGGTTCTGAGTTTGTCTCAAAAAACTGCACATTTTTGTTAATTTAACCGTTTCTCTATCTTAAATATTAACCGAGATACCTGTTACCTGTCACAAACGATAAGAACACGCCAAAACCGAAAAGAAAAAACAAAGTAAAATGTAAACAAGTAAAATAATAAACAATAAGCTAGGTGACCAAGTTACCCCGAGCTGTTCAAGTAGCCCCGGTTTACCGGTATCAACTGCTTTTATAAACAGGACAGTTTTAGTAATTGTGCCTGTCCACGTGAGAGTAAACTACTCTCGATAGCAGCGTCGCCAAGGTGGACAGGCACCATAACATGACTTCAATTAATTATCTCTTCATTAAAATATACGATTTTGTAGTTGTTCATTTAGAACTATTTTCGTAAATAAATAATTTTTATGATACTATATTAAATTACAAATTGAATTGTGCAAACCGCATGTTGCTAAGTTTACCCAATTAAAAGGTGCAGGGTGAAAAAAGTTTAATTTAATAAACAATGTTAAAAATATTATTTTATTATTTAATAAGGTATTCGAATTGTCTTTCTTCTTCTATTTGACAGTACCCAAGCCTACTATAAAAAGTCGATACGACATTCCGCCACTTCTCATCTGAAATCTGTTCAGTTGTCAGTATTATTCGATTTAGAAAATCATCTAAATTTTCTGATTTTGCTTTATATACGTTATTTTTGAAGTATCCCCACAAAAAGTAGTCCAAAGGTTACAAATCTGGAAAGCGTGGTGGCCATTTAATTGTACCTCGCCTTTCTATCCACCTCTTTTATGTGGATTAAACAATTTCGATTTTATTGTCTTTTATTAAACTAATTTATAATTAAAAAAACATATAGCTTAAAGATGAAAATAGAACGTTATTTGACATTTATAACAAATTATCGAATATCGAGATATTTCCAAAGCCGACTAATTAATTTCTATTAAATATTTTGTTTGTGCCCATTAATTATCAAGAAAACCGCAATAACTCGAGAAATATTTATTTTAGACATAATAGACCTTTAACAAATTTTAAAGGTAATTAAATTATAGATAAGAATATGTAAAAATATATAGGGTGTTCCATTTAAAAAAATTGACTTATCCGTGTTTGAAGTTTAACCAGTTGGACCCAGCATAAAAAACACCCTGTGTATTATTTTTAAAATTTTAACAAGTTAGCAATCACTACGACACTATTGTTGAACAAAGTTTCAAAGGAATTCGTTCTGAAATTGCTATGTTGTAAAATATCAATATTTTCTTCGAGTCTTGTTTCTGTCAAAATTTACATAAAAACTTAAATAACTCAAAAACGATTGATTTTAGACACATAAAACCCTATACATTTTGAAAGACAAATTAATTCTGCATCTAAAAAGTGCAAAATATCCAGGATGTTCTATTTAAGAAAACAAAGTGACGTATTGGTACGTAAAAACAAAACACTGTGTATAGTTGAAAATAATTTTAGGTTATGTAGTAAATTACCACAAACAACTTTTATTCGAAGCTTTTTTTTATAAAGTTGACACAAGACGAGATATTGATCCGTTACATTACTTTTTGTACACACTGTATGTTGAATAAATGAAAACCTTTTTTATTAAATAAATATGTTATTTATGTAAATAACATAATCTCATAATCATGTAACTGTAACACATTTTTGAATTCAGAAAAAAAGTTCTAGCTAACTAGATGAAAATCATAAGAAATTTAAAAGTTAGTATGTACCTATAAAACAAAACGGAATCACCACAGCAAAAAATTGATGGCACCATTTAAAGTAAAATAAAAGGTGGCTATGTAAAAGTTATTACAGATTTAAAAAAAATATACAGGGTGGTCCACATAGAAGGGCCACTTTTGGGATCTCGTAAACGGTAAGAGCTACAAAGAAGTTTTACTTGGACAAATTGTTCCATTTTCGGAGACCTATTCAATGATGCTTTAATGTTTTTAAAAATTTCCATGGCACGCTAGATAATCAACAACAATCAAAATAAGCAATTTTTTTTTAATCGTTAATAACTCTGCTATTCTTGAAGGTACGAAAATATTTTGTGGGAAAAGTTATAGTTTTTTTACGCGCTATAAAATGAAAACATTCATTTGTTTCAATATTGTTTCAATTCTTAGATAAATTACAAACTTGCATTTTTTTAAATGGAAACCATAGTTGGCTATTAGGGATTGTAATACCGGTAAACCAGTTTACCGGTAAATCGCAAAAAATGCTCTTCAAATTTTACCGGTAATTTGCCAGTTTTTTACCGGTAATTCCGGTAATTTTACAACATCTTTCTAATCATGATAAAAATCTAAATCAAATAATCGAAAAAAAATTGAGTATTTTCAAAGAGAAAAATAAGGGGAAAGCATACAAATGGCATATGATTGTTTGATTGTTTACTCACTACTCGACCAACAAGTGTAGTAGAATCCGAAAAACTTTTTCCGCGGCTGGATTATTTTGTACAAAAATTAGGTCGCAATTAGGAGACGATAGTTAAAATAAATTATATTTTCTACGTGGTTATTTTTTAAGAAAAGTTTAAAATAAAAAATATTGTTAATAGTTTGACAACATGGGTATATTATGTTAAATCATTTTATATTTTATGTTCAGAATAGTTTTATTTTCATGTGTTTTTTGTAATGTTGGACTATATTTTTTGTGATATTTTTATTTTATATATTATATATTGTCATTTTATATTGTGTTATATTAATATTACATAAAAATATATTACATACGTTAATGGCTGTTAACTAATACATTGTATGAAACTAATTGGGATAGTTTAGGCTTCAACTATTTCAATCAGTTCCATAATAAATAAATGTATATAAATATATTTATTTTTAATTTGGTTTTCCGAGTTTATCCGGGTAATATTTAAATTGGCTCGACGTTTCGGCAAGCTCTCACTATAGGGGAGACGCGGATAAACTCCGAAAACTACATTAAAAATGTTAGTAACCGCAAAAAATGTAAAAAGAAACAATATAATATAAATATATATAATAATATGATTTACCGGTAAACCGGTTTTGATTGACAGTTTTACCGAATTACCGGTAATTCAATTAGTCGGTAAATTTACCATCCCTATTGGCTATGACCTCATAAAAAATCAATTTTTTCCCTCTTTTCAATGATATAAGGTTTAGTATATTCATTTTGATATTTAGGCTCAAAACAAATTACTTCATCAAAAAGTCCCTACAAAGCTAAAGAGTGCCATGAAACAAAAAACAATTTACTTCCGTCATTTAGCGCAAATTTTAACTAATGTTATAGTAAAACATTAAATCAAAAATAAACCAAAATTTATTGATTTTGAAAAAGCAGCTTTTCGTCTAATGCTAATGATTATAGTACAGCATTAGACGAAGAGCTGCTTTTTAAAAATCAATAATTTTTGGTTTATTTTTGATTTAATGTTTTACTTTTACATTAGTTAAAATTTGCGTTAAATGACGGAACTAAATTGTGTTTTATTTCATGGTACCCTATAGCTTCTTGCAGACTTTTTGATGAATTTAATTTGTTTTGAGCCTAAATATCAAAATAAATACAGTATTGGCCAGATAAAAGTTAACAGCTCTATAAAATGTGAATTACAAATTTTTAAATTAAATTCTCGATGGAATTTTTGTTCCACGCTTTTTTCTATCTAGTATACTATGTTTTGAGGACTTTTAATTTAAAAAAAAAGTATTTACATCATTTTACATTAATTATTACCTTAATTGTTTTACATTTGTTGAGCAAAAGCATAATGTTGTACGATTACTAATCATTACAAATTTTACCAAAATATTTAATTTTCTTGATTTTATAATATAAGCAAAGTTAATTAAAATCAATGTTATTAATATTACTTAAAATACTAGAATAAACGGCTTTTTCATTAGCAGATAGCTTACGCGCCATATTACTATGTAAAATAAATACGAGCGATTAAACTGCTATTATCAATAAATGTCAGTCATAAATAAGTGACATTTGCGGCAATTGTTTACCTAAGACCTCAAAACATAGTATAGTAGATAAAAAAAAAACGTGGAACAAAAATTATTCCATTGAGGATTTAATTTAAAAACTTGTAATTTGCATTTTATAAAGGTGTTAACTTTTATCTGGCCAATACTGTATATTAAACCCTATATCAGTGGTCTCAAACTGGCGGGCCGCATCCGGCCCCCAAAGCAATTTTACGCGGCTCGCGAATACATTTTGAGAGAACTTCCTACGTCCGTACAATCAGTAAATTTTAGTTGTAGTAAGAAATGACGAAGTTTATAATTATTTACATACAAACATATGTCTATTTTCTGTATGTGTCGAAGAAAAATTTTGTAAATAAAGAAGGACAATAGCTTGTATATTCACTCTCATTTTGTTAAAAAAAAAAAAACGGCCAGTCAGCTACGTTTAGATCGTGTATTCGGCCCGCAGTTTGAGACCACTGCCCTATATCATTAAAAAGAGGGGAAAAAATTTTTTTTTTTTTGAGGTCATAGCCAACTATGGTTCCATTAAAAAAAAATGCAAGTTTATAATTTATCTAAGAATTGAAACAATATTGAAACAAATGAATGTTTTCATTTTATAGTGCGTAAAAAAATCTACAACTTTTTCCCCAAAAATATTTCTGTACTATCAAGTATAACCGAGTTATTAACGATTTAAAAAAAATGCTTACTTTGATTTTTGTTGATTATCTAGCGTGCCATGGAAATTTTTGAAAACATGAAAGCATCATTGAATAGGTCTCCGAAAATGGAACAATTTGTCTAATTTAAACTTCTTTGTAGCTCTTCCCGTTTACGAGATCCCAATAGTGGCCCTTCTATGTGGACCAACCTATATAAATAAAAAAGTTATAGCAAAAAAACGAAGTAATTTTTTCAGTTTTTTTCAGTTTTTTTCAGTTTTTTCAAGAACAGTTGAAGATATTTCAAATCTGTTTTGATATTATTGATGATCATAAAATTTAGCAACTTTGCCAAACTTAAACCTACCCTCTATATTTAGTAATAAGCAGGGACTAAAAACGAAAACAATTCCGTTCGTTTCTGTTCGGAACTAAAACGAAATATATCGTTTTCGTTCTTTTCGTTCTAACCGAAAAAAATATTTTTTTGTTTTCGTGAATCGAAATAATAACGGTTAAAACCGGTTTTACATTTTTTTTTTCGTCAAAAAATCTCCCTCTATAAATATGAAAACAATATTTGCGTCTCAACTAAAATATAAACGATGACGATGGGATTTGATGCTCACAGACAGCATATTTTAGACTGGCGAACCGTCGCCATAATAAATTTACCAAATCGTTGAACACATTAACATTTAACCATTTTATTAAGTTTAACACCCGTAAGCCCCGTACTGACCAAAATGGGTTCGCGAACACGGTTCGCGAACACGGTTCGCGAACTCGGTTCGCGAACTCGGTTCGCGAACTCGGTTCAGGAACTCGGTTCGCGCACTCAGTTTGCAAACTCTCGTCCATGACAGGTTCGCAAACACGTCCACATCAAAACATTATTGTGTTCGTAACAGCTCCAAAACAGTTGGTAAAGGGTTTGCGTTTTGTAAATAAATATGTCATCCATCTTAGGACTTGTCAATGATAAAAAACCAACCACAAATAACGTGTGCAGTCAGTAAGTGAGGTTATGTCAGACACGAGTTCGCGAACAGCCCCTTTGATGTACCGCCTCCAGAGCGAACTCTGTCCGAACTGGCGAGCTGTTCGCGAACTGTTTGCATACTCCAGGTACACACCGGGTTCGCGAACAGTTCGCGAACCCGGTGTGTACGCGGCTTTTTTAAGGTGCAAAAACACAACGTGATTAGGTTAAATTAGACACACGATCTTTATCTAAAAATATTAAAATATAGCAAGTGCTGTTTTAAATTTGTTTTAGTACTAAAAATCTATGCATTTGAATTAAATAAGATCCTGCTGTAATTATTTAAAAAGACAAAAGAATGAATTCAAGTGGATAATTTACTAAATGTTATAAATAAAAAAGATATTAAAAATAAACTTACATTAACTTGAAATATACTTTAACTTTATAGTTTGTACATACCATACAATATACATTTTCACATTCCGTTAAATCTTACTAGCAACACATCTTCCAATAAATCTTCTTTTACATTAGTCCTTTTCGAAGTAAGAATAAATTTTACTATTATTATGTCTAAACGCAAATAAAACATACACATTGATAATGTATATCCAATCAAGTGTATGTTCTATATTGATGATCTAAAAAACAAATTAGAAATAGAGAATATCTGTACCGTTAATTGTGTTACACGAAATTGCAAGTATAAACAATAAAGTTGTTAATACATATTCACGTAAATATATGGAGAAAAGTGAAGCTCACTTATTTCAAGTGAGATTTTTTACTGCCTCGTGGAGTCTCCCCAGCACAGAAGGTAAATTCGCGTGTGTGTTTAACAAATAAAATTGAAATAAAGACAAAACCGGTTAAAACCGGTTTTGGAAAATATTAATTTCGTTTTCGTTCTTGAACGAAAAATAATAATTTCGTTTTCGGTTTCGTTATCGTTCATAAAAAAATTTCGGTTAATTTCGTTTAACGTTTTCGTTCCGTTCTCAGTCCCTGGTAATAAGCGAGATCCCCATGGTCGCCCTCGAATTTGAATCACCCTGTACAGGGAGGGCAAAATTTCGAGTTTTAGACTAGGCACCAACTTTTATCAAGAATAAAATTTTTTGAGAAATCAATAAAAAAATTTCCCATTTGTTGCAGACTTTTTGAATGACGCTGTATAATATAATTTTAATTTCGTAGAAAAAATAGCTTTTACGACTCGACATGAAATCAGTTTTTTTTTTTCGTTCGGGAGATTTGCTCACTTCGCGGCTCATGAACAAATCTCACCTCACGAAAAAAACTGAACTTTTATCCCGTGTTGTAAAATATACTATTTTGCATGTCTGTCTAGAAAATTAACTGTTTCCGGTCAATTTTACATTTATGCTAATATTTTACAAAAATCGATACACTTTACATTTATTTAGCAGGGATTCTTAATAATGTTCATTTAGATTGTGGTTTACATACAACAATATTTCAATCATCGGTCGTTCGATGCTTTCGTTAGTCGTTAGTACTAATGATTTATGGTGTTATTTAGTATTTGCCAGGCCATAAGCCCCACACAATAACCCAAGCACCCCTATTTTACTTTTTGATCATACTTTTTCGTAAATTCATTTAATGATGGGTATTTAATAACTTAAACTTTCTCAGGTAAACTAACTTTTATTATTATTATTATTTATTGATTTTATTTAACATTATTTATCCATATAACAAATGCGGTTGGTACACATGTTTAATTGCCTATCATTAAGCACACCACTCTAAACTATCACAGCATTTAACAATTTGTTCTACAATTATTACTTTTGTTTCAGATTGCCAACTCTCAGAACAGAGTATACCTAAGTGGCAATTCGCTAATGTTGAACATTCAAGATCCAGAGTTCGATGATCAGTCTGATAAACTTAAAAGTAAGAAATAAAGTAACATCCTATTGTAGTGTAAGAAATAGGGTTATTCAGTCGTTTCGTTATGATTTGTATACAACATTTATCCGTTAGATGTGCGAAAGGATGTCACGTCGTGTAGTGGTTATTTTTACATATTTTTTTCATTTTTAACAGATTTGCATTGAAGATGGTGCAGTGTTGATTCTACACAACTATTGAATATTTGAAATTGTTATTAACTTTGTAAATATTCAATTCATTTATATGCAAAATATATATTAAATAAAACTGTTGATATATATGTGATTTTTAATAACTTTTCCAAATACTTTGAAACAATGAATGTGATATTGATCAACTGTTTTAAATATTATTACAGTGTGGTAGGTTAGCTTTTTTTTGTTTTGATCAAATTAATCGGTATTTCTTAAACTGGTATGTTATGTAACCCTCGGAAGGGAAAATATTTTGAGTTATTTTAAATTAACTTACTTACTTAATTTTTAATCATAAAAAAATATTATTTAGTGATATAACGGGTGTAACTGAATTCTGTTAGGTACCACCCAAATATCTTTTGCATTTATGCCTCAGAAATTTGGTGTGTTTTCCGGGAGTACAGAGTGGTCGAAATTCGATGGGATTACATTGGTATCTCGCTTAATATTCAAGATAGAGAAACGGTTAAGTTACCAAAAATGTGCAGTTTTTTGAGACAAACTCAGAATCGTTCTCAAAAATATTTTATCATTCCCGATTTTTGAGTTATTGGAAAAAAAGTGTTTTTTGTCATATTTTTAGTGTCATATCTCCGTTATTGTTGTATATATCTAAGAAATATATAAAGATCATTTTTAGATATTTCTAGAATTTGATATTACTAAAAAAAAATAATTTAAAACTCGCCGTTAAAAGTTATGACTCAAACTCGCCTTTTTTTTTTAAAATGGAAGTTGCTATATTTGGTTATGACCTATTTAAATTCCTTATTTTTTTCTCATTCCAAATATACCGGGTGTAAATAAAGTGTGGTACACCCCCTTTTTTCTTTAGTTTTGATTTTAGATAAATGAAATTTTAAACAAACGATATGTACAAAAAACCTGGTTTTTTGAGCACATGCTCACAATTGAGGCGTTCTTTGCAAAAACAACAATCAACAAAACAAAGAGTCAATTTTAGAAATTTTTCATTACCTACCACTACTTTCGCTGCTGTTGTCTGCATCAATATCGGGAGCTGGAGGATCATTAGTTTCCGCGCTTATATTATGAACTACTGGGGTTATTACGGAATTATTTTGCGTAAGGGATGTCAGAAATGGCGCCAATTATCCATTGAAAGTGTAGTCTCCGATTTGAAAAAAAATTGACAAGTGTTGTTTTTGCAAAGAACGCCTCAATTGTTTCACTTCCGGTTTCGCCGGAAATGACCCGAACTTTGTTATTAGAAATTAAACACCCTGTATATTTTTACATTTTTGGAAAGAGACAGCGATTTTGGATACAACTGCACTATTTTGGTTAATTTTTGTAACCTCAAATAATTTTTGATCCAACATTTAATTGTGCCGTGACCTGCATAAATTGAATTTTATTGTCAACAATTGTCCAAAAAACGTTTTTGTAAGTTTTAATTGACATTTAGGTTACCTTAATCGGCTTTGAAGGTTGAGGAATTGGTTTTTTGACAAAAAGTAAATTTTTTTAAACCGGAAGTGAAACAGTTTTGTGCATGTGCTCAAAAAAACAGTTTTTTTGCACATAAAATATGTCTAAAATTTCTATTATCTAAAATCAAAACTAAAGGAAAAAAGGGATGTAACACACTTCATTTACACGCGGTATAAGGGTTGATGTAATTATTTTCAATATTACGCAAGTTACGAAGGTGTTTTAATTTCTCGTTTTTTTTTTCTGATAATATATTGTTATCTTATGTTCCTACTATGTTTTTCTTTTAAAATAAAACTAAAAACCTTTGTAACTTGTGTATTATTGAAAATAACTACATCAACCCTTAAATATTTGCAATGAGAAAAAAAATAAAGAATTGAAATAGGTCATAGCCAACTATAAATTCTATCCAAAAAAAGGTAAGTTTGTGTCATTACTTTTTAACCGCGTGCGTTTATTATTATTTTTTTTTAGTATCATCGAATTTTACATAAAAATATCTAAAAATAATCTTCATAATTTTTTTCGATATTTACAACAATAACGGAGACACCAGATAGACATGACACATTGTAAATATGTCTAAAAAAGAACCATTTTTTTGCAATAACTCAAAAACCGAATATGATAAAATATTTTCGAAAACGGTTCTGAATTTGCCTCAAAATCTGCACAATTTTGGCAATTTAACCGTTTCTCTATCTTAAATAATAAGCGAGATACCCATGTAATCCCATCGAATTTGGACCACCCTGTACAGTACATAAAATGGTGGATTTTTAGTAAATATTGCATTTCCTGTTAAAACGGAAATCACCTTAACTTTGTTATTACAAATGGAACACATTTTTGGAAAGATAATACAATTTTTAGTACAATTAACATTTTAGTTAATATTTAACAACCTCAAATAATTTTTTGATCAAAACTTGTGTTTCTATCTTAGTGTGCTATGACCTTGAAATGGAAAAAGTTTTTGTAAATTGTATTTTTTTCTAGAAAAATACCACATCGAATTTCATAGAGGTAGATGCCTCAATGCAAAAAATATTTGGTTCGTACCAGAATTCAGTTACACCCGGTATAGAGCGCACATATCTACGACATCTGTTAATAGAATTTAAAAAAATAGAAAAAGCAAACTCTTTTTTAAATTTTACATTGTCAATGTATACAGGGTGTCCCAGTTATCGTGAACAGCATGGGGATCTTGTAAACGGTAAGGGATACAGAGTTGGTCAAATGGGTCAAAATGATCTATGATTTGGGAGCAACTATTTTATGCAGAGCAGAGCCGGTCTTAGGGTTTGCGGGGCCGTGTGCGAACACAAATGCGGGGTCGGATATTATGATAAACGGCCGAGTTAAAGTACAGGGTGGGCAAAATTAGATGTTTTCACAGGGAATATCGATAACCAGGGCCGCCCTTAGGTATGTGCGATATGGGCCTGCCCCCGGGGCCCCGCGCTACCAGGGGCCCCGGGCTACCAGTTGTTCGCATTTAAAAAAATCGTGAAAGGCTTTGCAGAAAATTAATGTTTATAAATTAAATGTATACAGGGTGGTCCACTTTTTTGTAGCCGGAGTCGATACAAAACTTATCTACAATTTTAAAGTGAATATTCCATATCAACGTGGGTCCATAAACGCTTCATTTTAAAGATACAGGGTGTTGAAAAAAAACGATAATTTTTAACCGTTTCTCGACCAGTAGATATATTTAAACCAAATTTGGTATACAGCCCCACAGGTTAGGTATCACATTCGGTGAGAATGTCAAGCCCCACAAGCAACCAGTGGCGTAGTTGTGGGGGTTCAGTTACAATAAATTTTATAAAAAAACTGGTACGGCTCTGTTCAAAATCAACCTCGAACTTGTTTTTGGGTAGAGCATTTTATTCTAAACAAAAAGTGTTTCTTGACTTTTCTTCGTATCTGCCACCGTTTAGCGCGGAATTTTATTTATTTTACCATTCTCCGGAAAAATTAGCTCATAAATTCCATCTAAAAATATCTCTAATATTCGAAATAAAGAAGTAATAACCGAGTTTTGCAGTTTTTAATAACAACGTGCTAATAATAAAGGAATAAGTTCTATTAAATTAACGCTTAATGATCCACATTTGGACCATTTACTCTGCAATTTGCAATTTTCTGCTTTTCGCGATATTTTTAGATCGAACTTGGAGCAAATTTTTCGCGAGAATAGTGAAATAAATACAATTTCGTGCCAAACGGTTGCAGATACGAAAAAAATCGTGAGTTTGATTTTAAACAGGGACGTACTAGTTATTTTTAATAAAATTTATTAAAACTGAACCCCCACAACACCGCCACTAATTGATTGTGGGGCTCGACATTCTCACCGAATGTGGTAACCTTTAAGGTGGTGCTGTGTATCAAATTTTGTTAAAATCTAC
Organism: Elmis aenea; assembly: GCA_947652605.1. Lineage (NCBI taxonomy): Eukaryota > Metazoa > Arthropoda > Insecta > Coleoptera > Elmidae > Elmis > Elmis aenea. The sequence continues at coordinate 20,807,937 of OX393583.1, forward strand.
TTACTGGTTGGGAAACGGTTAAAAATTATCGATACTTTTACGAAAATTTCAACACCCTGTATCTTTAAAATGAAGCGTTTATGGAGCCATGTTGATATGTTATATTCGCTTTAAAATGAGTTTTTGTATCGACTGTTAAAAGTCCTGCTACAAAAAATTGGACCAACCTGTATAACAAAACCATTCTCCTTCAGGATAAAGGTTTTATGATACTTTTGAACCATACCAAAAATAATGTAAAAATTATTGCCCAGGGCCCCGCAACTTCTAAGGGCGGCGCTGTCGATAACTATAAGAGGTATCAAAAAAAGGACCCCGCTTCCTCGATCTCTCTTTTCGAAAAAATGTTAATGGTAAAAACTAAAATTGGTTAGTCTTTTGTTTTCGTGTTATCCCTGATAACTCGATATTTTACTTTTCATGACTGTATCTCGCTTGTTTGTGAAAATAAAGAAAACTAATTTTGACGTTCTACAGGCACTTTTTTAATAAGAACGCAGTAGCGTAGACATTAAAAAAAAAAAAATCGAGTTGTGACAAAGTTATATTTTTTTAAACGGAACCCATAGATGGCTGTGGCATCACGAGAATAAGGATTTTTTCCCCATTCCGATAATACAGGGTGTCCACTTTAAAATGAAGTACATGGGTATCTCGAAAACCGTTAGAAATACAAAATCGGTTATATGGGGAAAAAGTTGCGCAATTACATGCGTAACAATAATCCAGTTTTACATTTTCAATAATTCATCCTGTTACGTAGTAACCATAAAAACGAAAAATGTACATTTTCTTAAAACCTCCACATTACCTTCATTCGAAAAGATTTGTGCGCCAAATTTTCAGGATGGGAGAAGTAACTAACAAAGGATTTTAAAAATCAAATTAAAAATATTCTAGGCCTACTATGTTTCGCGCGGTCATACCTAACTTTTGTTTTTCTTATGGACGCCATATTGGATTTTTGCATTTTTGAAATATCCATAACAAATGCTTTTCAACCATGTAAAGCACCGGTATGTTTGACCTAGGGAGAATATGAACATTTGCAAAATTAAGGTTTCACCACAGTAGGCCTTGGTGTCATGATAAAACAATTGCAACGACTATTTCTAACAACTGTCAAATAATACATATTTTTTTGTAGTGCAAACAAGTTAGTGATTTCAAGTTTTCAATGGATCATTTTTCAAATAAGCATAAGTATGAAATGTTGTAGTGCTTTATTCTCTGTAGGAGAAGTGATACTATAGCTGCAGAAATGTATTTCAATAAATACCTGGAAAGACGTCAGCTAGGTAGAAGCACGTTTCGGCGATCACGTGATAACTTAATAAATAATGTATGCTTAAGCTTTTGCATATTATTAGGTTGTTTCGCTTATTTTTGAAAATAGACATACAAAATATTATATCATTGTGAAGAGAAAAAAATAATCTTTAAATCTAAGTCATCACCTACTACGACTGCCATTAAAAAAAAAGTTTGTCAAATATCTCGCACGGTAAATTAAATAAAAATCTGACTATCGCCATCTTATAGAACACAAAATTTACAATACATTTTTCCTTTGACGTTTTTGTGTATTCGCAATAACCGAGATACTTAAGTTCAATTTTTTTTATCGATTTCGGTTTTTTCGTTATATCACGCAAACCATGGAATTTTAAACAAAACACGATCTGGTTTAAACTACAATCCTAAATAGCCAACTTTTGTCCCATTTAACCAACCTTTTACGGAGATAGCAATAGTGTCCCATGGAAAAGTGAAACACCCTGTATAAGAATGAATTTCGCGTCAAAGTGACAGTATAAGTGACATTAGGTTAGGCAGTTGTTACAGCATAATTCCAAGGCAACTACAGATTTTTTTGAAAACGCGTTTTGTAATTTGTTAAATTGTCAGTTATTGGAAAACTAAAAATTAATATTGATTACATTTATGGATACAGAATTTTCTCTACAAAAAAAACCTATTTTCACTTTTTCTCTAAAATAATATACGACTTTTAAAATTTTACCATTGAAATTGCTATGTTGCTCGATCCAAGTGTACACCCTGTATATCCCGGTTAATACTTGCTGTTCCTGGAAATCCCGGGATGTTTAAAAAAAAAAATTCAATTAATTTATGTTAAGACTTTTGTAGCATTATTATAACTTATCAACATTTGTTAAAAATATCTTACTAACATTAAATTATAGAAAAACATTCGTATTTCAAAATAGTTTGCTTTATCATAACAGTTTATACAGGGTGAGTCACGATGGACGCCACGGAGTTTTATGACGAAACGGTATATATTTTCAAACTTTGTCGCGGTTAGAATATGTAAGTCAATAAGGGCTACATTTAAAAAATATTTTCAAACACACAGGGTGCTCCAAAAAAGAGTGGCATATCAAAGTTATATCTTTTCCTATGGAACATTTACATTTTTGGATTACTCTTTAAATTTACTTCAAAAGTTGTATAAGGTTAGATGGGTCTAAAGTCAAGCGATTTCGTGAAAAATGCATTTTCATGAAAATATAATACTTACAAATTTTGAACATTTAAAAACTTTGAATAGTCTGAAGAAATTCGCTTGAAAATTAGATTGACAATAGGTTATTTAACACTTTGCACTACCTACATTTTAAAAATACTATACAGGGCGTTTTTACTCATTTTAAAAAAATAAAACACCATATATTTTTTTACACCTTATAGAAAATTTAATTGTCTTTCGAAAACATTAAGGCTGTTTACTATCTAAAATTCATATATTCCGAAATATCTCGATTTTATGGTTAATTATAAGGCAAAGTAATATTTTCAAGTAGGCTATGAAGGTGGACAGCGGTAATTTGAAGAAACTCATAATTTGCCTACACATTTTTGACTTTTTTATAATAAGGTTGGTTTTACCATTTTTCGGTCTAAGTAGAGGTTTCTTAAAATTATTTATGCATTTATTTACTGAACCAGTGTTATAAGATAATTTCTAAATCCTATAAACAATTTTTTTGTAGGTTTACAATATGACACTCGGTTCTACCGAAAACGGCACCATGTTTTTTTTTAAATGTAAAATTAGTCGGGTCAGTATTTTTTAAATCAGTGTATTTTTCGCGTTTCTAATACATTATTAAATCGAACTTTAGGACTTGACTAATGATCAAACACAATTATATGAAAAATATCGTGTCCCTAATAAGAAACCTCTATTTAAACGTAAGAATGGTAAAACCAACTTCATTATAAAAAAATATCAAAAATGTGTGGCAATAGATAAAATTATAAGTTTCTTGTATTTTTCTTCAAATTGTTTCAAATTACCGCTGTCTACCTTCATAGCTTACTGGAAAATATTACTTTGCCCTAATAATTAACAATAAAATCGCGATATCTCGAAAAATATCAATTTTAGGCAGTAAACAGTCATAATGTTTTCGAAAGACAATTAAATTTTCTATAAGAAGGTGTCAAAAAATATAGGGTGTTGTATTTAAAAAAAAAGAGTTATCGATGTTTAAAGTTTCACAAGTTTGACCCAGCGTAAAAAACGCCCTGTATAATATTTTAAAAATGAAGTTACTGCAAAGTGTTAAATAATCTATTGTCAATCTAATTTTCAAGCGAATTTCTTCAGACCTCAAAGTTTTTAAATGTTGAAAATGTTTGAAAGTGCTGTATTTTCATGAAAATGCAATTTTCACGAAAACGGTTAACTTATGACCCACATAACCTTGTCCAACTTTTGAAGTAAATTTAAAGAGGAATCCAAAAATGTAAAAATATACAGTGTTCCATAAAAAAAAGTATAACTTTGCTATGCCACTCTTTTTTGGAGCACTCTGTATGTTTTAAATTATTTTTAAAATGTAGCCCTTATTGACACACAATCTAACCGCGAAAGAAGTTGGGAAATATATGCTGTTTTGCCATAAAACTCCGTGGCGTCCGTCGTGACTCACCCTGTATACACTCGTAGGATGCATAAAGAACCCCGATCTCCATGACAAAGTTTATATCATTAAAATACTTTTACAGTTTTATTTCTGTGTATCCCAGTAATGCGAAGCAAAATAGCTTAAAAATGAAATGTTATTGATAAAAACGATGTCTCTTTGTTGCTAGATGCTCTCAAGATCATTCCACTCACATAAACAGAGTCTGGGAGAGCATTTTATGCAGCAGAACTTTCTGTTAATAAATTAAGAATAAGGATAAGTGACCGAAGCATAGATCGATCATGTTAGTTTTTTTTTTTTTTAAATCGTCACAAAAATTCAAGGTACAAATTTTGTTATTGTGTCCAATAATTTGATATAGCAATAATTTTCCTATGTATGCTTATTTTTTTAATGCAATATCGAGTTTAAAATTTAATTCTCAATCACAGGGGTCCCCAAACTACGGCCCGCGGCCAGTCATGTAAAATTACCGTAATTTAAAATTTTGGTAAATTACGGTGGTAATTTACCATTTTTTATTTTCTAGTATTTCATGTGTGATTGATAATTCATATTCGCTTACTGCCATTAACTCGTCTAAGGCAAAGGAATTTGATTCCTGAGAAGTGCAAGAATCTTCCTCATGTTGAAATAAAGTTTTGGGTTCACTTAGTTTTAAACTACAATGAACAAATAACAACTTCGCGACTTTTTTATTTGTTAGTTTGCTTCATTTTTGTTATGAATATTGCCTAAAGTAGAAAAAGATCTTTCTGTGGCACACGTTGTTGCAGGACAATTCAATATTTCTGTAGCTTTGCCTAAAGTTGTAGTTGAGCAAAGCGACTTCCACCACAAAACAGAACTTAACGCGGCCCATAAAAAATCTTTTTCAAAAAATTCTTCCTTTGCTTTGTACAAAGCCACCTCAGCTATTACTTGACCGATATGACTTCCCCTAATTAAATGTGACGTGTAATTTAAAATTGTAAATTACGGTAATTAATGTGGTAATTTACGGCGTAAATTACGATTCACATCACTACCCGCGGCTGTTTAAAAAATACACTGCTTAAGTCATATACAGGGTGAGTCACGACGGACGCGTCGGACTTTTATGGCGAAACGGTTTATATTTTCCAATTTCTGTCGCTGTTAGATTATGTAAGTCAATAAGGGCTACATTTTAAAAATATTTTCAAATATACAGGGTGCTCCAAAAAAGAGTGCCATATCAAAGTTATACTTTTTCTTATGGAACACCCTGTATATTTTTACATTTTTGGATTCCTCTTTAAATTTAATTCAAAAAATGTATAAGGTTATATGGGTCTAAAGTCAACCGTTCTCGTGAAAATTGCATTTTCATGAAAATAGTATTTTCAAAAATTTTCAACATTTGAAAACTTTGGCAAGTCTGAAGAAATTCGCTTGGAGATAAGATTGACAATAGATTATGTAACACTTTGCACCACCTACATTTTTAAAATATTCTACAGGGCGTTTTTTACGCTTGGTCAAACTTGTGAAACTTTAAACATCGATAACTCATTTTTTTTAAATACAACACCCTACATTTTTTTGCACCGTCTTATAAAAAATTTAATTCTCTTTCGAAAATATTAAGGCTGTTTTTCACCTAAAATTGATATTTTCCGAGATATCGCGATTTTATTGTAAATTATTAGGGCAAAGTAATATTTTCAAGTAGGCTATGAAGGTAGACAGCGGTAATTTGAAACAATTGAAAGGAAAAACAAGAAACTTATAATTTTATCGTTTGACTACACACTTTTGACATATTTTTATAGGAAAGTTGTAGTTTTACCATCCTTACGTTTAAATAGAGATTTTTTAAAATTATTTATGCATTTATTTATTGGACCAGAAGATAATTACTAAATCCTATAAACCATTTTTTGTCTGTTTACGATGCGATACTACGACACTACCGAAAACAGTACCAACCATGTTTTTTTCTTTTAAATGTAAAATTAAACAAGTCAGTATTACTTTTTTTTTTAATCAGCGTTCCGTTCTCGTACCTAATACATTATCAATCGGTTTTTAGGACTTGGCAAACGATCAAACTCAATTATATGAAAAATATTTTGGCTCTGATGAGAAACTTATATTTAAACGTAAAAATGGTAAATCTACAACTTTCTTATAAAAAAATGTCAAAAATGTGTAGGCAAACGACAAAATTATAAGTTTCTTGTTTTTCCTTTCAATTGTTTCAAATTACCGCTGTCTACCTTCATAGCCTACTTGAAAATATTACTTTGCCCTAATAATTAACAATAAAATCGCGATATCTCGGAAAATATCAATTTTAGGTGAAAAACAGCCTTAATATTTTCGAAAGAGAATTAAATTTTCTATAAGACGGTGCAAAAAAATATAGGGTGTTGTATTTAAAAAAAATGAGTTATCGATGTTTAAAGTTTCACAAGTTTGACCAAGCGTAAAAAACGCCCTGTACAATATTTTAAAAATGTAGGTGGTGCAAAGTGTTACATAATCTATTGTCAATCTTATCTCCAAGCGAATTTCTTCAGACTTGTCAAAGTTTTCAAATGTTGTAAATTTTTGAAAATACTGTATTTTCATGAAAATGCAATTTTCACGAGAACGGTTTACTTTAGACCCATATAACCTTATACATTTTTTGAATTAAATTTAAAGAGGAATCTAAAAATGTAAAAATATACAGGGCGTTCCATAAGAAAAAGTATAACTTTGATATGGCACTCTTTTTTGGAGCAGCCTGTATGTTTGAAAATATTTTTAAAATGTAGCCCTTATTGACTAACATAATCTAACAGCGACAGAAATCGGAAAATATAAACCGTTTCGCCATAAAACTCCGACGCGTCCGTCGTGACTCACCCTGTATAAAATAACCACAAATGTAATTCCTGAACATTTTAAATAACAAAATAACTTCAACCTACGAATTGGTAGCTTTGCAATCAATACAGAGAAATCATTATGCAAAAGTAAAAACTTTATGCAAGTTTTATTCTTTGTTGTCAGAAAATAAATATAGTAATATAAAACATTTTGAAAGATAAATGATTGCCGCATTAGGCAGCATTGTTAAGACTAACACATATTTAATGAAAAATCCTCTCAAAATTAACCGACGGTCGTATGATGTACAATTTTTTTTCAATTAGCGTTTCAAATTTGACACCAAAAATCGATAATGTTATTCAGGCTTCAAAAAAACAGTTACAAAGTACTCATTAGCATTATTTCAATACATGCTTGACGTTGATGATCGAAAGGGTTTTGTTTTGGGATAAAAAAAATTTATAGATTAATTTATTTGCCAAGTATATTTAGTTTATTTAATTTTTAAGGAAAATCTATTTGTTTAGTTGTATTGTCATTATTCTCGTTATACTTGTACAGGGTGGTCCAAATTCGATGGGATTGCATGGGTATCTCGGTTAATATTTAAGATAGAGAAACGGTTAAATTATCAAAAATGTGCAGTTTTTTGAGACAAACTCAGAACCGTTTTCAAAAATATTCTATCATTTTCGGTTTTCGAGTTATCGAATAAAAAGTGTTTTTTTGTCATAATAATAATGTGTCATATCTCCGTTATTGTTGTAAATATCAAAAATATTTATTAAGACTATTTTTGGATATTTTTATGTTTAATTTGATTATACTAAAAAAAAACTTTTACGCTCGCCGTTAAAAAGTTATGACACAAACTTACCTTTTTTTAAATGGAAACGATAGTTGGCTATGACCTATTTAAATTCCTCATTTTCTCATTTCAAATATATAAGGGTTGATGTATTTATTTTCAACAATACGCAAGTTATGAAGGTTTTTTAGTTTTTTTTTTTTAAGAAAATCATAGTAGGCTGTGAAAACAAAAAATAAACAAGGTGTAAAACCTCATAAAACTCATGTGGTACAAGTTACCAAGATGTTTTAATTTGTTATTGAGATAAATACGAAATTTTTTGAACATAAGATAAACAACAATATCCTACATTACTGCTGATACCGACTATATCGTTGTTTTCTTATTTTCAAATATTTACAATGTTTATCTCCACAACAAATTAAAAAACCTTGGTAACTTGTACCACATGAGTTTTGTAAGGTTTTACACCTTGTTTGGTTTTTGTTTTCATAGCCTACTATGATTTTCTTAGAAAAAAAAACCTTCATAACTTGCGTATTATTAAAAATAAATATATCGACCCTTATATATTTGGAATGAGAAAAAAATTAGGAATTTAAATAGGTTATAGCCAACTATCGTTTCCATTTAAAAAAAGGTAAGTTTGTGTCATAACTTTTTAACGGCGAGCGTAATTTTTTTTTTTTTATTATAATCAAATTAAACATAAAAATATCCAAAAATAATCCTAATAAATATTTTTGATATTTACAACAATAACGGAGATATGACACATTATTAATATGACAAAAAAACACTTTATTCGATTACTCGAAAACCGGAAATAGAATATTTTTGAAAACGGTTCTGAGTTTGTCTCAAAAAACTGCACATTTTTGGTAATTTAACCGTTTCTCTATCTTAAATATTAACCGAGATACCCATGCAATCCCATCGAATTTGGACCACCCTGTACTGTACAGTTATTTCATGTAAATAAAAATATACATATATTTTTAATCCGGCCCACTTAGCACTTTCAGTACCCCTATGTGGCCCTTCTCTCTAAAAGTTTAAGGAACCCTGCTCTCTAAAAGTTTAGGGACCCTTGCTCTATCAGAATCAGAGCTGGGCAATGCTTGAATGCTTACTACTTGCAATAATTTTTTAAGCACTTTTAATGCTTCGAGCACAATGCTTGGAGCACTTTCTAAAACAGATGCTCGATGCTTAGAGCACCAAGCACTTTCTTGAACACTTGGTACTTATTAAGCACTTTAGAAAGACAGTGCTTAATAAGCATTTTTTAAATTTATATATGCTTACTGCATAGTATTTAATCCTTAACATGTATGCTACAAGACTGTTTAAATTTTAAATTTCTTAAGCATTTCCAAAATGCTTAATGCTTGCTGCTTAATTTTTTTAAGCACTTGGGTCAGTGCTTGATGCTTTTAAGCATTTTTAAAAACCAAAGTACTTACTGCTTAATTAGAACAAGCACTTACACAAGTGCTTGAATGCTCGGTGCTTCAAGCACTTTGGGTCGGTGCTTTGCCCAGCTCTGATCAGAATAAATTAAAAAAAAAAAACTTGTAATTTAAAAAAAAAAGTTGACAATCGCCAGTCTGACATATTTGATCGTAGAAAAAACATTTAAACATCATTCGATAGAGAATTTTCCACGATTTACAAAAATATAAGGGGTATCCTTTTAAAATAACCGAGTTATATGGGTGCGACAGTCAAACTGAGTCACCATGTAGGTATAGGCATACAAATTCTTTTGAATACATTTCATTTCTATCACCTTTATTGCTGTACATTTTTTAGCAATGCTAATGCAAACTTAAATATCACAATAATTTATCCAGGGGCAGCTCATCCATAGGGGCTGCAGCCCCTCCAGATTTAACTGAAATTATGCATATTCTTCAAAGTTGTTTACATTTTAACAAAAAACATTATTTTATCATTTGCAATACTGCAGCTACATTCGATAGTTTACATTTTATGACAATGGCTGTGTTTTACAAAATTAATAATACGGCTACATTTCTCGCAGCCCCACAGCACTATTATACATATACGAAGTGGCGATAGAGATGGGCAGTCTCACTCTTTTTGGTGAGTTGATTCTTTTGAATCAGTTCGCTAAACTAAGTGGCTCAAAAGAGTGGCTTGTTCAGGAATGGTTCGGATTATCTGACGCTCACCACTCTGCAATCGTGTACAGAATGGACTGTGAGAACGGGTGGGGGGAGTTATGTTATTAAGGCACGATGTTGCTTACAGCCCATACAATTTAAACAAGCGCAGGCGAATTTCGACTACCTATTATAGATAGGTAGGTGAGTGGTATAAAGCTGAGCAAATCTTCAGCGGTCCACTCTCCACTCTGTGAGTGGTGGATAAGGCACGATGTCGCTTGAAAACCATGCATTTTAAACGGGCGCAAGCGAATCTCGCGTTTGGCCGGTAAAAGAGTGGGCGAGTGGCTCGCTTGTTCAGTGACGATCCACTCCGATGAAACGCGCAAGTGAGTCACTCAGTTTGAGCCACTCACTCGCGAATTGCCCCTCACTAGTAGCGAGTAGACATGGAGTGGGTGTTATGTGTGATATACAAGGTCTATCGCAAAAGTAACCGAACTTTTTAGAAATAACAAAACACCGGAATTTTTTTGGGTTAAATATATCATTTTATTCAAAATACAATCCCTCTGCAGCCATACAACGACTTGCGCGGCCAACTAATGCATCAAAAGACTGCGTTATATCTTTTTGTGGAATGCTCTTGAAGATGCTCGTCACGGTCATTTGGATGTACCGGGTGGCCTATTTTCGATGCCCATACAGGGTATCTCGGTTATTATCAGATATAGAAAAAAAGTAAGAACGTAGTCTCGATTTATTTTTTCGAGAAAAATTGATTGCAGTAAACAGATTTTTAATATCATTTTTAATTTTCAAAATATAGCCAAAAACCGATTTATGACAATTTTCAAAAATGTTAAATATCTCGATTAAACGAAAAGATAGAGAAAAACTTTAAAAACATTTTTGGAATGGTTTTTTGTCCTTAATAAGAAGTCATTGGCATATATTTTTTCGAGTTCATCAAATTAATTTACATATAAACCTAAAATGATATTTTGATACAGTTATTAGTTTAATGGCTGTATTACATTACACAATTTCTTGTACAATTTGCTGTCAAAATTTTTTATACTAGATTGTACAGCTGTTGCCAAGTTACAACACGTCTTAGTTCGTAAACTGACACTTCGCGTATGTCAATTTACGACATTGTAACTTGGCAACAGCTGTACAATCTAGTATAAAAATTTTTGACAGCAAATTGTACAAGAAATTGTGTAGTATAATACAGCCATATGAGTTAGAAATTTATTTCTATGATTAAATAAAATGAAACAAGGGGCTGCTAAAGCCCCTACGTCAGTGACGTCATTGGCATTTTTTTTTTCGAGCTCATCATATCAAACTACCCATTACAGGCCAAAAAAATTGGTAAAATACAGTATGTGGTTAATGAAATAAGTTATTTTATAGAACACTATATGCGCGTTCCATGTTGGCTCTCGACGAGTTTCGCTGCTAGAACCGCAGCCAGTTCAGCCCGGCACGTTTTAGTCGGTTAGCAATGCCTATGAGCGTACCATAGAACTAATTTCCTAACACCGTATGTGTGTAATATAGTGAGGGCGCATAAAAATCTCACCGAGGGCGCCATGGCTTAAACCAATCATAAACTTGACTACGATATAGACAACGACCGCTATACACGTTTTGCATCCATTAATGCGTTTCGGTAAATGTCTTATCAAGTTTAAAATAATATTGGCTTTTCGTCCGAACGTCTTTTTCGACCGTTATTAAAAGTATAAGTAACATCACTTTGGGCGCTATAACTCGGCCGCTAATGATCCGAATGGCATAAAATTTAGATATGATATCAATGAAGGATGTTCTTCTCGACGACAAATTTTTTGTACAGGGCGCCACTAGTTTTTTCTATTTGTACAAAGTTCGGTTACTTTTGCGACAGACCTTGTACATGCTATTGGGGCTCCAATCATTACAGCCCAAGCCAAATTAGTAGAGTGTTTATGTATTTTCAAGACCAACTTAGGCGTCATTTTCAATGAATCTATGTGTGATTTAGGCGTGTGTGTTCTCGGGATTTAGGCGTAAGCGGTGTGATCTGGGCGCGGAAGTTAGGCGTCGTGTTGGATGGGGTGCGGGTGTCGGATTAAAACAAGAGTATAATTTATAAAATTGCTTTATTATAGATAAAGCCAACATCAATCTCTCGGTTCATTATATTATCGGTAGCTGATCAAAGCTGTTATCAGGAGCTGATCAAAGCTGTTCAAAAGCTGATCGAGCCTGTTCAAAGTCTGTTATAAGGTGTTATCGGGAGCTCATCAAAGCTGTTATCAGGAGCTGATCAAAGCTGTTCAAAAGCTGATCAAAGCTGTTCATAGGCTGTTATAAGCTGTTATCAGGAGCTGATCAAAGCTGTTCAAAAGCTGATTGAGTCTGTTCATAAGCTGTTCATTACCTGTTCGTAGTAGCTGATTGCAAGCTGTTGCAATAAAAGAAAAAGTAGTTAAGGATCTTATTATAGCACGAAACATAATTCGAAAAAAATATAAAACGCTGAAATCTGGTCGCTTAGAGAGTACGTCTCGTTGGGAAGAAATCTTGCAGCCGATTACGTCGCCTTTAAAACAGTTAACAACAAAAAATAGCAGTAAATCTGACGCGACTACGTTTGACGTGGGCTAATATTACAGTTCAAAGTGATTTAAAACATAAATCAATGTCGACTTGAGTCAACATTTATGGCTGTTTTGAAACACTCTAGACTCTAATATTCGCCCACGTATAGTAGAAGTAGCCCGTCGAAATAAATTATTGTAATATTTCTCTTTGCAAAATTAACGATTGCTGTTACATACGTATACTATATTTGCTAAAATTTCGAAGCAATTTTATAAATTTCTGTTTTAATCCGACACCCGCACCCCATCCAACACGACGCCTAACTTCTGCGCCCAGATCACACCGCTTACGCCTAAATCCCGAGAACACACACGCCTAAATCACACATAGATTCATTGAAAATGACGCCTAAGTTGGTCTTGAAAATACATAAACACTCTACTCAAATTAACGGCTACGAGCTAATATGTTATTATTTCTAATGTTTTATTTCCTGTTGTTTTTTAAAAATATTGGCATTTTTTAAATATAAATGGTTAAAAATTCATTCAAATAAAAACAAAAAATCTGTTCAATATTTACAAGAAACGAATTTTTGGGTAGGTATACGTCTGAGCAAAAAAGTTGAAACTAGAGTTGGGACACTCTATGCCGCATTTAATTATTTGTCATTAAGAATATAACTCATTTCGATAAAAGTCATTGATAATTTAGTAAACCAGAAACAGCAAAGGAATTTAAATATAAACAAATAATATAAAAATGTAATTAATAGTTTTATACATGAAGCATATTTTTCTTTAATTTTACTGGTTGTGAATTTCGAACCCCCGTCCATAGTAAACATTTTTGTTACATTTATCGCTACAGCCTCCCATTCCAAGTTCTTACGAAATGTCACTGAATTATCCTTAAAATTAGTAATAGCAGCTTAGTAAAATCAATTCTTTTTTTAAGCGCACTGAAATACAAAATTTTTTATTTTTACAGGTGGCGCCCCAGTATATCACATTGAACAAAGCAGTAAAGGTGGTAGAAATGTTTTAATAAGTGCATTACAAGCAGCAAATTCTATAGTAAGGACAACATGAATTACTTAATGATATCATAACGTAACTACTTGAACATAGCACCAGTTGTACTTTGATATATTTCATATTTAAAAGATAACTAAACATAATGTTAATGTAATTGTAAATCTGCATATTATATGTTTAATATTTAAAATATATGAATGTTTATTATTTAAGTTTTTGACACTGATTACAAAGCTTTAGATCGCATTACATGAGCACTATTTTAAAAATTAACTGGTGTGGCCACCAAATTACTTCGCGGTACACTGTGGTCGTTCGTGTGTGTTAGGGTTTTTCATATTGGACATTTTTACTTGTCCCAGAATTAAGGGATGAAATTGGATCCCGTCCCTAGATCCCAGGATGTAGTTAATTATGTCAATATTTTTAAATACATAACCCGAATAAGGAAGGGAGCGGTTAATTATTTAAAAACAACTCCAAGTCATACATGTGATAATACATTTTGCTCCATGATTATTATAAATGATGAAATAATATTGATGAGAGATATATACCTACCAGTGGCGTGCGGTGACTTTTCAACCAGGGGATGCTGTCCAAAAAACGTCCAATTTATTTTTTAAAATCCAATTTTTTTCTACGCTCTTTTTTTTACAAAATTCGTCTAAAACAATATCATACAATCTTTTGCATTTTTCATATGTAGCATTAATTTTTTTTTCAATTAATATTAAAGCGAGAGCAGACAGTCTGTCACTTGGCTGCTTCTGGTGAATGTTTTTATTCTTTTCATTGTCGAAAACGATCGCTCAGCCGATGCGCTGGTGGAAGGTATAGTGCAAATTAATTGTTTTAATTTAAATACTTCTGTCAAAACATCTTTTAGCTCATCTTTCACAATTATTTTTTTTATGCAATTTATAGATTTTAAATGAAAGTCGTACTAATTCACTTTTTAACTTCATAAAATCAAAGTATTTTCCATAAGTTAGCTAAAGTGATTGTAACAGGAAATCTGCAAAATTCTTTTCATATTCTTTAAATTTACTGATGTTGAAAAGTTTCATAAATTAAAATTTTTCCATATCTCGAAATCGATTAGTTAGTTGTATTAATTGAAAGAGTTTATAAGGTTCAGAATGCTGTACTTGTTGCGACAATAAAATGCACACCCAACAGAATAATTTTGATAAGTTAGTGAGAGCAGCCACAAATCCACGCAATTTTTTCATATATTTCTCTATTAAAATATCTTCGAAATGTTTTCGTTTTTGACTGTATATTTAATATCGGTGTGGGTTTTGAGCTCCTAACAACAATTTCTTTTTCATTATACGGGAGAGAAGCAAATCTCCTTTTTTTTGTAAATTTTCAATCAAACAATTGCAATTATTATAAACCACAGTTTCATCGTTACTTTGGTTATCCATATTAAGGGTCGTGTTAAATAATAATCAAAATTGTATGTAGCGAAACAGTGCTCTAAAAATAGAGTATAGCTGATTTAAACAGAAGAAGCTTGATTCAAAGAAAGTAAAAAAAAAACTTAAACAACGGAAATGATTATTTTTGTAGCGTGCGGAAATATTAATCGAGTGCGAGCTGCCCATGGAAGCAAACGGAGTTACCGCATCCACCGTAGATCTTAAGTACGCAACGATACGGGCAATAGACTATAGACTGCATCGCAGTGCGCATGCGCCAAGGAAGCAAATTCCGAATCCGCATCCCTTAGTCATGCTCACATGTGCTAGCTAGCGCTACGAATCGCACACATTTCGCAGTAGTCAGCCGCTCTCTGGAAATAAATGGATGAATGCAAATTTTTCGAGCAGCAAAACATTATATCATAACACGTAACTAAAAATAAATCAAAGCGAAATAAAGCTACAGAAAATTCAAATATGATACGGTATAAAAATATTCTTGACGTGAATTTTAGGGGTTGCGCCGCATCCACCGCATCCATGGACCGCACGCCGCTGATACCTACATTTGCGAAATATTACCTTTCTTTGCAATTTAATTTTAATGAACACAATAACATAATTTGACCATACATTTTTGTAATATGATTGATAGGTGATCTATGCCTCGTTCACATAGTCTTACTTTTAATTTATTAACAGAGTCGTGCTGCATAAGGACCATAACCCATGGCGCGACTTGTCGCGCGCGACAGGTCGCGTTGTGTCGCGCGCAGCTAGATTTTCTATGTATTTATATGGTGCAACGCTCACTGACGCGACGCGACTCGCTTGCCGCGCGCGACAGGATTTTGAGTTGCGACACCGCCGCGACTCGATTACACTTAAGATTACACGTTTTTATATGGGGCATAGGCATAACCCACTGCACCTGTCGCGCGCGACGCCAACAGAACATCACGTCTCGGCATTGAAACTAAAGGCGCATCCCCATTATGTCGATATATGCCAACTGGCAATGCCAATGGGCGTTTACACAAAAAAATAAAACTTGATAAAATATTTTTTAAATGATAATCTGAGCTATACAGTTTATTCTCAACCACAAAAAATTTAAAAAAAATCATCCAGTTCCGAGAAATAAATTTTTAAAATGCCCTTTATATTTCAAATTCTGAAACGCGCTGTGATTGGCCGTGACGCCACTCTCCGCACAGTCCATGTGCAGCGGACTAGTTCCTATGCATCGCATAATGACAAGTTGTTATAATATTTTAATATAATATGTTTTTTCTTTTATTAACTATGTATATTATTGCAATGTACGTAAATTATTATTGTGACAAGTTCTACACCTTTTTTTTAGGATATTCAGAACAAATAAAGATTATTATTATTATAATGTTAGGCGCGAAGCGCGCGACGAAGACGCCGCAGGGGCGTACTTTGGCCGTCGATTGTAAATAATAAACGTAATCGAACAACAATTACAATTTATTATAATGAATAAAATACAAACAGTACTGCCTTTTAACAGTATTAGCAGAAGAATGATCTCAAGCCAACCCCGAGACCCCTCAGGGTGGCTTCACAACATATCTTAGAGTGGTCGCAGCGAGAAGTGGACCGCGAGATGCGCAAAGAGAGGGGATCGCGATTGGATTGATATTTAGACTTTTCTAAAAACGTTGACTTTTAGTGGACTTAATTTGACTGCTGTGATTTACAGGTTATAACCACGTTGCTGAGACAGGCCGATGTTTTTAGGTGGTGCAGTAATAAACGCTTTGGACCAGTTTTGGTTTCTGCGTCACAGTCCACTTCTCGCTGCGACCACTCTAAGTGTTTTTAACATAAACAAATATGACATTCCTGGACCAGGCATATTTGTGTTCAAATATTCTTTACGTATACAGTATTGCGAGAGGTTTTAACTAGTTGTTAGTTTAGTGTATATTTCATTATAAAACAAAGCAAATGTGTAAGTAAATTAATTATTTTGTAGAAATAATTCGATATTATACTAAGGTCATTTAACAGGTGAAAATATGAAAAAAAAGTATGTTTCAGTTTATTGTTTAATAATAGGTGATTGTAAACATTAAAAAAATGTACCTACTACTCTTTTAGTCATAGCTATATCTAAAAAACTTACAAAATTATTCTTAAATTCGAGGTAAATAAAATATGGCCTATATATAATAGTAGATAATTGATAAAGTTGGTTTCTCCTGTTGTTTGATTATAGGTTATATAAACGAAAAGTTGCTGGTTTTCAAACAGGTTTATTCGTTGCAAATTCTTTTTTTAAAAAAGATCCGACATGTTTCGCCAATGTTATTTTATCGGCATCCTCAGGGCTAAAAATTATATTATATATACTTATAACTTATTATAACTTATAACTTTTCGTTTATTTAATAGTAGATAATGTTCAATTCAATGATTCTACTATATTAATTTACACTTATATGTTTTGAATGTTATCAGTTTTATGCTTAGATCATATAAAAAAAGGTATATGGCTTTTTGTAAAACAAGCACTGTTAGTTCAGTATAAATATAATACAAAATTCATAAACGGAGCAACAGTGCTTTAACACTAATCAGCAATTTTAATCAAACATAAACATGCACCAAATAGCATACTACAAATAAGGATTGTTTAAAACTGCAGATTTTTTTGTTGGAAAGTAATAGGCTGCTTTATATTACATATTATTGACATATGATTAATGCTTAATGCTAATGATAATGCTTAATGATAATGTTTTTCACTTTAGTGTATTTTTTTTGCATAAATACTATTTTAATATATTTTTTAGTTTATTCAAATTTTAAATGGTCTTCGCAACAATATAATTTAGTTTTTTCGCTTACGTCGGAAATACAACGTCTTGCTGCATCAAACCATTTTTTTCTTTTGGTGGAATTTTCCGGAATAGCAAAAAACAATTTTTCTGGGTTTTTTGTAGAATTGGTCTTACATTCAGGCACAAAACACCACTTTCTGTACAACGACATGGTTGCGTTATATTTACACAAGCACACGCGTGATTTCCCTCACCGAGTACGTACGGAGTGTGACGTCATTTCTCGTGCGCATCGTCCAAGCCGTTTACGGCGCAACTTGCCGCGGGAAAACTTTAATCGTTAATAATGAATAAACGAAGTTGATTTAAACAATTTTAACTTCACATACGATATTCTGAACACCAAATCTATCAAATTCTGAAGAAATTAAAAATTAGTGTAAACGCCCATTGGTAGCCAGTTCCGCTACCGCACGCAGTTCACTGCGTCCACAGTTCCGCTTGGCATGCCAGTTCGCACAATTTTGCCAACTGGCATAGGCCAACCAACACGTCCACATTACTCTTGGCAGTGGCATATATCGGCATAATGGGGATGCGCCTTAACGTTTTTGGATGTCAAAAATATTTCAACTCTAATAGCTCGGGTGTATCCGGCAAAATTCGAGGGTTAACTCCGCCCTTTCAATGCCGAGACGTGATGTTTTGGTTCTGAACTTGTTCCCAACTGTCTCCGCGAACGAAGCTAGTATTATTGTCGCGTGTAACTAGTCGTGCCCACAAAAACGCGCGCGACCTGTCGCGCCAGTGGATTGTGTTCTACAATGCTCTCTGACTCCATTGATGTGGGTGGAATTGTGTTAAGAGCATGTTGAGGCAAAGAGACATCGTTTTTATCAACAAAAATAGAACTGTAAATGCATTTTGATGGTATAAACTTTGTCATGGAGACGGGACCTCCGTACGCCTACTACGGGACGGGCTCATACTCCAGAATGCTCATTTTCCAGAATCTCGCACACGTAACGTATATATCGCTTCGGTTATATTCGACTACATATTCGGTTCGATTCGTAACGTTCAGTTTTAGTTTTAAATTTCAAATGAAATAGCTAGCCACTTAGAGTGAGATGATTAAATACCGACGGGCAGCAATGGATTTTAGTTAATTTCGTAAATCTGTCAAGAAAATTGTAGGTTATGTTAATTGTTTATTATTTGAATTACAAAAGCAGAATCCAGATAAAAGTAGGCTTATAAGTAGGCCTACCACACGTCCCGGTTTGGCCGGGACAGTCCCGGTTTAGAGGTTATGATTAATCTGATTTTTTAAAAATCAGAAAAGATTCTGCCATAAATCTATAATTTTGGATAGGTACTGGTAAAGCACTTTGCCTTTGCATTAAAACATGTTTGGACTTTTATAATTCAAAAAAATGGCCTGCGGCGCATTTAGTTCCCCCCACTTTTTTGCCTATCATATGATTTAAAAAAAAAAGGTTCTCGTGTCCCGGTTTGACTTTACGAAAATATGGTAGGCCTACTTATAAGTATAAGGAAATGTTTATACAAGAAAACCTACTATAGGCAAATGCTGTGACAGTACTTCCACCTACCCTTACCTTACCCACCCTTTCCTTGTTCCCCGCCCCCTCCTCCCGGAGTGTGGCCGCTGTTGTAACTGCAGCAACGAGTGTTGTAGAGCAACTAATTATTTTAAAGTCGCTATATTCGGGAATAGATTAATCCCATAAACAAGAATATTGTTGATAATGCTCTAAAATCGTTAGAACATCTATTGAGAACATGATAATTTGGATATCGATAACAAACAAATGTATATTATTTGTCTATTATGACAAATACGCGCTGTCAAAATATAAAAGTATGGTAGGCTTACGTCAAATGCCGGCCGAACTGTCAAATTTTGATAGTTCACACGGTGACATAAAAGTCACCGTGCGAACTACCCTTAAGATGTTTTAGTAACGTACAACCAGCAATATCAAGAAACAAAAGCAACAAATTAAAGTTTTACACTTGTAATTTACAGACAACAATATATGTTACCTTCCGTCGCGCGGGGTGACTTGAGCCGCCGGGGGGTGCCTTGAACCACATGACAAGAAATTTGTCTGATTAATAACTGTATACAGGGTGTCCCAGCCAAGACGAATTATTCGATAGCTCTGTTATTATTGATAATATTAAAAAAAGTTAAATATAAAAGTTGTTTGTAATCATTTTCTACATAACTTAAAATTATTTTCAACTATACACAGTGTTTTGTTTTTGCGCTCTGATACCAAACATAGTTTTTTTATATGGAACACCCTGTATGTTTTGTAATTTTTGGATGTAAAATTAAATTCTCTTTCAAAAATTTTATAGGTTGTTTATGTCTAACATAAATAGTTTTTGAGTTATTACTGTTTTTTTGAAAATTTTGACAGATGCAGACCTTTATAAAAATATTCATATTTATTAACATAACAACACCAGAGCAATTTACTCCCGTAATTTATTAGACAATAGTGTCGTAGTGACTGTTGATTGGTTAAACTTTTAAAATAATATACTCGGCCCATTTCGCTAAACTTTAAACGCATGTAAGTCATTTTTTTTTAATGGAACACCCTATATATTTTTACATTTTCTTGTAGAAAATTTAATTATCTTCCAAAGTTATTAAGAATGTTTTATGTCTAAATATAATATTTTTGAAGTTATTTCGTTTCTTATGTTTATTTGCGAGTATTTTACCTAAAATATCGGTAGTAGCCTTTGAAAATTGAAAACAATTTGTATGAACTGTCAACTAAAACACTTAATCGGCACAATTTTCACTGTTATGCCATTAAAAATTCATATATTTTAAGAGTTGTAGATACACAGCATAAATGGCAGCAAATAAAATCAGAACTACAACTCTTAAAAAATATGGATTTTTAATGGCATAACAGTAAAAATTGTGCCGATTAAGTGTTTTGGTTGACAGTTCATACAAATTGTTTTCAATTTTCAAAGGCTATTACCGATATTTTAGGTAAAATACTCGCAAATAAACATAAGAAACGAAATAACTTCAAAAATATTATATTTAGACATAAAATATGCTTAATAACTTTGGAAGATAATTAAATTTTCTACAAGAAAATGTAAAAATATATAGGGTGTTCCATTTAAAAAAAATGACTTATATGCGTTTAAAGTTTAGCGAAATGGGCCGAGTAAAACGAACACCCTGTATATTATTTTAAAAGTTTAACCAATCAACAGTCACTACGACACTATTGTCTAATAAATTACGGGAGTAAATTGCTCTGGTGTTGTTATGTTAATAAATTAAATATTTTTATAAAGGTCTGCATCTGTCAAAATTTTCAAAAAAACGTTAATAACTCAAAAACTATTCATTTTAGACATAAACAACCTATAATATTTTTGAAAAAGAATTTAATTTTACATCCAAAAATTACAAAATATACACGGTGTTCCATATAAAAAAACCATGTTTGGTATCAGAGCGCAAAAACAAAACACTGTATAGTTGAAAATCATTTTAGGTTATGTAGTAAATGATTACAAACAACTTTTATATTTAACTTTTTTTAATATTATTACTAATAACAGAGCAATCGAATAATTCGTCTTGGCTGGGACACCCTGTATATTAATACGTCTTAATAAAGCATTTCTAGGACAACTTTTCGTGCTCTTTATTAATAAGTGGGTTAGAATTTACCTATTTTATTTTTACCTATGCTTAGTCTGCTTAGTAAGGTGCACATTTTTGAGAAAAATACCAGTTATTCATATATTTTTTAATATTCTATAGTAGGTAGTCACAGTTTTTTTGAAAACACTGCGGGTGGCTCATTTTGCCTCGGTTGGGGGCTAAATTTGCAGTAGAGCATCAAGTATGCACTTTATTATCATGTGGCTCAATCCATGGGGTGTCAGGAACCACCCCCTGAATATAAAAAATCAAAGTTTTTATAAAAATTGGAGTTCTGAGCTTTTGTGAAACTATAGGGCATGCAGTTTGTATGCTTTTCTCCAATTTTTAAACACAGAACCTTTCAAGTTTTATAATTACATGAAAAAATGTAAAAGACTTGTGCAATTTTCCACTATCTTCTGTTCTGTTCCAAAGACACAATTGACAGGTAAGCGAATATACCTATCTTAGTTTTGTTAGTTTATTGTTAATGTTTATAAGATGTAAACTTACATTAGATTATTAAGGTATTACAGTATTTTTATTATGTGCAATTTGAATTGGTTGGTAATTTGTTTGAAGCTCATTTTCCGACTCATATACAAAAAGCACTGTCACTTTGGGCGCTGTAACTCAGCTTCTAGTGATCCAAATATCGTAAAACTTTTCTCGACGACAAAATTTTTATACCGGTTGTAACTGAAATCAGGTTCACGGGCTCACCCCCATTTTTCTTTAATTTTACTTTTAGATAAATGAAATTTTAGACATGTGATATGTGGAAAAAAACGGATTTTTTAAACATTTATGTACACACTGTTTCAGTTCCGGTCATAGATAAGAAACAATGTTCCGGTTTCGCCGGGAATGACCCAACTGTGTTATTTTTTTACATTTTTGGACAAAAAAAGCAATTTTGAATACAACTACACCATTTTGGTTAATTTTGATAAACTCGAATAATTTTTGAACAAAAATGCAATTTTTTATTAAGTTTGCTATGACCCTAGGTAAATTGAATTTAATTATGTCAACCACAAGGCCCTGGCGGGCCTACTGGGGCGCCGGCGGCGCCGGTGCACACTGTAAAAAGTATTTCTGTAAATTTACCACGATAATCATTGGCTTTATTTAGCCATGGATAATCATAGTAACTTTCCAACTTAAAATGTATATTTACATAAGTGATGTAAAATTACAAAAGTAGTGTAAAACATTTTTACATAAAAACTGTAATAATTTACATTTAGTTTATAGTAAATTTCCATATCAGAAAGTTAATGTTACTAATGTTTCCATCTTATTTACACGTAATATGTAAATATTATGTATTTTACTGTATAGTATAATCTGTAAATTTACACCAATATTTTGGGAGTTTACAGAAATTTTTAGTGTTATTACATTTTGTGTGTGTTGAGTGTGATTAAGTGTGTCAGAATCGAGGCCATTAGAAAGATTTGAGGCATAAGCAGTTTTTCCGATCAACAATGACTGCAATTTTGAATACCTACAATCAACGTTGACATACTGCTACCACTACAAACTTTTAATAATATATAATTATAAACACAGTTTTTTTTTACAAAGAAATCTTAAATAACGGAGATGTTGTAGGTTGTGGTACAATAAAAATATTAAATATGTTTAATATAAATTTTATTGGTCTATAAATATTAAAAAATCTTAGCCCTTATAATGACTTAACATAAAAAATACACATTGCAATTTGGCTTCAGATAATGACATTTTTATACAAACAAATATGTTAGTTCAGGTACATAACTTCTGCTTCTTAAATGATACGAAAATATCTTAAATTTATAATAACTAAAACACAAATAATATGAACATGCAGACATAAGTCTTTTACAAATGATACATGAATAACTAAACAAACTATGATGAATGTTATAATAGTATAGACCTAAATCTAAATAATAACTTTAAGATAGGTATGTAATAAACATGGGATACTTTGTTTCCTTTATTTAAAGCAACATAATAATTATTCTTTTTATAATATTTTTCACGCAAATAATTTGTTCCTAATTTTTTATGCGCTAAGTAAAAAAGATCTTCTGTGATAATGTGCTTGTTTACTTCTATTCCAATATCTGACAATTTGTTAACAATAAATGAATTATTTAATTGGCTAATATCTCCGAGACCGTCTATTAACGTTTGTAACGATTTTTTTTGGTTAAAAGAACTTTGATTCCAATGTTAAATAAAGAGAAGAAAATAACATTAAACTGAGTAATTTTAAACTCTCACTACTTATTTCATCAACAACACTTTCAAACACACTCAGCTCCAGATCTTCAGAATTATTATTAAGCTTATTGATTTTCATATTAGCAATTACTTCAACTTGCGATCTTTTTTCGTAGTAATGTTTACTTACAAAATGAGACTGAATGGTAAATAAACTATCAAAAGAATTTTTTACATTGCAATATGCCTTCAGTGGACATTTAACTCGTTTTCCAGCTTTTATATAGGTTTATAAAAATGACTGGTAATAACCTTATTTGATCACTTATAAAATCACAGTTTTCCACATTACATTTATATAATAAATTATTTGAGACGTCAATTTCATAGTGCATTCTGGTTACGTGCGTGACAAACGCTCCGTATTTTCGGAATCGCATAGAGCAGCCATCGTGCAAACAACAGTTTGTCGGTGCAAGTAATTGTGTAAATCGTATTTTCTTATTGTAGTAAATGTTTCGTTGCAGACGCTGCATTTATACATTTTTTGTAAAAAAAAATATTTTTATTCACCTGCAAAACTCACAGAACACTTCCAACCACATAGACATAGACAATGCACAATGAACAAATCTGAAAGAAACCGACACAAACACGTGTTACAACCCGCAATTCGGTGTATGTGGTGGGATAATTTTACATAGTTTCCTCATGTAAATGTCCAGTAAGACTGTAAATATAAAGTAATTTTACATAACATTTTGTAATTTTAATTTCATCCTGTAAAATACTTGTAAAGTTCACCAAAACTTAGTATTTTTACTATTAAACGAATGGAATAAGCCATTTACGTTGTTTTTGTGGTAATTTTTATGTAAACTTACATATTAGCACATGTAACTTAGGTGTATTTTTACAGTGCAAGACGATAGAGATTTTTTTCTACTCATGTATATGAAAGTTGTCATTTTCTCACTGCCTACTCTACATGAAAGTTTTACTTTTTTACACTAGTGGCGAATATTAATCTATTAAGACTTATCCCGCGCACCCCAGAAATTATCTCGCGCATCCCACTTTGGAGACGACTGCCCTAGAACTTAGACCTGCATAAGCGCCCTTACAATCAAGGAGCACACCATCGGCACTGTCACGCTATAATAGTCATTTACAATAGTAGAAACAAACATAAAAAAACATAAAACATTAGCATTTAACGATTTATTTCTCTTTGTATAACTTTTGCGCAGCAGTTCTATTATCTAGTGATACATAATTAGTCTTATTATCTATTTATAATTAAACGACAAGTAACAAATAAAAACACTTTATATTCTTACAGTTATCGTTAAGTATTTTAAATATGGCAGTGCTAAATAACAAACATTGTGAATATTTACACTAATCATAGTCCAGTTCTTTAAAAATACTTTATTTAACACATCGGTATTAAAGATTATTAGCTAATAATAAACAATTTTAAACTTTACTAAAAACTAATGTTAACGCAAGGAAAGCCTAACGTAAATAATTACTTAATAAGTCGTCAGAATCTCAGACTTTTGTGGAATCTCTATTATCCGGACCTCGACTATCCGGATGTTTGATTTTCCGGATTGTACGAAAAACATTTCAGATTGTACGAATTTTTTGCGTAACAAGTGACAAACAGTGTCATCTGTCGAATTTCTCACTAAACAATAATTTTCTGCAGGTACAGTTTGAATCAGATTCGAATGGTCACGGTAATAGTTAATATAAAATAATTTCCTCATTTTTCGTAAGACACAAATTACGTAAAAGTCACTTTAGTAAAGATAAAATATTAAGGGGTGGTTTGTTAGAACACACGGCATAAAAAATTTAGGTAATAATAAATATTAACAATATTAACAAAAAACAATTATTAAAATTTACTTTATTTCAAAGTGCTCTCGAAGTTAAATAAGACTCAAAAATGCTTGCTAATATTTCACTAGATCCTTAATAAATATTTTAATCTGATAACTCTACTTTTTCAAATTATTCAGGGTGTCCCAAAGTCGCGGTTATTTGTGGAAATCTTGCTTATCTTAAGAGCTACGAGGTCCGTTGAATTGAAGCAAAGTTGCGCAATGCATTGGATAATAAAACGATGGAAAAAACCTTCCTTTTTTATTTTAAATTTTGGTCTTAATTTAAAATAATTAAAAATAGATTTTTGCACCTTTGTTCGAGGATTGTTCAATAAAAACACATTTGATCTGCGTAGCTGTCTTCGTCGCCGAAGAATTTTTGTGTTTATCTTGTTTGTTTAAGGCCTTGCGTTACCATATGGTAACAGATAATACAGTAAGTTTGAATTAGATGTGTTCGTATAATTCTGTATTTTCAAACTAGATGGTGCCAATTGCCTAAATATGCCTAAATAATGTATAAAATGAGCGGGTACATCCCCTTTCTAGAATTCTTCGTTGTTTGTCAATTATAGTGTACTAAAGTCGGCAGTTTTTTTTTATGTGTGAAAAAACAATGGACATTACGTTAGAGTAAGTATAAGTTTT
Source organism: Elmis aenea (assembly GCA_947652605.1). Taxonomy (NCBI): domain Eukaryota; kingdom Metazoa; phylum Arthropoda; class Insecta; order Coleoptera; family Elmidae; genus Elmis; species Elmis aenea. The sequence continues at coordinate 20,834,039 of OX393583.1, forward strand.
TTTATTCTTTGTGTATGGCAACTATTTATGGCGCAATGTGCTTATGAAAGATGTACCTTTTAGTTGTTTACTAATAGAAGTGTTCAAATGAACACAATTTTTACGTGTAAACGTGTTTACCTGTGCGTTACCATATGGTGACGCTAGGACTTAACACAACCATAAATATTTATTTTTATCAGGATTCTAATTTTTGTATTTAGACGTGGTTTTACCTTAGAAGAGGCGCTAGAAATGGCGTACAGCGATGATATTGAAGAAATTTATATTGAACCTCCAGAATCAAATATTCTGACCGATGAAGACTCCGGTGATGAAGACACTGGTGGTTTACTTGACAACTTATCTGGGGCACAACTACGTGCTCCTGTTGAAGTCAAACTTGTCAATAATAATAGAATTGGTGAACCCACAAGCACATCGTATAATAGCAAGGAAAAGGCCAAAAGGACTTTTCAATGGATTGATGGTGACCTACAGTCGCAGGCAAGAGAATTTGCTGAGCCCGATTATTCCCAATATAAAGACCTTTCTCCTTTACAACTTTTTGAACTATTTTTTGACGATGATCTCGTGTCTTTTCTTATTGAAGAGTCATCGCGTTATGCGTTATGATCCCAAAGTATCAACACATGAAATGAAGTGCTTCATAGCAATATTGATTGTGAGCGGATACGTAATATTGCCAGGAAAACGATATTATTGGGAATCTCAAGGTGACATGAGAAACAACTTGATAGGTGATGCTATGAGGCGCGACAGATTTTTTTCAAATTATGAGATTTATCCATTGGATAATACAAAGCCAGATGAAAATGACAAATTGTGGAAACTCAGACTTTTTGTGAATAAAGTCAAGTCAAAAATGTTACAGCACTATCAACAAGAAAAACACATGAACTATGACGAAAGTATGATCAAATATTATGGGCGACATTCCTGTAAGCAGTTTATCCGAGGAAAACCAATTAGATTTGGTTATAAAATGTGGTGCTTGAATACTAAATCCGGTTACCTAGTTAATTGCGAACTATATCAGGGCAAAAGTTCTCGCCGTTCAGAAATTTATGAGCAAGAATTTGGCAAAGCGGCTGCACCATTTGTCGCCATGTTAGACGAATTGGAAGTTTTAAAAGGACATAAACCATATGATCTGTACTTTGATTTTTTACTGGCATAAATCTCTTAGAATATCTAAAAAGCAAAGGTTATCACGGAACTGGCACTATTCGTGATAATCGTGTTCCCAAATGTTGTCCGCTCTCTAATAAAAAAAATCTCCAAAAGCAACCAAGGGGCTTGTTTGAGTCAACCATAGAAAAAAATACGGGCATTATGCTAACTTGGTGGGTGGACAGCAGTATTGTTACGGTTGCTTCTACCTGTCACGGTGTTAATCCTGTTAGTAATGTTAAACGTTTAGCCAAAGTGATCGCAAAGTTATTCAAGTTCCTCGTCCATGTGTGATTGGTCAGTATAATTCTAATATGGGAGGAAGTGACCTAATGGACGAAAATTTGGCAAGGTATCAAATTAGTATTAGAAGTAAAAAATGGTGGTGGCCAATATTTATATGGTATATTGATGTAATGATCAACAATGCGTGGCAAATAGACAAAAAAAAAGGTGGGAAGTTGACGCAACTAATGTTTAGGAGAGATATTGCGACAACGTACCTAAGAAGCTACGGCACCATGGGTAAACCTGGAGGCAGACCGACAACATCAAAATCAAGTGTATCCATGAATCGTGTGTCAGACGATGTGAGGTATGATGGCAGACCATTTAGTTATTGAAACACCCGAAAAAAAACGTCGGCGGTGTGCTGGTGAGGGTTGTTGCTCCAGTATACGTACAGGGTGGTCTATTTTCGATGCCCATACAGGGTATCTCGGTTATTATCAGAGATAGAAAAAAACTAAATACATAAACTCGATTTATTTTTTCGAGAGAAATTTATTGCCGTAAACAGATTTTTGATATCTTTTTTAATTTTCGAAATATAGCCAAAAACCGATTTTTGGCACTTTTCAAAAATGTTAAATATCTCGTTTAAACGAGAAGATAAAAAAAAACTTTAAAGACATTTTTCGCATGATTTTTTGTGCTTAATAAGATAGCGATGTTCAATTGTTTTTTACTTATATCAATGCCGATATATTGCACCTAACTTTCTTATTTTAAATGGCAACCATAGGCAAATTATATATTTTTGAAAAGCGCAAAAAATAAGCTTTCGATTCATGTCAAAGCCAACTATGGTTGTCATTTAAAATAAGAAAGTTAGGTGTAATATATCAATATTTGTATGAGTAAAAAAAAATTGAACATCGCCATCTTATTAAGGACAAAAAACCATGCAAAAAATGTCTTTAAAGTTTTTCTCTATCTTTTCGTTTAAGCGAGATATTTAACATTTTTGATGTCTTTTTTGATACTCGAAATTAAGCCAACACCATTTTTGGCTCTTTTCAAAAATGTTAAATATGTCGTTTAAACGAGAAGATAGAAAAAAACTTTAAAGACATTTTTTGCATGGTTTTTCGTCCTTAATAAGATGGCGATGTTCAATTTTTTTTTACTCACACAACTATTGATATATTACACCTAACTTTCTTATTTTAAATGACAACCATAGTTGGCTTTGACATGAATCGAAAGCTTATTTTTTGCGCTTTTCAAAAATATATAATTTCCCTATGGTTGCCATTTAAAATAAGAAAGTTAGGTGTAATATATCGGCATTAATATGAGTAAAAAACAATTGAACATCGCTATCTTATTAAGCACAAAAAATCATGCGAAAAATGTCTTTAAAGTTTTTTTCTATCTTCTCGTTTAAACGAGATATTTAACATTTTTGAAAAGTGCCAAAAATCGGTTTTTGGCTATATTTCGAAAATTAAAAAAGATATTAAAAATCTGTTTACGGCAATAAATTTCTCTCGAAAAAATAAATCGAGTTTATGTATTTACTTTTTTTCTATCTCTGATAATAACCGAGATACCCTGTATGGGCATCGAAAATAGACCACACTGTACAATGTGCAAAAAGTGTAACGTAGGACTCTGCATTCCTTGTTTTTTTATATTTCATACCAAATAAGCTATAAAACTTTTATTTTATGGGATTGTTTCAAGTGGCTACTGTGTATTTTACTTTGTAATAAAAATTTTCTACTTTTAATTTCGTTAGATATATATTTTTAAAAATGTAAAGTTTTATCTCACAAGATCCTAGCGTTACCATATGGTAACACCAGTTTTTGAAAAACTGGTGCATATTTTGAAAAAAAAGTTGATTGAGTTTAGTAACTAAATAAACAAAAGAGCAAATGAAGTTAAAAAATATTCATTTCAAGCAAAAAAAAAAAACTTAGGCTTTTAAGGGTTTTAAGTACTGGTGACACATCTGTCAAAAAAATTTGCAGTTTGCTCTGTTTTAAGCGTTGTGACTGACTTGAAAAATGGCATCCATGATAGAAAATCCGTCCAAAGATAATCTGCGTGCCGTTATTCAGTTTTTTGCCGTTGAAGGGCGTCAGCCAATGGAAATTTATACGAGAATGAAAGCTGTATATGGTGACTATAGTTATTCTCATACGGTAGTGGTTGAATAGAATTCAACAACGAAAAGAATCCACTAAAGATTTGGTCCGTTCCGGACCTGCTCGTGTTGCTGCATCAAATGAAAATGCGAGAGACAGCTGGAAACTTTTTTACACGCAAATGTTAGAGAACTTTCTCACATCAACGTTGGAACTGTTCATTCCATCATTCATAGACTTGGCTATCACAAAGTCAGTGGAATCCACGACCAGGGGCGTAGCGAGGGTAGGTGGCGCTCGGAGCATATTATTTTTTTGCGCGCCCCCCTCCTCCCACGTCTGTATTTTTTATTGTAGTTTTTGAGATTCAAGTAAAATAATATTGTTTTGTAATAAAGTTTTTTCCGGATTGGAACCCGATATAGGAGGACGAAACGTCGGTTATAAAGAAACCTTCGACGCGGTTCCAACCCGGAAACAACTTATACAGGGTGATTGAAATTCGAGCTTAAGCATGGGGATCTCGCTTATTATAATAGCTAGAGTATAGGTTTACAATTGGCAAAGTTGTTAATTTGGTGCTCATTAATAATCCAAAGAGAAATTGGAAATATCTCAAACGGTATCCGAGAAAATAAAAAAAAAACGGAAAATACGACTTTTGAAAATAGTCTAATGCCCGTTTTCTCCGACACATCTCAAGATCGAACTTATATAAGCCCGCCTTATATTTAAGACCGTCTCAAGATACCAATGCGTTGCACAGAAAACATATTCCGGAATCTGTTAGACATCTCAGCTAAGTTAGAACTCGGTTTGGCAACGTTGCAAGAAGTCGGCACATTTTAGCGGCAGATTGAAATGGCTAATTTTCATTGGCCATTTACATCACAGCTGTTAAAACGGCTCCCTGTGACATCTTGTTGTTGCTATCAGCTGTTAGTCACATATAAAGTTACAGTTCGGTGTTTATTATTTTATTTTGTGTTGAATAGGCGGAAAAAAAAATAAATTATACCATGGAGGAAAAACAATTATTAGTTAGCTTGGTGGAAGAAAATAAATAAATAGATTATGTATACAGGGTGTTTGAAATTCGAGTTTAAGCATGGGGATCTCGCGTATTATAATAGCTAGAGTATAGGTTTAAATTTGGCAAAGTAGCTAAATTTGGTGCTCATTAATAATCCAAAGAGAAATTGGAAATATCTCAAACGGTGTCCGAGAAAATTAGGAAAAACTGGAAAATACGATTTTGAAAATCGTTTATAACTCCTTTGGAGTATTAAATATTTCAAATGTGTAAAAACATTGCCGAAGCAACTTTTTAAGCCGAATCGGATGATAGTCACAAATTTTTCTTAGATCGATTCGTTTTTGTTTTATGACAACCAACTTTGTTTTTGCTTATGGGCGCAAGTTTTGCTATTTACATTATCAAATAGCATTTATTTTTCTAAATCCATTGATGTATCACACATGGTATTTTACTTTTTCTTTTATTGTCAAATTTCAAAAAATACGTTTTAAACAATAACCATTATAAATCAGGTTGGCCGGTCATTGTAGTTTATGTTGTTTTCATGACAACCGATCAACAATCTAAAAGTTTTAAAGGCCTGTTAGTCGTAAAAATGAACTTTAATAACGAAGAAAAACGCGATATGCTGCCCATCAGAAAAAACAAAGTTGGTTGTCTAAAACAAAAACGAATCGACCTAGGAAAAATTTGTGACCACCATCCGATTCGGCTTAAAAAGTTGCTTCGGCAACTTTTTTACACATTTAAAATATTTCAAACTCCAAAGGAGTTATAAACGATTTTTAAAAATCGTATTTTGCAGCTTTTCCTAATTTTCTCAGATACTGTTTGAGATATTTCCAATTTCTCTTTGGATTATTAATGAGCACCAAATTTAGCAACTTTGCCAATTTTAAACCTATATTCTAGCTTTTATAATACGCGAGATCCCCATGCTTAAACTCGAATTTCAAACACCCTGTATACTCCAATTGAGGCTCAATTTGATCTAAGATCACAATAACTGTCTCTTTTGTGAGGCGAAAACGCATAAAAAAACGATCGTATTCGAAATCCGTAAATGGATTTGCGCGAACAAATCGCCTTCGAGGAATTACAGGGTCGTACAAGTCATCATCTGCATCATCTATCATATTTATAAAGTCAATATCCATATTTAAACTTAAACCACAATTTAAACAAACATTTAACTACAAAAAAAGCAAATACAAGATAATTTTAGGTTATGTACTCCAGCTCAAGTTCTAGTAAACAGCGACTCAAGATGTGAGCTCAGCTCAAGTCGAATATGTTCTTAAAATTGCTTGGTGCAACACTTTATACCGTTAAGGCGAACTTAAGATTCAGCTAGATCTTAAGATGTGTCGGAGAAACCGGGCATATAACTCCTTTGGAGTTTGAAATATTTTAAACGTGTAAAAACATTGCCCAAGCAACTTTTTGAAATATTTTATACTCCAAAGGAGTTAAAGGCTATTTTCAAAAATCGTATTTTCCAGTTTTTCCTAATTTTCTCGGACACCGTTTGAGATATTTCCAATTTCTCTTTGCATTATTAATGAGCACCAAATTTAGCAAATTTGCCAAATTTTAACCTATACTCTAGCTATTATAATAAACGAGATCCCCATGCTTAAACTCGAATTTCAATCACCCTGTATACATTGGACATCGGATGCGGAAGCCTACAACATAGATTAATGTTGTGTTATTTATTCAAAAACACTGCAATGAAAATAAGAACAAATTATATGTGGCTTTAAATAAGTGAAATAAACGCAAAAATATTATGTCTTCGCGGCGCCCCCCCAAGACTGGCGCCCGGGGCATCGATACCCCCCTTGCTCCATCCTCGCTATGCCACTGCTTCGTGTTACCTTCAGAAATATCATCAGTTTCGTGTATAGTGAATAGTAGCGTAAGAGTGTTTACCATTTTTGAAGAATAACACTAATATAGCATCGTCTTAATAGCCAAGTTTAATTAAATGTAGGTCTCTTCTACGTGAATTAACCAGTTTCTTAGGGAGCTACTGTACCAAGCAATGTTAGATTCTTCTCTTTCAAATCGCCTGCAAGTTTGATATTCGTAAAAAAATTATCGGTGGTCACATTCATCCCTGATTTCTCTAACCCCTCTTTCATTTCTAAAACGACTCGTTTGCCTTGATTGCGTTAACGCTGGTCACCTGTTTTACCTCTGTATATCTGACAATTGTAAACGTATGGAGTTTGACTGTCGCAGGATGCCCACATCTTTATGCCATATTTTCCTGGCTTTGATGGTATGTAATGTTTAATTAAAGGGACACCTACCTCGGAAACTTGGCAGCTGTTTGTCAACCGTTGTTCTCATAGGGAATGTATGCATCTTGGAAAGTAGATAGCCATAATTCAAAAAGCGTTTAAACCTTATACTACCATGGGGCCACTGGAGACCCAACACGCTCATTGAAGCTGTATATTTTTGAAATGCTGCTTCCTAAAATTCCAAACAAATTTGACTTTACACAAAACAGTATAAATATGATGTGTTGGTACAATACGATTTTTATAGGATGTATCGTTTTTCAAAAATTTAATTAAGTTACTCGTAATGCCACTGGGGTCACCAGTGACCCCTAATAGTTTGTAAGGTGCATTGATTTTAGAACGTTGTTTAGCTTTGTCTATGTGTTATAATTTTATCTCATTGTCTGCTTGTGATTGCCAAGGAGTTTTTACGCTTCATTGGTCTGCTGATATTAGTTTATAAATCTCATAACGAAGGGATTACAAATTTGTGGAAATGTTGAAGATGCACGTCCTATATTCAACAAAACTTTTAGTAGAAACATATTCACTGCAATTTCTCAATGCCTGCGTTTTGATAATGCTGAGGCAAGATGAAAAATTCGAGACCCAAATAAACTGGCACCAATTCGAACACTTTTTGAATTATAGCTACCTACTCTAGAAGATGCGTACATTCCCAGTAAGAACATAACGGTTGACGAACAGCTGTTAACTTTCCGAGGTAGGTGCCCCTTCAAACAGTAAAATCCTGGAAAATATGGCAAAGATTTGGGCATCTTGCGATAACCGCATACGTTTACAGATATACAGTGGTAAAACAGGTGACCAGCGTGAACGTAATCAAGACAAACGAGTCGTAGAAATGATAGAGGGGTTAGAGAAATCAGGGAGGAATGTTACCACCGATAATTTTTGTACGAGTCTCAAACTTGCAAGAGATTTGAAAGAAAAGAATCTAACATTGCTTGGTATAGTACGGAACAGTAATGCCCGGTTTCTCCGACACATCTTAAGATCTAGCTGAATCTTAAGTTCGCCTTTGGCTGGCGACATACTTGCGGGTGAACCGGTGCGGGAAAAGTAGCAATCTGAGACGTAAGTTTTGTAACTCACACGTTGTTATGGCCGAAGACAAACAAAGACACAAACAATGAGTTTATCTGGGTCTCAATTTGTTCTACTTGCTTCAGCATGACCAAAACGAAGGCATTGAGAAATTGCAACGAACCTGCTTCTTTTGTAGGACGTCCATCTTCAAATTCCCTAAATTTGTAATGAGATTGATAAACCAATAAAGCAAAACAACGTTCTAAACTCAATGCACCACGCTTAGTATCAGGAATCACCGGCAACCCTAGTGGTATTACGTGTAAATTATTCAAATTTTTGAAAAGCGATACATGCTATAAAAAAATATGCCTACTGCTTTGTGTAAAGTCAAATTTTTTGTGAAATCTTAGGAAGGAGCATTTCAAAAATATACTACTAGATCTAGACACCCAAAGTTCAGACGGGTTTGCCGTTCAATCGAAAATATTGCCGCAGTGGGTAAAAGTGTCAAAGTAGACCCAAACACTTCAATTCTTCGTCGTTCACAAGAACTAAACCTTTTCACCGCCAGTCGACATCGAATTTTGACGAGAGATCTTGGCCTGTACACGTATAAAGTTCAATTGACACAAGAAATCAAGCCTACTGACCGACCACTCACAGCGACGAAACTCGCGGATTGGATCTTGGAAAACCTTGAAGGCAGTGCTAATTTTTGCACAAAAAAAATGTATAGCAACGCATTTTCATTTGAAAGGCCATGTCAATAACCAAACTGTCGCATCTGGGGCTCCGAAAACTTTCCAGTGATTCAGAAAAAGCCGATATATCAGGAACGTGTAACAGTTTGGTGCGGATTTTAGTCAGGCGGTGTCATTGGACCGCGCTTTTTCGAAAAAGACGCCGGTAGGGCTGTTTCGGACAATGGAATGTGCTATAGAGACATTTTTACCAACTGTTTGTGGCCTGATCTGGAGAATACGGATATAGCAAACCACTACTTCCAGCAAGATGGTGCCACATTCCGTACAAGTGGCGAAACAATCGCTGTATTGCACTCCAAGTTCCTTGGTGGTTTAATTTCTAGAAATGGCGACGTCAATTGGCCACCAAGATCATGTGATTTGAGGCCATTAGACTTTTTTCTGTGGGGTCATATTAAAGGAGAAGTCTAAGCCAATAATCCACAGTCAATTCACGCCCTTAAAAAGCCAACATCAAAACCGCTATTACTGACCAGGGAAGGTCACGATACGTTGTAGCTAGAATTTGATTAAGGCTGTGTTTATTGCATCAAGGACATCAAAACTAAATGTTTTGCAGAGTTATACGTGCCACTGGCCATTTTCTTCGGGAAAATAGGGGAAACACTGAAAAGCTGAATAATAAAAGTAAGTTTTTCGATCGCGTTGGCCATGAAACCGTCAGAGACAAAATCGAAATTATTTTAATTACCAATGCGCGCATCCTTTGCAAGTAAAATTGTGCAAAGTTTTTGAAAAAATCTTAAACGGTTCCGGAGAAAAACGCGAAAAACGAGGCCTTTGTAAAAACGGTTTTCCCTATGTTAAACGCCTATGCAAGTCGCATAGATATAGTTATAACAGATATGCGACAACTACTCAATACATAGCGCTTATGCAGGGGTTTCGTTTTTAACGTTTTTCTCCGGAACCGTTCAAGATGTTTTTAAAAACTTTGCACTATTTTACTTGCAAAGGATGCGCGCATTGGTAAATAGAAAAATTTCGATTTTGTCTCTGACGGTTTCATGGCCAACGCGATCGTAAAAATGACCTTTTTATACAAATATTTCAATTTTTCCCATATTTTTTTGAAAGAAATGGCCAGTGGTACGTATAACTCTGGAAAACATTTAGTTTTGATGCCCTTGATGCAATAAACAGCCTTAATCAAATTCTAGCGACAACGTATCGTGACCTTCCCTTGTGAGATAAAGCCGGATCTTTGCATGTATTGATCAAAAATTTCGAGAAAAGGGTGACCGTTTGTAAGAAGAGCCGTGGTGACCATTTGGATGCTGTGCTATTCCACACATAATCTGTAGGTATCTTCACTATAACGGAATTTAAAAAAATTGATAATCGTTTTTTTTTGCAATTTTTTTAAAAAACAAATTCTACACCTTTTGTTGAAACAGTTGTAGCCAAGTTTAAAGGCAAGTGTTTTCGCGCAGCAGACGTCACGACAGTGGTTTCCAAACTGTGGGACGCGCCCCCCCGGGGCAGCTGTTACCAAAATATCATAATATGGTATATGGCTTTGTAGCCCATCAAATAATTATAATATCAGGACAGTATTTATGAAATAAGATTGTTACAAACAGCGAAGGGGGCGCAACATTTTTTATATGAAAAAGAAGGCAGAGGTGCAGAAAGGTTGGAAACCACTGCGCTAGATATGGTTGGCGGACCTTAAAGCCATAGGCGGGTATACACGTATGAACGTGTTACAAACAATTTAAAAATAAAATACCGGCAATAAATGTGTGTGGTACAACCCCTTTTTTCTTTAGTTTTTATTTTAAATAAATGAAAATTCAGGCATATGATATGTGCAAAAAAACGGGCTTTTTGAGCACATGCACACATTTGTTTTACTTCCGGTTTCACCGGAAACGACCCCAACTTTGTTATTTTAAATGGAACACCCTGTCTATTTTTACACTTTTGGAAAGAGGAAGCGATTTTGGATACAAATGCACTATAATGGTTAATTTTTATAATCTCAAATAATTTTTGAACCAACATTTAATTTTTATTAAGTTTAAATTTAATGACTGTGTAATAATTTTTCCACAACCTCAGTGGCATACAAACACGTAAACAAGCATTTGTTTGTTTCCACAACAATCTTTAACAGACCTTTGTTTTTGTTTTGAATGATTTGTTTTGTTGCAGTTATGCACAGTGTACTGCGATTACTAACAGGATCTCTTGATAAATCTTAACAATAATTTAAAGTTTTTGAAGCAGACTCTTAATAAAAATACAAGTTATTGGTATCGATGGATTCTTTAGAAGATGCTCCATTTAGATAACCGCTTGCACCACCATAGTTCCATTAAAAAAATTGACATTTTGTCAAAAACCGATTCCTCAACCTTCAAAGCCGATTAAAGTAACCTAAACGTCAATTAAAATTTACAAAAACATTTTTTGGACAATTGTTAACATAATAAAATTCAATTTACGTAGGTCACGGTACACTTAACAAAAAGTTAAATATTGGTTAAAAAATTATTTGAGGTTATAAACATGAAACAAAATAGTGCAGTAGTATCCAAAATCCAAAAATGTAAAAATATACAGGGTGTACCTACCATTTAAAATAACAAAGTTGGGGTCATTTCCGACGAAACCGGAAGTGAAAGAATTGTGTGCATGTAATTAAAAAATCCGCTTTTTTGCACATATTTTGTCTGAATGTTCATTTATCTAAAATCAAAACTAAAGAAAAAAGGGGGTGTGCCACACTTCACTTACACCCGGTATAATTTCCAAGAAAACAATGGTGAGCTATAGCAATTTTGCTCTGATATTAAAATTCAGTATCAAATTATGCAAGTTTGCCTCATTTTAGCCGACTTCGTAGCAAAAAATGTGTCGTGTTGAGCCACAAATTTGGGCCACCCTGTACACAGACTTTCTATACGCTATACGCACACACACTACTTACAATATTGTATTTGCGGCGTTTTACACCCAAAAATTTGTAATTGTACAACAGCTAAGCTAAATTAGAATATTTGTACTAATATTTAAAGCACACACAGGATCCACAATTTGGACCCAAGTTTCAATTTCGTAAATACTTTTTATCACAGAAGGCGACAATGATTGAGAAAAATACATACACGTTTTCGTTCTTAAATTTGTCAAAAGTGGGCTCAGGAAAATTATTTTTGGTCGGAAATATTAACAATAAAAGGCAGCGAATGAGAAAACGATAAATTAAAACTCAGACCTTAGGACTAAACAAGTTTTACGACAGATTAAATTGCCATTTATTGGGCCTAATGCGGAAACATATTAAAGACGTTTGCAAACTTATCTTTATGCTTATTATTGAAAACACATACAGGGTGATTCAAATTCGAGGGCGCCCATGGGGATCTCGCTTATTATAATAGCTAGAGTATAGGTTTACATTTGGCAAAGTTGCTAAATTTGGTGCTCATTAATAATCCGAAGAGAAATCGGAAATATCTCAAACGGTATCCGAGAAAATTAGGAAAAACTGGAAAATACGATTTTTGTAAATCGTTTACAACTCCTTCGGAGTTTGAAATATTTCAAATGTGTTAAAACATTGCCCAAGCAACTTTTTAAGCCGAATCGGATGGTGGTCACACATTTTTCCTATGTCGATTCGTTTTTGTTTTATGACAACCAACTTTGTTTTTTCTTATGGGCGCAATTTTTGCTATTTACATTATCAAATAGGAGTAGCATTTATTTTTCTAAATCCATTGATGTATCCACACATGGTATTTTACTTTTTCTTTCATTGTTATATTTGAATAAATACGTTTTAAACAATAACCATTATAAATGAGGTTGGCCGGTCATTGTAGTTACGTTGTTTCCATGACAACCGATCAACAAACTAAAAGTTTTGAAGGTTTGTTAGTCGTAAAAATGAACTTTAATAACGAAGAAAAACGCGATATGCTGCCCATAAGAAAAAACAAATTTGGTTGTCTAAAACAAAAACGAATCGACCTAGGAAAAATTTGTGACCACCATCCGATTCGACTTAAAAAGTTGCTTGGGCAACTTTTTTACACATTTAAAATATTTCAAACTCCAAAGGAGTTATAAACGATTTTCAAAAATGAACTTTCCAGTTTTTCCTAATTTTCTCGGATACCGTTTGAGATATTTCCAATTTCTCTTTAGATTATCAATAAGCATCGAATTTAGCAACTTTGCCCTAATTTAACCGACCTCGTAGCTGTTAAGATAAGCGAGATCCCCATGCATTTACTCGAATTTGGGACACCCTGTATTGCTATTTATCTTATCTTCAAAAATTTTTGATGTTTATCTCAACAACAAATTAGAAAACGTTGGGTACTTATACCACATGAGTTTTATAAGGTTTTACACGTTGTTTTTTTTTTTGTTTTCACGGCCTACTAAAACATTTTTAAAAGGTGTAATTATGAAAATAGCAGATATTAAAAAAGAGTTATACTTATTAGGCGCAAAAACTACTGGTTCTAAAGCAGAACTTGAACGACGGAAAGCGTTTAAATTACATTTTGTTCTTATCTAGCCTATCTTTTTACAATAGTTTAAAGATATGGAAGGAAAAAGAGATAAATAAAACAATTTTCACTGCAGAACTTGGTACGCCACAAGAAAAGAAACCATTTGTACAACAACTACTGCAAAAACTACAAGTAATTTAATTTGATAAAGTGGTACATGATATATGTAAAGACAATAAAACATTTTTTTTTTAACGCTTTCTTTAAAATAACAGATAATGAAACAATCATAAATAATTTGATTAATAACAGGATTGTAACAGGAATTCTATCCATTAATATTTTGTTTTTTGCTAAACCTGAGATTTTCTATTATAATTCTTCTATTTGCTATAATTCTGGTTTTCGATAAATCAATTTCTGATAACTGAGTACTACTTTTAAACGGTGGTAAGTGTAGGTGTACTGGTGTACATCTTTACTTTCCAAGAGGTCTGAAATACTGAAACCACGGTCCGCGAGAATATAATCAGCAAAATGCTTGGACTTGGAACAAATTTTGGTGTTTTGCTGTTTTTTTACTCGATTTAATGGCATATAACCAATGTTTTCTTCTTATAAGATCGTTAGGAAACTTATGAAACATTAAACTTGAGTTTTTGTTTGACACAGAGGCACACAGCACATATGGCATAAGTTATAAAATTATTAATTCCGCCCAGTGAATTATTGACATTCACTTTATATGCGTTCTAAAAGTAAGGTTCAGTAAGGTTATGTGTTAATACCAACAATGGGTCATTCTAAACAGATGAATCTTCCTTAGGTGTAAACACATTTTACTGTGGTTACCTTTGTTAATAACAATCATAATCTCAGTAGCAACAATGGTAACCACAGTAAAATGTGTTTTTCACCTAAGGAAGATTCATGTTTAGATTGACCCATAGACTGTAGCGCCCCCTAGATGCACTTGCTCTATAGCGACGCTCCTGAACGTATTAAATTAATAATGATATTTCGATTTTCAGATATTAAGAGATAATTATAAAATATACAGGGTGTCTATTAGGAAAAAACAAAGTGATGTATCGGTGCGCAAAAACCAACCACAGTGCTTAGTTGAAAATAATTTATGGTTATGTAGTTAATGACCACAAACAACTTTTATAAACAACTTTTTTTGTAAAGTTGTCACAAGACGAGATATTGATTCGTTACGTTACTTTTTGCACACACTGTATCTGTATAAAGCAGTCATTGAAACTATTGTAATTGAACGGGAATTTTTAATTTCATTTAAGTTTCCTCGTAAATTTGTCAACTCTTTGTCTGTCGTAAAACATGTTCTATATTAATACAATCCAATACAGCCGCACCTACAGAGCTACGTCTCGTTACCATGGATGAGACAACAGCCCATTTGTTTAATTTTGGATCATACTTCTCTACCGAATTGAGACTAGATGAACCGTCGTTGCCTCCTAGTGCGTAGATATAGCTGTCGATCGCAACAACTTCATGGGTTGACCTGAAAACAAAATAATTTACAATATTTTTTTTCAGTTTCAATTTTTTTTTGTTTTTTTTTTCGTTTTTCCTTGACAACTGAACAAAGAGCAAAGGCTCCGGATTTTCGGCCACCTCAGCGCATTTCTCGTCGCAGAGACAAAACGTTCGACATGAAGACATAGAAAACTCGAAACCTGTTAAAGTTAGAAGTATTGCTGAAATAGGTTAAATAGTAAAATAATATATAAGTCAGCCACTTCGTTCCATATGAAAGATATCGTTGATCTTTTATGTATTTTCAATTTGTTACTTTCCATAGTTTTTAAATAAAAACAATTAATTTTATTACGTAATTAATATCCGCTTAAATTCTAAACTTATTCAAATGTTAAGTTGACACTTGCTTACATTTTGGCACTTGTTTTGCATAAGCACGGCCTACTTCGATGCATAAAAATGCAATTAAATGGCTACTTTTTTGAAAAGTATTAAATATCTCAACAACTACGGGGTTTAGGCATAGGACACCCTTCATAAAAATTGAAGGGGAGAAAAAATGCTATCGAATAGCATAATAAAACAAGGGTGTTTACATTTGAAAAAAATGAGTTACGTCACTTTGAAGTTTGGAAAATTTGGCATTTTTTGGTGAACACCCTGTATCCATAAATTTAAATTTTTTATTATTAAAATGTTGCTCCCTAACCGGACTAACATTATTGTTAAAACTTATTTCTCAACTTCAAGAAACGAGGTCGCTACGATTTTTTAAAGTTAAGCCTGCTTATGTCAGATTTTTCGGAAAAAAATTAATAAGTTGGCAACACTGTCACAAAATCAAAAAATGAAAAGACATTCATGTAGAGGTTAATAAATGACATTCAAAGACCTAAAAATATACAGGGTGTTCCATTTAAAAAAAGTCTTTGTTTTTGCTTTAGCGCGAAATTGGAACACACTGTTGAAAATAATTTAAGGTCATGAAGTAAATTACCACAAACAACTTTTGTATGAAACTTTTTCTTGTGAAATTGTTACAAGACGAGATATTGATCCTTTACGTTACTTTTTGGACACACTGTATAAGATTGATATAGTTGTTATTCTCAATAACACGCAAGTTACAAAGAATTTTTAGTTTTTTTTTAAACGAAAGTTTCCCCAACTACGTCCTGAACAGCCAGTCACACAAGCGTCTACGGAATACGACCAACAACAACAACCCACACAAAACAATAGTCGTCAGGGGTTTCCTACGCCCAAGCAGCCAGAGACAAATCACAACAAATCCAAATATCTAATAATGATCAACAGCCCAAGCAAAGTCCCAACAGTCGAGAAAGAAAACTCAAACAAATGATGTACAGGGTGGTCCAAATTCGATGGGACTGCATGGGTATCTCGGTTAATATTTAAGATAGAGAAACGGTTAAATTACCAAAAATGTGCAGTTTTTTGAGACAAACTCAGAACCGTTTTCAAAAATATTCTATCATTTCCGGTTTTCGAGTTATCGAATAAAAAGTATTTTTTTGTCATATTAATAATGTGTCATATCTCCGTTATTGTTGTAAATATCAAAAATATTTATTAAGATTATTTTTGGATATTTTTGTTTAATTTGATTACACTAAAAAAAAAAAAATTACGCTCGCCGTTAAAAAGTTATGACACAAACTTACCTTTTTTTAAATGGAAACGATAGTTGGCTATGACTTATTTAAATTCCTCATTTTTTTCTCATTTCAAATATATAAGGGTTGATGTATTTATTTTCAACAATACGCAAGTTATGAAGGTTTTTTAGTTTTTTTTTTTTAAGAAAATCATAGTAGGCTGTGAAAACAAAAAATAAACAAGGTGTAAAACCTTATAAAACTCATGTGGTACAAGTTACCAAGGTTTTTTAATTTGTTATTGAGATAAATACGAAATTTTTTGAACATAAGATAAACAACAATATCCTACATTACTGCTGATACCGACTATATCGTTGTTTTCTTATTTTCAAATATTTACAATGTTTATCTCCACAACAAATTAAAAAACTTTGGTAACTTGTACCACATGAGTTTTGTAAGGTTTTACACCTTGTTTGGTTTTTGTTTTCATAGCCTACTATGATTTTCTTAGAAAAAAAAACCTAAAAAACCTTCATAACTTGCGTATTATTAAAAATAAATACATCGACCCTTATATATTTGGAATGAGAAAAAAATAAGGAATTTAAATATGTCATAGCCAACTATCGCTTCCATTTAAAAAAAGGTAATTTTGTGTCATAACTTTTTAACAGCGAGCGTAAAATTATTTTTTTTAGTATAATTAAATTAAACATAAAAATATCCAAAAATAATCTTAATAAATATTTTTGATATTTACAACAATAACGGAGATATGACACATTATAAATATGACAAAAAAACACTTTTTATTCGATAACTCGAAAACCGGAAATGATAGAATATTTTTGAAAACGGTTCTGAGTTTGTCTCAAAAAACGGCACATTTTTGGTAATTTAACCGTTTCTCTATCTTAAATATTAACCGAGATACCCATGCAATCCCATCGAATTTGGACCACCCTGTATAAATTAATGGAACGCATGGATACAATGATGAATCTATTAACCACTCGTGTCGCTAAAATGGCTTAATGCCACCCCAAATCACACCTTATATGGAATGCATACGGTTTGCTTCAGCATAATTAGGAACTAAAATATTTGATCACATAACATAACATTGATACACAATCAGTGACGGACTGGGAAGAAAAACCGGCCCGGGCATTCAGATTATAGCGGCCCACGGTGATAGGATAGGAAATCGGTTTATCATCCTTTTATTGCTAGTATTAAATAATTCCCACAAATTTCATATAAAAAAAAAATTACCTATATTTGTTAAAGCAATTTCCATAAACCATAACTAAGATTAAACACATTTTTGTAACCTATGCAATTAAAAGACCTAGTAAAAGTTCACTGGTTTCTGCAGTCTTGTCGATTATTTCATCCGAATCAAGATTCATCAGAATATCTTTTTCTGTAGCCATCAACATAAACGATTCCAAATGAACTTGGGACATACTGCTTCTCAAACGGCTCTTGATACATTTCAGAGTTGAAAAGCTTCGCTCACACGCAACTTGCGTAAAAGAAAGTGTCAACAGGAATTTATAAGCTGCAAATTTCTTCATGCTCTGTATTGGCTGTTTGCTCCTTGTCTTTAATTTGTTTGTTTCCTTCTATTTCCTCCTCCTCTGCTCTCTTTTCTTCTTCTAGTCTCTTTTCCTTTTCTGCTCTATTTTGTGTTTCAATACTCTTCTGTTCTTCTAACGCGTCATATTTTTGTGTAGGGTTTTCTCTCAATATTTGTATTCCACTAGGTCCTGGCAGGTTATCATTTGTTGACAAAGAACAACTGAGTAAATCAGTTATTTTCCTGCATTTATTTGCATTGGCTTCTAATTTTTTTTGTTTTTTAATTCGTATTTTCTCTGCTCCGCCTTTTCTTTTATTTCCTTTAACCGTCGCTCCTATATCCATTTTTTTTAAGGCGGTAAAAACAGCACAATAAGTTTTCTCTCTAAAATTTGGGCTTTATTTGGACACTCCAAAGTTTGGGCACACTTTAAAATCTGGGCGTTAAAAAAGTTTCTTACATATTTTCACAATATATTTTATTTTAAATTTGGACGCCAAAAAGCATGCTTCTCACAACTGTTAAGAAAAAAGAAGTGTTGGATGATTTAGATACAGGGCTTTCGGAAAGAAGGACATCTAGAAGATTTAAAATATTAAAAGGCAAACCATGAGCAATATAAAGAAACTCTGATCTGGAAACACAGGGTGTCCCAGTTATCGTTTTTGTTTTTAATCAATCCCGCAAAAAACGATAATTTTTTCTAGATTTTTTCTTAGAACAGTTCTTAAAAATCATAGATCTTTTGACCCATTTTTCTAACTTTGTATATCTTACTGTTTATGACATTTCGATGCTGTTCACAATAACTGGGACACCCTGTATATTTATAGACAATTTATAATTGATTATTGATTAATATTGATTAATATGAACACAGCTTTATATGGTAAACACTTACACAGACTTAATAAACTCTCATCAATATATTTAACACAAACTATTTATTTATTAAACAATGGTTTTATTAAACAAGCAGATTATAAAACTAATATTTACACATGCACATTGCACACGCCATTTATAACTAGGCGTAAGGTTTCGAATAATATCGGGACAATTCGTAAAGCACGAGTGGCACGATCAAACATACAACTCTGTTGCGCATTGTGGAGCCCCAGAAAAACATTAAGATTGAATACGGCCCGTATTATACGAGCAAATGTTATAATGGCACCTTCTATCATAATTTTTGCGCTCCTTATACTTCAGCGCCGAACGTATTAAGCCCGTAGCTTAGACCGGCCCAAACCGGCCCATTCGGGCACCGGCCCTTCGGGCATTTGCCCGAACTGCCCGATGGCCAGTCCGGGCCTGTACACAATACACACAACGACAAACAGCAGAAACGCTGATAAATTACAAAAACAAACGATATATTGCAAGAAACATAACAAGAAATGCACATCGAGAATCGTGGGAAAGATTTGTTAGTAATATTGAAAATGATATACATGGCCACAAAACCATAGGATATTAACTTATAAAACACCTAAATAAAGATGAAAGGGATGTAGCAACACTGTCAACTGTCAGTAATATCCGCAAAAGAATGGGCTGAACATTACCAAAGCCTATGGTGTAATCCAAAAATAACTGATCTAATAGATACAGAATTATACCGAACAGAATGTTCAAAAGTAGACCCTATAGAAATGGAAGAACTCGAAGAAGCGCTACGCACAACAAAAAACAGGAAAGCAGCAAGATCTGACCAAATTACTTCAGAGCTCTATCGGGTGTAACTGAAATCAGGCTCACCCCCTTTTTTTCTTTAGTTTTGAATTTGGACAAATGAAATTTTAGACATGTAACATTTGCAAAAAACTGGATTATTTGAACATGGGTACACTTTTGTTTCACTTCCGGTTTCGCCGGAAATGACCATACCTTCGTTATTTTAAATGGAACACCCTGTACATTTTTACATTTTTGGAAAGAGGAAACGATTTTGGATACAACTGTACCATTTTGGTTAATTTTTATAACCTCAAATAATTTTTTGACAAAAATTAAATTTTTTTATTAAGTGTGCTGTGACCCGCAAAAATTAACGCATAAATTAAATTTTATTTTGTCAACAAGTGTCCGAAAAACGGTTTTGTAAAAAACACAAAAAAAGCATTTGTTTTGTTGCCATTTGGCATAGTCAACTATGATTATTAGGATATCTTACCAAAATCACAATAATTTGAAATTTTTAATTTTTTAATGCCTGCTCCTAATAAAAATACCAAGTTATTGGTATTGTTGAATTCGCCAGAAAATACTCTATTTAAATAACCGCATGCGCCACTATCGTTCCATTTAAAAAAATTGATTTTTTGTCAAAAAACCAATTTCGCAACCTTTAAGGTCTATTAAAGCAGCCCAAATGTCAATTAAAATTTACAAAACCGTTTTTCTGACACTTTTTGACATAATAAAATTCAATTTATGCGGGTCACGGCACACTTAATAATGTCAAAAAATTATTTGAGGTTATAAAAATTAACCAAAATGGTACAGTTGTATCCAAAATCGTTTCCTCTTTCCAAAAATGTCAAAATATACAGGGTGTTCCATTTAAAATAACAAAGTTATGGAAATTTCCGACGAAACCGGTAGTGAAACAAAAGTGTACCTATGTTCAAATAATCCAGTTTTTTGCAATAATGTTACATGTCTAAAATTTCATTTGTCTAAATTCAAAACTAAAGCAAAAAAGGGGGTGAGCCTGATTTCAGTTACACCCGGTATAAGCATGGGGGTACAATATTTAAGCTACGATTCCTACACTTTTTAAACATGAGCTGGAAATCATGCAAAATCCCTGAAGATTGGAAAAAAACTAAAGTAACATACAGGGTGCACCACGACCCTGAGATTCTTCGATAGCTCCTTTATTAATGAAAATATCAAAAAACGTTTAATACAAATATTGTGCGAACCTATTTTCTAGATAACCTAAAATTATTTTTAAATATACAGGGTGTTTCGTTTGACCGGCACATATAATTTTTTTTTTTTTTTAATAGAACACCCTGTATATTTTTACATTTTTGGATTTCTCTTCAAATTTACTTAAAAAAATGTAAAAGGTTATATGGGTCTTAAGTCAACCGTTGTCGCAAAATTTACATTTTTGTGAAAATTTTGAGCAATACAGCACTTTCAATTTTTTTTTACATTAAATTTCGTTTAAAATTGAGATTGACAATAGATTATTTAACACTTTGCGCTAGCTACATTTTAAAAATATTATACAGGGTGTTTTTTACGCTTGGTCAAACTTGTGAAACTTTAAACATCGATAAGTCATTTTTCTTATCAGCAATAAAATTTTCTGAGAAATCGATAATAAAAACCTTTTCAATTGTTGCAGACTTTTTAAATGAGGCTGTAGATCTTTTGACCCTAAAATTAATTATTGTGAGAATTCATAAAGTAAATCTACCGGAATGCGTCTCTAACAAGAAAATTTCCGTAAAGACTTTATTTCTCCCTGACCTATAAGAAGCCAATAGGCAATATTTCCGGCGGTTGTTTCAGCGGGTGGAAGTAAAACGTGCATTTGATTTACATGTGACGTGTGACATTGAATCGCGAAAAAAATATAAAGTTTGATTTAAATCATGATTTTTTTTTTTTAAATCAGCTCATTTAAATCGGGCCAACACTGTTTAAAACTGATCTGTTGTTATATTATTGTTATAGTGCAGTATTTAAATTCAATTTTATATTCATTTTACATTTTAACTTCTTTTAATTTACATTGTTCAATTCTATTGTTACTTCATTATTTCACCATTTCAATTAATAATTTTAGCTTTGTAATTTCCTTATTTACTGAACTTATTTTTGTTTAAGTTGCACTTTTCAATATTCACGGTTCACGCGCCCGTCGATGTATTATTACATGTACTACATTTAGTGTTGCCACGAGACGAGACGAGACGAGATTTATCCATTCTCGATCTCGATCTCGAAAATTCTTGAAAGTTAAATCTCGATCTCGATCTCGAAAATTCTCGAACGTGCAATCTCGATCTCGAATTCGAGAATCTCGAGTCTCGAATTTGAAGTTCGTGCAAACCGAATTTATACACTTGAAATGCATTAACTAAGAGGTCTGATAATATACAGAAAGAACGCTGTTGTTTCAAGTTGGGTGCTTTCCCTGTGTAAGCAAATAATGTGAACGCATATTATTAGATGCTTGCATTTATTTCTTTCAAGGGCAGCAAACGTTACTCAAAAAAAAAGACTTAGAAGGGTAAACAAATTTTATTTGAAATTTTTTACACTGGAGTGCACTCCACGTACGAATCGGTTATTTTAAAAAATATATTCACAATTACGTATTTAATGTAACATTTGCACTAACGTCCTGGGGCCGACAATTGCAAACAGAAGCAATACAAAAATTTAAGGAAGTCTATAAAAACTTTTACTACAGAGATAATTCACCAAACCAAAATCAATTATCAGCTGATTCTGGACCAGATGTTCCGATTCTGACGAAATGGGTTCTTTTAATTTAACTGCCCTATTTAATAAGTCCACAGCAACAATTAACAACTGGAGAACGGAAATCGATGACTATACAGGGTGATTGATTGAGACCGGGCATTAAAAATATATGAAGAATGAAAAAGGGTATGGATCTGAAATTTTGGTTATGACCATAATGGCATCTGATCTGTTCATTGAAAATATTTTCAAGATGGCGACACTTCCGCAAATACCGGAAGTTGGCGTCTACTTTTTTATTTTCAATACAATGGTCTATTTTTTAGTGCATTTTTGGATTCAAAACGTTATTTTAGAGGGACTTTTATTAGCATTCCCTATACCTAAGTGCAGTCATTTTTTAGATTTTTGGACTTTTTTGAAAATTTTTTGATTTTCACCGTGATGCTTAATATTATCTAACATGGCCATTTTTAAAGAAAAAACGCTTAAATTTAGACTATGCCTAGAAGAAACCTTGGACTACATCCTGGAATTTTTGCAATCGATGAATTACTTACAGGGTGTCCAAAATTTAATTTTCTTTTAATACAACTTCAGACCACTAAAACTCGTTTTTTTCAAATACAATGCCCAAACTTTTTTTTCATTTTCTAATGCAAAATTACATTCTGCATCAACCTGTATTAGCGTTTCCTATACCTATCTGCAACAGTTTTCGAGTTATTAAGAATTTTTGATAAATTTAAGAGAAATTGCAACATTTTTTAATAGTAAGCCTTGGAAATGACAGCAAATGCCAATATTAATAACTGTAAACCACTTTTATTGCGTTTGTCTGAAGCATCCATGAAAATGTATAATCAAGAGTATTCAAACACGAATATTTTGAACTTATTTTATATTCATGAAGAATGTAACAAGATTATTGAAAGAACTTGCCGCATGTTCAGTGAGAGTTATCCTTATTTGACTGTAATGACCAGACAGAAATTTTAATGAAGAGAATCAATTTTTTTTTCAATTTAGAAGAGTGAAATCTGCTTGTATTCGACCTAAGCGTGTGACAAATGATGAAACTAACAAAGTTAACATCCTGAGATATTTTAATGACCATCCTCAGCGATCAATTCGATTGGTAGCGCAAGACTCGGGTTTAACATACTATGCTGTACAAGCTACATTAAAAATACACAACTATTCGTTCACACTTTCAATAATCTTCTGAATTTGTTCAAGAATGTAAAATAAATTCAAAATATCCGTGTTTGAATACTCTTGATTATACATTTTCATGGATACTTCAGACAAACGCGATAAAAGTGGTTGACGGTATTAAGTATTGGCATTTGTTGTCATTTCCAAGGCCTACTATTTAAAAATGTTGCAATTTCTCTTAACTTTATCAAAAATTCTTAATAACTCGAAAATTGTTGCAGATAGGTATAGGAAACGCTAACACAGATTGATGCAGAATGTAATTTTGCATTAGAAAATGAAAAAAAAGTTTGGGCATTGTATTTGAAAAAAACGAGTTTTAGTGGTCTGAAGTTGTATTAAAAGAAAATTAAATTTTGGACACCCTGTAAGTAATGCATCGATTGCAAAATATCCAGGATGTAGTCCAAGGTTTCTTCTAGGCATGGTCTAAATTTAAGCGTTTTTTCTTCAAAAATGGCGGTGGTAGATATTATTAAGCATCACGATGAAAATCTAAAAATTTTCAAAAAAGTCCAAAAATCTCAAAAATGGCTGCACTTAGGTATAGGGAATGCTAATAAAAGTCCCTCTAAAATAACGTTTTGAATCCAAATACGCAATAAAAAATAGACCATTGTATTTGAAATAAGAAAGTAGACATCAACTTCCGGTATTTCCGGAAGTGTCGCCATATTGAAAATATTTTCATTAAACAGATCAGATTCCATTATGGTCATAACCAAAATTTCAGATCCATACCCTTTTTCATTCTTCATATATTTTTAATGCCCGGTCTCAATCAATCACCCTGTATAGCAACGCCACGAGCAAATGAAGATGTAGATGTATTGGTTTGGTGGGAAAGTCATCAAGTTTTATATCCAAACCTCTCCAGAATGGCTCGAGCAAGACTATTTATGTATATGTCGTAGGCATAATGTGAAATCCGGCATTTTATAAAAAGCCGGCAAAACGAGCAAATTATGACTTTTTCTTAAACCCATACATTTGTGTTCATACAAAAAAAAAGCTTTAACCAACCTCTAACCTGACCCTCATTCATTTGGTCAGTAGTAAAGGGTCAGGTTAAAGGTTGGTTAAAGTTTTTTTTTTTAAATAAATAATAAAAATGAAGCTAATAGTGTTGTGCCTAGGCGTTTTATAAAATGCCGGATTTCACATTTTGCCTACGACATATACAAGCAACCAGTGTACCAGCTGAACGAAAGCTGGCCTGATTATTCGGAAACACCGCAACAGGCTTGACAGTGAGTCAGCAAGGGTATTGCTGTGCCTCAATGCTTGGCAATCTTGTAAATTTATTACACAATATTTAAAATAAATAAAATGTTTAATTTGTAAGTGGTTTCCAAAAATTTTTAAATAAAATATGTATTAAAACTTTTCGTAGTTTTTCTTCATGTAAAAATACTGTCGAGATCGAGAATCTCGAGGATCTCGTCTCGAATTTTCGAGACAGAAAAATGCCTGTCTCGAAATTCGAGACGAGACGAGACGAGATCGAGAATTGTCTCGTCTCGGCGGCAACACTAATTACATTCATTATTCAGCAATCATACTATTCAATTACAACAGCAAAGTTCTTACAATAATCATCTAGTTTTAGTTTTTTTCTTTTCATTTATTGTATTTTTCGTAAACTACAATTTTTATTAAAAGTAAATATTAAACCAAGTGTTTGTTTTTCTTAAAATCATCGAACCCCATAACATTGTAAAAATGATAAATATTTTAGTTTTTTCATACAGGTACGTGTATTACGCACCAATTTCATTTATTGATGTATAAAATATTATCTTAATTGCTACTCTATTATTTACCTTCGATTGTGCATAGCTGTGATGGGTTCCCACGCATTTCTCCTGACATTAAATCGTTCTCCGCTTGACATACACATTGTCCCATCATTACCTATAAAAAGATGCATAAAAACAAAATTGGTAAGACTACATTCCTCATTTAAACTAAAATGTTTGTTACGTGATTTTTGGCCGACTCTGTCTGTACATTACAATTTGAGTTGAATTTTTGGCCGCGAGAGCCTGTGTGTAGTGGATAGGTCTAAATTTTGGGAGTTAGAGGGCACTTGAGAATAGGCTGTGAAAACGAGAACTCAGTGGCGGATCTTGATTTTGTGGGGCCCCAGGCGCAACCTGATCTGGAGGCCCCCTATTAAGATGGTTCACTAAAATGAACAATGCAGAAAAATCATAATGTTTTTTATTTTTAGAACCAACAAAAACATAAACAAAAAAATCAAATACGGAAACAAAAAAATATTCTCAGGTACCAGAAAAAAAATCACATTCCCATTTAAAAAAAAAAATCCCATCTCAGGTAAAAAAATCACAGTAAAATTCTGCATCATACAGTATAGGTGGTCCAAATTCGATAGGACTACAATGGGTATCTCGCTTAATAGTCCAGATAGAAAAACGGTTAAATTACTAAAAATGTGCAGTTGTTTTAGAACAAACTCAGAATAGTTTTCAAAAATATTCTATCATTTCCGGTTTTTGAATTATTAACCCTACAGAACACACGTGAAAAATAATCACATCAGTACACACGTTAGGTCTGTCAGGCCTATCAATCCTTTCTCTATATTCCAGTCTTTTCATAAATCAATTTTTATGTAAAGTATAACTCAAAACATTTAGAAACTTAAAACATATTAATATTAATGTTTTAGCTTAGGTAAATAAAATACGAATGCAATTGTCCCATAATGTGTGTTTAGCCAAATCTTAAAACAAATATAAATAAAAGACCCTTTTAACTGTCAAAACTAAACATTTTGTACGCAAGATGAACAAATGAAGTTGGAATGCTGTAAACAAATACAAATGTTACATTTTTTACAATAATAACGACTTTTTCTGTTCTTGTTTTTTTTATGAAGAACCAGCGTTAGTTTCTTCAACAGGCGGCATTCCAGAAAATTTTCTTGCATGATTTCGGGTTTCGCATGGCAAATGCATGTTTTCAGCTCTTTCCATTAAGTGATCTTTCATCAACTCTAGTGACAACTGTTTTAGAAATCTTCTAGGTTTAATTTCGGTATGATTTGCCGCATGAAATCACCAACGTGAGTACATACGTTAGGCCTTACAGGCCTGCCGCCCCCCACACGCACACTAATCAACTTACGATTTTAATTAATACAAAATACTGTACTTCTACCAACTTCAGGAAGGTACACTAGGAGCCAAGAAAGTTTTTTTAAAATGTCTACAAGTTACAGCAAAAAATGTTATGACATAGGCCTCTCAGGCCTAACGTGTGTTCTGCAGGGTTAATGAAAAACTGTTTTTTTTTGTTATATTTATAATGTGTCATAATTATCTCCCTTATTGTTTTAAATATCGAAAAAGTTTATGAAGATAATTTTTAGATATTTTTATGTAGATTTTGATACTTGAAAAAAAAATTACCCTCGCCGTTAAAAAAGTTGTGACACAAACTCACCTTTTTTTAAATGGAAGCTATAGTAGGCTATGACCTATTTAAATTCCTTATTTTTTCCCTTTCCAAATATATTAAGGTTGATGTATTTATTTTCAATAATACGCAAGTTACAAAGGTTTCTAAAATTTTTTAAAGATGAGAAACAAAAAGCAGGTTGTGAAAACAAAGGAAAATCGGAAAAGATAGAATATATTTGACAACAATTCTGAGTTTGTCCCAAAAAACTGCACATTTTTGGTACATTAACCGTTTCTCTATCTTGACTACTAAGCGAGATGCCCATGTAATCCCATCGAATTTGGGCCACCCTGTACAGTACATCGGCTTGCAGTGCACTGTAATCAGATGCAAGCAGGGTTGCAAGTTTTGGCGATTTGGAACCAAATTGGCTATCATTTTTTTTAAATTTAACATGTTTTTTTTTTTTTAATTGGCATCAATGGCTATTACACAATATACCCACTATGAAAATAGGTTTTAGAAGATATTACAATTTGCCTACAATTATTATTTTATAATTCTCATAGTAACAGACAATAAAAATTTAATTTTGGTTTTTGAGGATAACGAACCCAACGATTCTGAGGCCCCTTTTTGCCGAGGCCCGAGGCGCGCGCCTCATGCGCCTGTGCGGTAATCCGCCACTGCGAGAACTTAAACACTGCGATGAAATAGGGTGAAGACCACCCAAGGCTTTTATAGGCCGTTAATGCCGATTGATCAATCTTGACACCGAGTTAAGTTATCAGTGTACCCCATCTTGGACCATGCTGAAACTGGCAGCGATACTAGATCGAATTATGAGCAAATATTTCGCAAGTATAGTAAAGTAATAAGTAAATCAAATTCCGCGCCAAAAGGTGGCAGATACGAAGAAAAGTCAAAAGACACTTTTTGTTTAGAATAAAATGCGCTACCCAAAAACAAGTTAGGGTTTGATTTTAAACAGGAACGTACTAGTTTTTTATAAAATTTAGATAAACTGAACCCGCACAACTCCGCCACTGGTTGCTTGTGGGGCTTGACATTCTCACCGAATGTGGTAACCTGTAAGGTGGTGTTGTATACCAAATTTGGTTTAAATATTTCTACTGCTTCGGAAAGGGTTAAAATTTATCGATATTTTTCCAAAAATTTCAACACTACGTATCTTTGAAATGAAGCGTTTATGGACTAATGGTAATATGGAATATTCGCTTTAAAATAAGTTTTTGTATCGCTGTTAAAGTCCTGCTACAAAAAAGTGGACCACCCTGTATAAACCCAAGTCAGCGTTCACAATGAACGCAGTGGATAGTAGATAGTAAATAGTAATTAGTAGCTAAAGTTGAAATACAGGGTGGGGCAGAATGACCTCCCCGATTTGTGAGGGGCGTAACTAGAAGCAGAGTGGGGGTACAGCAATGACAATAAGAAAAAATTGACCTGATGATGGTTTTAAAAAAACGAAACGTCGCATGGAATATATAATTGGGGATTCCGATTCCTTGCAAAAAGTGGCCATGAAATTTTTTTTTCAGAAATGAAATTCGACATCAAATGAAAAAGTTACGGGCAAAAAACAAAAATCCACTTTTTTACTTTTTTCCCTATATCTCATAAACTAAAAGAGCTAGATAAGTTCTGTTTGCATCAAATTATTAAGCACCTGAATATACAACTTTGCCCCAATTTAACCGAAGTCGTAACTCTTACCGTTTACGAGATCCCCATAGTGGCCCGCGAAAAACGAGAACCCTGTATATGTTTTTTTTTTGTAGCTTTATTGGTACGGTTTCTGTTAGCTTCCCAAATCGGGGAGGTCATTCTGCCCTACCCTGTATATAGAAATAAATACAAGTGTTCACAATGAACATAGTAGATAGTAAATAGTAGATAGTAGTCAGAGTTTACAATGAACGTAGTAGATAGTCGATAGTAAATAGTGATTAGTAGCTTAGGTTGAAATACATAGAATCAAATGCAAGTGTTCACAATGAACGTAGTAGATAGTAGATAGTAATTACGTAAAAAGTACGTCATGAAATG
The DNA here is from genome assembly GCA_947652605.1 of Elmis aenea. NCBI lineage: Eukaryota > Metazoa > Arthropoda > Insecta > Coleoptera > Elmidae > Elmis > Elmis aenea. The sequence continues at coordinate 20,863,097 of OX393583.1, forward strand.
TTTACTTGGATACGGGTAACAACCGACTTGTTTGTAGCATAGCACATAACCTCAATTTAAACGCGGAAGGTTGTTTATCGAATTGACACTTCTTGTATTCTACGTATTTATTTCTACATGATGATTTGTGGAGGATTATAACGGTAATACGTAGCATTAAACATCGTACAACATTGTAATTTTAATAATCGTGCACCAGTATTTGTGACGTAACTGTGATATTTACAGTGAAATTAAAATTTTAATATGTTCTAGGAAATTTAGAATGGGTTCTCAAGAACCAAGAAATCGTTTACAGTGTTCGCGGTTTGGTACATGTTTTAAACACACGCGTTAACACCATCTTTACATTAGTTGTTGTTTCTTCATCTGCGGGGTCTCGTAGCGTAGTAATCATTATACACTAGGGATTGGAAAACCGGTTAACCGGAGCCTTTTTTCGATAACCGATAACCGGTTGTTCCATCTCAATTAACCGGTTAACCGGTTTTTCGAATTTTGTGTTTGTGTGTTTGTTTGTTTGTTCGCTATAGAATCCTAGGTCCGTTGCCCGATCGTGACCAAATTTTGCACAGTTACTATTTAGGATCTAACGGATCAAACGTCGTATAAAGAACGGCCGGAAATGCCCGGGAACGGCCGGAAACGTCCGCCGAGCGCGAGCGCGGGTAGTCTGTAATTGAACGTCTGAGAACGTCCGCCGGGAGCGAGCGCGGAGCGCGAGTAGTCTGTGATTGATAGAAGAGAATTGTAATCACCCGTGCAACGCCGGGTAAATCGCCTAGTTCTATTATAAGGGGCTTACTCTTCCATATCACAATTAATACGGTATTTTATAACTTTCAATTTTTTTTTAAACAAACTTTTTGCTTCTTTATTTTCAGTCGGCTATGATGTTTGTTAGTTCGTTAAACCAACACGAAATTAATATTTACCGTCTAAAAATCCTTTGGCTTATCGATCAGAATATGATATTTAGTAATACGGCAGTGGCGTATGCAGGATTTTTCCAGGGGGGGGGGGGGGTTAATAAACGCAAAATGAGTCGAGTACCTTTTTTTTTAGGTCGCAACTTTCTTTTCAAGTTTTTAGCTGCAGAATGTTTGATGGTTTCATAATGGGAGGGGAGTTAACAAACGCCAAAAAGAGCCAAGGACCTATGTTTAGAACAAAATTTACAGTTCTCCGGCCCTATATTGACTTATGGCGAACCTATGGTGCGGTTTGACACCCCCATGCCTACGCCACTGTAAATACGGTAAATGTTGACTTATTGGTTCAACAAATATCGTTTAACAAATGTATTTTATGTAATCCTGCTGACCGTTTTTTAACGAGCACTTCTGGGGTCCCGTATCCTTCCGAGGTCCGTCATCGGCCTCTGCTAAGTAATCAAATGAAAACTCACCCTGAATAAAAACTACGTCAAAACAGCATCTATTGAAAACAAAATTTTATACAAGAATTTTATTTGTTAAAAATAATCAAATAGGTCTATTTTACGCAAATGAAATATATGAAATTCACATTTAAAAAAAAGGGCAACATTTGTTTTTGTAAAATAAAATGGAAACTTTTTACTTAAAAATTTCGCATTGTATATTTCGTTTATTTACCAAGGAAACCACTAGACTATTATCGTAATTTCTCTTCACCGGCATCTTTTGGCCGATTTACTAAGCAATGCCTCTTTTCTTCATTTCCTTGAATAACGTAACACCCATGTCTGCGGGCGAATCACACACTAGTACACCAGCTTTCCTCAACGCAATCACTTTGTCCTCGGCTTTGCCTTTTCCTCCGGAAATGATAGCTCCTGCATGACCCATTCGTCGTCCCGGAGGTGCGGATTTCCCAGCTATAAACGCCGCCACAGGTTTCGAATTCGCTCCGGAATTGTTTTTTATCAAGTACTGAGCGGCGCGTTCTTCGGCGTCACCACCAATCTCTCCAATCATAATGATGGCATTGGTGTTGCTATCGGTAAAAAGAACATCTAGTACGTCGATAAAGTCGGTCCCATTAAAAGGGTCTCCGCCAATTCCAACACAAAACGTTTGACCAAGTCCAACCTATTAATTATAATAAATGTGTAAGGATATTTTTGGATAGAGAGAACCTAAGCTTGTTCGTTTGGAATGGATCACAATAATTTGTATGGAAAAAAGTAATGACTTTCTTTTAACATGTGTCTTTGCTAAATGATTGCACGTTCCTGTAACTTGGTTAAATGAAAATTTATTTATCAGGTTTGTTGCAGCAAGGCCATGAACGATCCGATAAACGATCAGTTGTCGTGCAGTACAGGGTGGTCCAAATTCGATGGGATTGCATTGGTATCTCGGTTAATATTTAAGATAGAGAAACGGTTAAATTACCAAAAATGTGCAGTTTTTTGAGACAAACTCAGAACCGTTTTCAAAAATATTCTATCATTTCCGGTTTTCGAGTTATCGAATAAAAAGTGTTTTTTTGTCATATTAATAATGTGTCATATCTCCGTTATTGTTGTAAATATCAAAAATATTTATTAAGATTATTTTTGGATATTTTTATGTTTAATTTGATTATACAAAAAAAAATATTTTATGCTCGCCGTTAAAAAGTTATGACACAAACTTACCTTTTTTTAAATAGAAACGATAGTTGGCTATGACCTATTTAAATTCCTCACTTTTTTCTCATTTTAAATATATAAGGGTTGATGTATTTATTTTCAACAATACGCAAGTTATGAAGGTTTTTTAGTTTTTTTTTTTAAAGAAAATCATAGTAGGCTGTGAAAACAAAAAATAAACAAGGTGTAAAACCTTATAAAACTCATGTGGTACAAGTTACCAAGGTTTTTTAATTTGTTATTGAGATAAATACGAAATTTTTTGAACATAAGATAAACAACAATATCCTACATTACTGCTGATACCGACTTTATCGTTGTTTTCTTATTTTCAAATATTTACAATGTTTATCTCCACAACAAATTAAAAAACCTTGGTAACTTGTACCACATGAGTTTTGTAAGGTTTTACACCTTGTTTGGTATTTGTTTTCATAGCCTACTATGATTTTCTTAAAAAAAAAAACCTAAAAAACCTTCATAACTTGCGTATTATTAAAAATAAATACATCGACCCTTATATATTTGGAATGAGAAAAAAATGAGGAATTTAAATAGGTCATAGCCAACTATCGTTTCCATTTAAAAAAAGGTAAGTTTGTGTCATAACTTTTTAACGGCGAGCGTAAAATTTTTTTTTTTAGTATAATCAAATTAAACATAAAAATATCTAAAAATAATCTTCATAAATATTTTCGATATTTACAACAATAACGGAGATATGACACATTATTATTATGACAAAAAAACACGTTTTATTCGATAACTCGAAAACCGGAAATGATAGAATATTTTTGAAAACGGTTCTGAGTTTGTCTCAAAAAACTGCACATTTTTGGTAATTTAACCGTTTCTCTATCTTAAATATTAACCGAGATACCCATGCAATCCCATCGAATTTGGACCACCCTGTACTGATACCGCGTTCCGGCAACGCCTCTGATAGTTCATCGGACATTTAGTTGGCTGTTCCAGCAGTTATCGGATCAATTCATGAACTAGTTTCGGAACGATAAAAACAGTATAGGGGGGCCAAATTCAAACGTGTTTTCGGTGGTTACCGTAAAGGTGCATTTATATTATCGTAGCGTAAGCGGAGCGTATCCGGCACGTAGCGTATCAGACAAAAGTGGTTTTTATATCGTAACGTATTCGTAGCGGCTCAGACACGTAACGTATCAGACAAAATTATATTGACCTACGAAAAGGAAACGTATATTTAATTGTCATTTTTTAAATTGATCTGATCTAACGCACAGTTTCTGATATTTAGACAAATACATTTTATTTATTGTTTTGCACAATGTTGCTCTTCGGCAACAGTTCTGTTTTTCGATAAAAACAGTTTAAAAATTCTGAAGGTTTTTTTACTGTTTTTCCCACATTTCTTACAATAAAACACCCAAAATATTATTTAATTTTAATTTTTAAAAATTGATGCATTTAAGAGTGTGAAAAAAAGAAGAAAAAGAAAGGTATATCAGAAAGAGTATTGATGGTAGAAGTACAGATTACAAAGAAAGGATTAACAGAGGGGTGGTAGTGGCATATGGCTCGAATGATAATGCGGCAGAAGAGTATACTACGGTTCCTGCGACAGTTCGATGGCATGTCCATCCGGAGCTTACCATGATCTATGTTTGAAGGTAACGAAGAAGTCTTTCAAGGTCGTCGACAATGACAAGAGGGTGGTTGCCGAAGGAGTCTTAAAGGTTATCGACAATGACCAGAGGTCGGTTGCCAAGGGATTCTTGAAGGTTATCGTCAATGGCCGGAGGGTGTTGCCGAAGAAGTCTTTCAAGGTCGTCGACAATGACAAGAGGGTGGTTGCCGAAGGAGTCTTGAAGGTTATCGACAATGACCAGAGGGTGGTTGCCGAAGGATTCTTGAAGGTTATTGTCAATGGCCGGAGGGTGTTGCCGAAGAAGTCTTTCAAGGTCGTCGACAATGACAAGAGGGTGGTTGCCGAAGGAGTCTTGAAGGTTATCGACAATGACCAGAGGGTGGTTGCCGAAGGATTCTTGAAGGTTATCGTCAATGGCCGGAGGGTGTTGCCGAAGAAGTCTTTCAAGGTCGTCGACAATGACCAGAGGGTGGTTGCCGAAGGATTCTTGAAGGTTATCGTCAATGGCCGGAGGGTGTTGCCGAAGAAGTCTTTCAAGGTCGTCGACAATGACAAGAGGGTGGTTGCCGAAGGAGTCTTGAAGGTTATCGACAATGACCAGAGGGTGGTTGCCGAAGGATTCTTGAAGGTTATCGTCAATGGCCGGAGGGTGTTGCCGAAGAAGTCTTTCAAGGTCGTCGACAATGACCAGAGGGTGGTTGCTGAAGGAGTCTTTGAAATGTTTGAGGGTGTGGTTTTAGGGGTTGCTGAAGAAGTCGTCCGGGGGTGGTGGGCATTTCAAAGACTCCTTCAGCAACCACTACGACCACCGACTTCATCGGCAACCCCTCTGTTGAAAAACTACCCCACCCCCAGCAAACATTTCAAAGACTCCTTCGGCAACCACCCCCTTTCGATGTCGTAGGGGTGAGAAGTCTTTGAAATGTCCGACGCTTTGAAGGGTGGGGGTTTGCCGAAGAGATTTTTCAAATGTATGACCTTAGGCGGTCTGTTATGTGTGTCACCAGTAACTAGTTCTTGCAAATGTCAACCAGAAAAATATGAATTAATCGAGGGATTGTTGGATCATGTCTTGTTGCTTAAACATGGTGCCGTTGATATACGAGTCGAACTTCAGTCCATGTTTCTTCTTTATTTTCAGCGTCACTATACAATTTTTCGCTTTGATCATATAAAAATTTATAATTTCTTACAGTTTCAATAAGTTTGTTTCTTTTTATTCATTATAGTTAAATATTTTACAATGAATTATAACTGATGACAGTTTTAAAAAGCGTGTTTTGGGAGCGTATCAGATCAGACACATTACGTATCGTAGGAACGTCCTAACAAATTTTGTCGGAGACGTTACGTTACCGCTCGCTGTCTGAACGCTCACGCTCCGCTAATATAAATGGTTTCATAACAACCAATGTAACTAATTTTGTCTGATACGCTACGTGCCGGATACGCTCCGCTTACGCTACGATAAGTCTGCGTTTACAGTACAAGCGTATTCGCGCGAATGAGCTTCGCGCGTACGCGTCCGTATTCGCGCGACTGAAACAAACCAATGCAAGCATATAAGAGCGGTTACACTACAAGCGAGAATTCGCTCGAAACATGCTTGCATTGGTTTCTTTGATTCGCGCGTAAACGGTCGCATTCGCGTGAAGCCCATCGCGCGAATACGGCTGTACTGTAACCGCAGCCTAATATAAATGCACCTTAATAGCGAAAATCTGAAGTCGGTCTCCTGAGCTATTTTTTTGAAGAAGAAAACCTAGGTAACGACATTTTTTATATCGCTTTCCATTTTAGCACTACAAATAAATTTCATCGTTCTTAAATTATTAAAATAAAACAAAATCTTCTTAAGATTTTTTTACAGATTTTTACGCTTAATGTAAAAACCAAAATAATTTTTTTAACGACCTTGACTTTCGAAATATGAAGTAACCTTATATTTCTTTAAATATAAACTCTAGTCGGCTATGAATTTATATGAAAGAGCATTTTTTAGCTTTTCAAAAATATATAAATTTATGTATTTGTTACAAAAACTAACCGATATCGCTAATTATGTAAAAATGGCATCAAAGTTTGTCATGATTTTGTGAACAAGTGATGTTTGCAAGTAATAAATAACTAAACATCACAAGTTGATGATCATCACAGCCATTAAGATTTGTGAAGATGTAGTTACCAAATTTGAGAAATTTAGCAATTCAGCAGTAAATATATTCAATGAAATATATCAAAAAGGAAAGAGCTGATGTAATGTTAAGAGAAACAGTTGACAATAACCACAATGTTACCATATCACGCAAAAATAATCGGCAGGTGTATCTTTGTAACATCGTCTTATTCGCCTGAGGAATATTTTCGAATTTCGTTTATTCTCATTTTTAGACTCAATTATAAGTTTTGGAAACAGAAATCCCTCTAAAATATTTTTAAGATTTTAATTGAAGGTAGAAACAAAAATGACAACAAAACTAAATTAGAATCATTATTAAGCAAATAGAATTACGATTTCAATTACTGCAAGTTATACAGCGTCATTCAAAAAGTCTGCAACAAACGGGAAAAATTTTTATTATCGATTTCTCAAAAAATTATATTTTTGATAAAAGTTGGTGAATGGTCTAAAACTAATTTAAAGATGAAAAAAAGTCATAGGACACTAGATTTTAGCGATTTTTGAAATATTAACAAGAATAAAATGCCCTTATTTTAAGATATACAAAAAAAATATGAGAAAAAGTTATTTAGAATCTCAAAATTAGGCTAGATATGAATTTTGACGTTCAAATTTCAATTTTTATTTTTTAAGAAATTTCAACTTTCAAAAAGTCTGCCACAAATGGAAAAGTTTTTTATTATCAAATTCTCAGAAAATTTTATTCTTGATAAAAGTTGGTGTATGGTCTAAAACTAATTTTAAGATAAAAAAAAGTTTATTAAAAAGTCATAGGACACTAGATTTTAACGATTTTTGAAATATTAATAACAGTAAAGTTCCCTTATTTTAAGAGATACAAAACAAATGTATAGGAAAAAGTTATTTAGAATCTCAAAATTAGGCTAGATATGACGGTCAAATTCCAATTTTTATTTTTTAAGAAATTTCAACATTCAAAAGTCTGCAACAAATGGATAAGTTTTTTATTATCGATTTCTCAGAAAATTTCATTCTTGATAAAAGTTGGTGCATGATCTAAAACTAATTTTAAGATAAAAAAAAGTTTATTATTTAGCTTGTATAATATTTGTTTATGTTCTTGAAGTTTGTTAATCTCGATTTATATTGATATTTTTTGACTTATGTTTAAGTTGGGGATAAAGTTTAATTATTGTTGTTTATCATTAACGTTTTAATAGAAGCTTTTGGTTCTTCCAATACTGTTTGTAATACGTTTAAGTAATTTTCATAAATAACCCATTTGGTATGTTCCTTTTTGTATTGGTTTTTCATTGAATCCAGTCTCCCTTAAACTGTTTCAATAATCTTGTAACTGTAATTGTACTAAATGAAACATTTTTGTTAGGATGTCTTTCATTAAAAATAAATGCTGCAAATTAACAAAACGTTTTTAAATTTACGCGGTATCACACACGAGTGACATCAGCTGCAAAAGTTTAGATGTCTGTATTGTTTTATTTTCTACGTTCTTCGTACTGTCCATGGATCCACTTGTAATTAAATACGCAATTTATTTCAAATGTCAAATAAACTGTGAATATGAGTACATCAGAGCAGTGGTTCTTAACCTTTTAGTAGTTGCGGCCCCCTAAATATCCTAAAATATTTTCGCGGCCCCATAGTTTGTAGTAACACAAATATTACGATTTATTTAAGAAGTTATCTCTTCGATGGTTCGAGTAAAATAAAGAGCAAAATATATATATTTTTTAAAGTTCAATATTTTAAAAAGTAAAAACGTTTTATAAAATTTTCGCGGCCCCTCTTAAAATATTTCTCGGCCCCCGGTTAAGAATCGCTGCATTAGAGTAGGGGAGACCGGGGATAAAAGTAACATTTTTTTGTTTTTATTTAATTTCTCATAGATTATTACAAATTTTTTACATCCAAATTGGTTTAATGATAGATTGGACATTTGTCTTGCTTCCAAGATATTTATTTCGTGCGTTTCGTAAAGCAACTGTTAGAAAAAATTGTTTTTTCTTTAGTAAGACAGCTGTTACTTTCAACCTCAACGTTGGGGCTAAAAGTAACAATGATTGGGGTAAGTTGTAACGGCAAAATAATTTACACAGCTCATAAGTAGTGGGTAAATATATTAGTATCCATCAACAAAATTAATATTTTATTCAAAAATACACATTAGCAAAATGAAAAAATTAAAAAAAAATCTTTGGTACAATACAAAATGATAAGTGAACAGTATGGCATACCAGGTAAGGGCGGTCCCAAATTATTAAATCTATACTGGATCATAATAACTGTTTGTTTTATTTTTTAAAAAATCTAACCGCCCTTAAACTGACCGTCATTCATTAAATCAGTAAAAGAGGGTCAGGTTAAGTTGGGTTGGTTAAAGCGTTGTTTATATTAAGTTATAAATATTAAGGTAATAGAATAAAAACAATGGCGGCTGGTAGGAAAACCAAAAGTACCAGATCTTACCAATTTACATAGGTTTTGTAATTTAAAATGCTTTTTAAGAAATGATTTAGCTTTACATACATTTCCATCATCAAACCGATATTATATACTGAGTTTTATAATTTAATAATTTGGGACTGCAGTTACCAGGTTTGCCAAGATTATAAGTACCTACATATTTAAAAATGTGAATCAAAAAGATACAACAAACTGGAAAATTATTCCGACAACTCTTGTATATTCTCATCTACGAAGAAAGCCACCAATTATGTGCTAAGAGTGAACATTTGCAAGTGAAAACATTAATTGGGGTTGGTTGTAACACTTTGTTACTTTTGACCCCAAGTGTACACAAAAAAAAATTTCAGGGAATCCACAATTAACCACGATTCTAACGTCAAATTGTATTGCATCCACCAATAGCCAACTAAATTTAGAACAAAATAATATAGGTACTTTTTTGTTCCTATTTTAGAGATCGCCTAAAAGTTACTCGACGGATGAGACAACGCAGTAACTTTTAGGCGGAAAATAGTGACTCTGGCTGGCAAAAAGTTAACCTCTATGACAGATGAAAACTAGCAACGTAGGTAGGGAGCTGGATGTAACTTAACATTGCAAAAGCGTTTAGGGCAATATAAAACAAAAATTAAAGAAACTATAGGCACTGTTACAACCTACCCGTGTTACTTTTATCCCCGGTCTCCCCTACATTAGAGGATAAATAAACTAAAATTATTGAACGTAATCTTATTATTGGATTCTAAATAACTTTTTCCTATATTTTTTTTTGTATCTCTTAAAATAAGGGCACTTTACTCTTGCTAATATTTCAAAAATCGTTAAAATCTAATGTTCTATGACTTTTTAATAAACTTTTTTTTATCTTAAAATTAGTTTTAGATTATGCACCAACTTCTATCAAGAATGAAATTTTCTGAGAAAACGATAATAAAAAACTTTTCCATTTGTTGCAGACTTTTTGAATGTTAAAATTTCTTAAAAAATAAAAATTGAAATTTGAACCTCAAAATTCATATCTAGCCTAATTTTGAGATTCTAAATAACTTTTTCCTATAATTTTGTTTTGTATCTCTTAAAATAAGGGCACTTTACTCTTGCTAATATTTCAAAAATCGTTAAAATCTAATGTCCTATTACTTTTTATCGAACTTTTTTTCATCTTAAAATTAGTTTTAGACCATGCTGACCAACTTTTATCAAGAATAAATTTTTTTGAGAAATCGATAATAAAAATTTTTCCCATTTCTTGCAGACCTTTTGAATTACGCTGTACATTGTAATAACAGAATACGAATTATGACAGAAAAAATATGATTCAGTTTCCCAAGCAAATATTACCAAACGTGCAGGTTCAAAACTGTACCAGCAAGAGTGCGACATGGAAATTTTTCTTAATATTTACAAACTTATAGCAAAATTATAGATTATAGCCACCCTTTCCGTAACGACAAGCACAATAGAGCGATAATTTTCAACGCCCAAGTACTCAAAAAAATATCAAAAAAATTCCGTATCAGAAGAAAAGTTAAACAAATACATTCAAAATCCTGCAGCAGCAAAAAAGGAAAATTATTGTTTAATTGTCTATGTTTTCTTAAATCTCGAGCCCGTCTGCAAACTGCTTTGGTTTCACCGTAGCCTAGTGGCTTATTAGCAGTGGTGAGCTGTAGGGGGCTCGCGGGGGCTCGCGCGAGCCCTTTGTTAAATTATTCCTTAATTTGCGAGCCCCTTGTTCTTCTTGTTAACCATTTTCTCAAGAAAAAATATATCTTAAAATCATTGTCATTACATACATTTGTCAAGCGACCAAGTCATGCCTATCAAGCAATGACGACTAAATTTAGAATAACCCGTCGCACAATAGAATTTTTTGAATTATGTTCAATCACTCGATTATTCACGTTTGAATTTAAAATGCCATTTTTTTCCAACATATAATTAACATTATTTTTTTGTTTTTATTTAACTATGAGCGAGCCCTTTGTTAAAACTTTCATAGCTCACCACTGCTTATTAGAGCTTATTTTTAGTTATGTTTAGTGTAAGCTTTTGTTTTCTCAAATACGTACATGTGCCTATAATAGAAAATTAAAATAAATAGGTAAAGTTTTTTTGCAACATACGAATTTATAAAACATATTTTGCTGCATTCCCACATTCAAAATACCTTGTTGCGCCACGGTCTGGGGACCTTTATACAGGGTGTTTTTTAGTATTGCAAAAAAAATCAGGAGGTGATTCCTTATAGAATATTAACGGAGGTCTTTCATATAAAATATTTTCCTTGGACGTCTCCTTTTTGAGATACACCCCCCTAAAGGGCAACAGTAAAATTAGGTTTGTATTTTATTTCTCAAATTTGAAGAAATGTAGGAGAATTATATTTGGTTAATGTTTTATACTTAATTAAAGGTTTCCCATACTAATATTTTTAGTCATCTTCCACCTTCACAGGGGGCTGAAAAGTGCAATCCCTGTTGTTTTTTTATCAGAACTTTTTAGTGGGTTAAAATTTTGCCTTTAAGAAATTTTTATTTGAAAGCTTGCTTTATTTAGAAACTTTTTTTATTCTTTAGTTTTTCTCGTAAAACCTACAATTTGTGAGTAAAAATAAAATTAATAAACACGAACCATCAAACATTCCCATATTATTAAACGAATCATTTTGGTGGTTGGTTGCTATGGTTTGTTTATGTTCATGTTGGGTAGAGTTGACAGGCGTCTTAGCTTTGTCGCCGCGTAAACTTCGAAATTTTTTAATCAAAAACTGTAGGCTTTACGAGAAAAAACTTAAGAATAAAAAAAGTTTTTAAGTAAAGCAATCTTTTTTAATGCAAAATTCTAATCCACTAAAAAGTTCTGATGAAAAAACCAACAGGGGTCGCACTGTTCAGCCCCCTGTGAAGGTGGGAGATGATTAAAAATATTACTGAGGGAAACCTTTTAATAAGTATAAAACATCTACCAAACATCATTCTCCTACATGTATCCAAATTTGTTTATATGAAAGACTTCCCTTAATTTTCGATAAGGAATCACCTCCTGAATTTTTTTTGCAATACTTAAGAAACACCTTGTATATTATTATGGTACTAGTTTGTTTCGTGAGAGCCAGTAGTGTCTATTGTCACTGTTGCGGCAATAGACAACCTACCTATGCGATTGCTTGTCTAATATTTCCGTTTCCGCGATAGTGCTAGAATCACAAATACCGTTTGTTTTCTTCAAAATCAAACTTTAACCGACCTTTAAGCTGACCGTTCATTTCATCAATAAAAGAGGGTCAGGTTATAGGTCTGTTGAAGCTTTTTTTTTTAAGCAATAAACATTTAGGTAATATAGTAATTGTATCCAATGATAGCGGCTGATTGGTAAACAGTGTCGCAAAAGTGACAATAAACGCTACTGGCTCTCACGAAACAGACCAAGTATTATTATTATTGTTACTTACTAGTGTGGTTTGATACACCGCTTCATAAGTGAGTGTACCAGAACGGGAAAGTATTCCTACGTGTCCTTTACGATGAATGAATCCGGGCATGATCCCAATTTTGCACTCTTCAGGAGCTATCATTCCTGGACAGTTAGGCCCCAACAATCGCGATTTACCCTGATGCAAGAGCTTATGTTTAACTTTTGCCATATCATGTTGGGGAATTCCTTCTGTAATACAGACTATGAGCGGCACTTCAGCGTCTATCGCTTCCAAAATCGCTTTGGCCGCCACAGGCGGCGGCACGTATATCACAGTGGCGTCGCAACCGGTTTTTTCTCGTGCTTCCTTAACACTATTAAACACCGGTTTTCCAAGATGGGTCTTCCCACCCTTCCCGGGTGTTACACCACCCACTACTTTTGTGCCATATTTTAGAGCTTGTTCACAATGAAACGTCGCCTGTTTTCCAGTAAAACCTTGACAGATCAGTTTAGTTTCCTTGTTGATTTTAAGATTTTTTCGAGTGGCGTCGTAAGCAGAAAACCTTACGGGCTGCACCAACCTGATTTTTTCCAAACATCTTGTAAAAATCTTGCTCATATTTGACAGCTGACAGTGGACTCTGATATTTAAAATATTTCAGTGCTGGTTCGTGTAACTTGTAGTAAACTATTATAAATGGAGGTTACTTAAGCTAATATTAAATTTTTTCACTAGTTTATAATTATGTAAATATAAAGATATGTCTTACTGACATAAAAAGTTAAACATATAAAATGTTTAAAATGGTAGGTTGATAAAACAGTCGCAGTTGGTCGCAGTCGAACACAATAGGGCCTTTCGTTTTACACAGCAAGTGATTCTATCACTTCAGAAAACGTCATAAAACGGTCACGTGACTAAATGAAATTATTGAAGTAAAATGAACGCTTGTAACCGGTGTCTGACAATTTATTATCTGTCAAAGTTTTTAGGTTAGTTTCATAGTTTATAAAATCAGAGGTAGAATGCAAGATTACTAATACTTAATTTTAGTTTTGATATTACCACTATTATACACTCAAAAGTATTCATTTTTGCATTAATTGTCCGTAGATTAAACTAAATAATAATAGTACGACCAAGTAATTTTGAGGTTATGTGATGACGTCACAACTGAAATGAACGATTCAGTTAAAGTGATTTAGGTCGAGAGCTAGATCAGTTCAACTGATATGTTTCACTTTAATATCAGTTCAACAGTAAATCGAACGCGTCAAATCAAAGTGATGTGATAGAATCACTTCAGTTAGTTGTTAAAACGAAAGGGCCTAATGTGACCGACACTACGTTGACGATGGGGGTGGCATATATCTAATAAACATTCGCACCCCGGCAAGAAAAGTGACACAACTCAAAAAATGCCGATATTGAGTAAGGATCAGTATCAAGAACGTATGGCTTGTCTACAAGCAACAAAAAAGCATCACACCTCTAACTTCAAAATTATCGGCCTGACAGCAGAAGCTTCAGTTTCTTTTTATACTAACACGTGTTTGTTTCGCCAAGAAAAGTGACACATTTCAAATATGACAGTTTTCGTGAGTGAAGAAGATGAATTTTAGTCTTTAATGTAGTTATAAATGGAAAATGTCTGCACGTGATACTGATGAGAATATTATTACCAACGAGACAGGCAGGGCCGTGCAAGTACATTCGGGGGCCCGGGAGCAAAAATGTGGATGGGGCCCCTTTTATTTTTTTATCGGAGACGGGGGGGGGGGTACTTTTGTGACTGCGGGCCCCGAAGCTGTTTCAACCCAATACATATGTACATTCATCCCTATTTGATGGTAATAATAGAAAGAAAAAAAATTTCCCCCGGACTTTCGGGGACACTAAGCTAGGCTTACAAAAAAAGGTCTTCAACTAACTTTCGTGAAATCTATTTTTCCGTTTCCCGTACACTACAAACCACAACTTTTATTTTAATAAACGAAATTCAATTTAAAAGAGCGGAAATTAAAACCCACGCATATTTGCATATTTCAAAAAGAAGAGGATATGTCCAGGAGAGAGGACGTTTGGTAATCTTAAGTAACCTAACCTAACATAATCGCAGTACACTGTGCATAACTACAACAAAACAAATGATTGTTGTTTTATGTTTAACTACTATAGTCATTTAATTAAAAAGTCCAAAAATGTTGGTAATCATTTTAACATAATTAGATTACTGCCATTAAAAGGATCTCTTAATAAATTTTCACAATAATTTGAAATTTTTAAAGTAGACTCTTAATAAAAATACAAGTTATTGGTATCGATGGATTCGTTAGAAAATGCGCCATTTAAATAACCGCTAGTACCAGCATGGTTCCATTTAAAAAAATTGACTTTTTGCCAAAAAACCGATTCCGCAACCTTCAAAGTCGATTAAAGTAACCTAAATGTCATTTAAAATTTACAAAAACGTTTTTTGGACAATTGTTGACGTAATTAAAATCAATTTGTGCAGGTCATGGCACCCTTAATATAAAACTAAATTTTGTTTAAAAAAAAATTTTGAGGTTATAAAAATTAACCAAAATAGTGCATTTGTATCCAAAATCGCTTCCTCTTTCCAAAAATGTAAAAATATACAGGGTGTTCTATTTAATATAACAAAGTTGGGGCAATTTCCGGCGAAACCGGAAGTGAAACAATTGTGTGCAACGGCTCAAAAAGCCCGGTTTTTTGCACATATCATACGCCTAAATTTTCATTTATCTAAAATCAAAACTAAAGAAAAAAAAGGGGGTGTACCACACTTCATTTACACCCGGTATAAGGTTTAATGTATTTATTTTGATGTTAAGGCTCAAAGCAAATAAAATTCATCAAAAAATCCCTATTAAGCTATTGATTGCGATGAATTTAAACAGTATTAAAACAAATCAATGTTTTCATTTTACAGTAGGTACGTAAAAACATCTACACCTTTTTTCCTAAAAATATTTTTACACCATTCAGTATAACCGAGTTATTAACGATTTAAAACCTAAAACAATTTTGATTTTTGTTTATTATCTAGCGTGCCACGTAGCTTTTTCAAAACATTAAAGCATACCTGAATAGGTCTCCGAAAATGGAACAATTTGTCTAATTTAAAGTTCTTTGTAGCTCTTACCGTTTACTTTACGAGATCGCAATAGTGGCCCTTCAATGTGGACCACCCTGTACACTTTATAAAATTAAATTCGGTTAAGGTTTATAATTCAACAAGGACCGCTACGTCAGAACGATATTTTTGATTTTTGATAATAGTTTTTCTTACCACCTATGCAATAAAGATGACCATCTAACGCAGCAACGCCACAGCTACTTCTTCTGGACGACATAGAAGGGACTGCATGCCAGCTCCCCACTCTGGGATCAAACCTAAAATTAAAAGTTTATTTAACTGATGTAATTTTTTAATGCAGTCGTTTCACATGACGTCATAAAAAGAAATTACTGTATTTAACGAATAGTAACGAATAGTGACGATCAAGGGTGTAGGGTGTAAATAATTATTGGGATAAAAGGTGGCAATGAAAATAATAACAGAATGTATTATGATGATAAAATAAAAAGGTTGTTGACATTTTGGTGCTGAATAAAGAGTTGTTTTATTTGGTTGAACCGAGCAGACGTAACATTTGGGGGCTCGTCCGGGATTAAAAGGAATAATCCTGAGGTAATTATTGGATTCAAAGGAAGAATCCTGAGATAATTATTGGATTAAAAGGAATAATCCTGAGGTAATTATTGGATTCAAAGGAAGAATCCTGAGATAATTATTGGATTAAAAGGAATAATCCTGAGGTAATTATTGGATAAAAAGGAAGAATCCTGAGGTAATTAGTGGATTAAAAGGAAGAATCCTGAGATAATTAGTGGATTAAAAGGAAGAATCCTGAGATAATTAGTGGATTAAAAGGAATAATCCTGAGATAATTAGTGGATTAAAAGGAAGAATCCTGAGGTTATTAGTGGATTAAAAAAGAATAATCCTGAGGGAAGAATCAGTAATTAAGTAATTAATGGTGAAGACTAGGTCTGCAGAAATGGAGCAGCCAAATATAATAGATGTAATTATGCAGAAGATGGGAGAAATGGAAAAGAAGCGAGAAGAGCAACAAGCGCTATTGGAAAAGAAGCGAGAAGAACAACAAGAGTTAATGGAAAAGAAGAGACAAGAAGAACTGAAGGAAATATTAAATGTCAATAGGGAAGAGATGAAGGAAATTATGAACAGAAATAATAAGGAGATTGAAGATAGGATAAGTGCTATACAGGGAGATATAGGTAAAACTGTGGGAAGAATTGACAATTTGGAACAGCAAGTACTAGAGTTAAAAGCGAAAGATTCTATAAATGAAGTCCGTGAAAATATCAGTACTGAAAGTATCGAGAGAACAAGCATAAATTTAGAAAAGGGTGACAAATCAAAGGCAAGAGGTTTTAAGATCCCGTATTATGATGGGAAGGTGCCATGGAGTGTGTATAAACTACAGTTTATGAGCATGGTAAAAGTTAATAAGATACGCCAAGAAGAAATGGGAGATATTTTAATACTTAATTTGCATGGAGAAGCGTTGCAATTGCTGAATAACATTCCCGTGCATAAAAGGAATGATTTTGAGCTACTAGAGAAGGAATTAGAAGTAAGATTTGGGAATGAACATTTAACTGGTCTATACAAGCAGCAGTTGAAAACGAGGACTCAAAAATATGATGAAAATTTGCAACAATTTAAAACAGAAATTGAAAAGTTAGTGCGAATGGCATATCAGAACATGGATGAAAAGTTTTTGGAACATTTCATGCTTGAATATTTTGTTGATGGAATCAGGGACGCTGAAGTACAACACTTCGTGAGGATGGCCTCGCATGCGAACGTCGAAAGTGCACTCGTTCATGGACTTAAAATTGAGTCATCAAAACTACTGTCAAGGCCGAGAAATCGTGTATTACGGTTGACAAATGACAGTGACAATTTAAACTGTAGACGTGTTGAAGTGCGCGATAGTGTCAGGAGTGGGATCGGGTGAATGATATGGTTGGCGAAGTTTTATCGGATAGAGGACTGTGTAAGTTGATATTTGTTTGTTTTGTTGAGAATATCTGAGGACAGATATGATGAGGTCAGGATGGCAATGTGACGATCAAGGGTGTAGGGTGTAAATAAATATTGGGATAAAAGGTGGCAATGAAAATAATAACAGAATGTATTATGATGATAAAATAAAAAGGTTGTTGACATTTTGGTGCTGAATAAAGAGTTGTTTTATTTGGTTGAACCGAGCAGACGTAACAATACTATACCGCTTCCTGAAAATACACCAAACACTATAAAAAATACCAAAATGTTATATAAAAACAAACAAGAGCTGTATAAATAAATTTACACGTAATATTAAAATAATAATGAACGCTATGGGTGTAGACTTGGATCACGCAACATAGCAATTTCAATGGTAAAATTTTAAAAGTCGTATATTATCTCCCCTAATTGATTTAGAAAAAAAGTGCAAATAGGTTTTTTGTAGAGAAAAAAATCTGTATCTATAAATGTAATCAATATTAATTGGTCGTTTTCCAATAACAGAAAATTGAGCATATTACTAAACGCGTTTTGACAGAAATCTGTAGTGCTTTGGAATTATGCTGTGACAACTGACCATCCTCATGTCGCTTATACTGTCACTTTATATTTTATCAACCATTTATTTTATACAATTAGTAATGTTTTCATTCCAAGAATAAGTAAAAATGACAATTAAGAATAAACTTCGCGTCAAAGTGACAGTTTGAGCGTTATTAGGATGGGCAGTTGTCATAGCATAATTCCCCTACAGATTTTTGTCAAAACGCGTTTAGTAATATGCTTCATTTTCAGTTAGTGGAAAACGACAAATTAATATTGATTAGGTACATTTATGGATACAGAATTTTTTTTCTCTACAAAAAACCTATTTGCACTTTTTTTCTAAAACAATTAGGGGAGATAATATACGACTTTTAAAATTTTACCATTGAAATTGCTATGTTGCGTGATCCAAGTCTACACCCTGTATGCTATTTGTTCTAGTACATTTTGTTTTATTCAATTTTAAATAAATATAAAATATATACATGTATAGTTTGAAATCCGCGCCTTTTTATATTAATACTCTAGCCATCTAGGGACATTATACAAAGTGCACCACGACCCTGAGATTCTTCAATAGCTCCTTTATTAATGAAAATATTAAAAAATGTTTAAAACAAATATTGTGCGAACCTATTTTCTACATAACCTACAATTATTTTCAAATATACAAGGTGTTTCGTTTGACCGGCACATATAAAAATTTAATTTTTTTAAATAGAACACCCTGTATATTTTTACATTCTTGGATTCCTCTTAAAATTTACTTTAAAAATTGTATAAGGTTATATGGGTCTTAAGTCAACCGTTTTCTTAAAATTTACATTTTTATGAAATTTTTGAGCAATACAGCACTTTCATTTTTTTTTACATTAAAGTTATTTAAAAAAGCGGTAAAATTTCGTTTAAAATTTATATTGACAATAGATTAATTAACACTTTGCGCTATTAAATATTATACAGGGTGTTTTTTACGCTTGGTCAAACTTGTGAAACTTTAAACATCGATAAATCATTTTTCTTAAATTTTTTTTTTTCTTAAAATTTATATTGACAATAGATTAATTAACACTTTGCGGTAGCTACATTTGAAAAATATTATACAGGGTGTTTTTTACGCTTGGTCAAACTTGTGAAACTTTAAACATCGATAAGTCATTTTTCTTAAAGCAACACCCTGTATATTTTTACATTTTCTTGTAGAGAATTTAATTGTCTTAAGAAATTATTAAGCATGTCCTATACCTAAAGTTAATATTTTTCGAGTTATCTCGATTTTTATTAGTATTACTAAGGCAATTAAAATATTTTAAAGTGGGCCATGGACGTAAGTCGTAATTTTTCAAAGAATTGTTAAACAAAAGAATAAAAAGAGCCGCAACTTTAATTTTAGGCTAAAAATGTACCCCATTTTTCCGAAATTTATCGTATAAATTGTTCAAGATTATGTCCTTGTTCTACGCACAGCCGTAGACCTTGTCTGAAAGACTCTAGCTCCCTTTATAACATTTCGGGGGTTATACCATCAAAAGCAACACGAATCCTGTTCTGCACATCTTCAGCAGTTGTTGGGGGGTCTTGATACACCTGCTTTTTTATGTGTTCCTACAAAATCAAAACTATAGGGGTAAGATCAGGTGACCTAGGTGGCCGGGAGATTGGTCTACCTCGCCCTATCCATCTATTAGGATAATCTGTGTTCGGCAACTGCAATACTTGCTGTGTTGCTTTTAATGGTATAACCCCCGAAATGTTATCAAGAGTGCTAGAGTATTAGAGACAACATCTACGGCTGTGCGTAGAACATGAACAAGGATATAATTTTAAACAATTTATACGATAAATTTCGGGGAAAAGGGGTACATTATTGGACCAAAATTAAAGTTGGGGCTCTTTTTATTCTTTTGTTTAAAAATTCTTTGAAAAATTACGACTTACCTCCATGGCCGACTTTTAAAATATTTTAATTGCCTTAGTAATACTAATACAAATCGAGATAGCTCGAAAAATATTAACTTTAGGTATAGGACATGCTTAATAATTTCGAAAGACAATTAAATTCTCTACAAGAAAATGTAAAAATATACAGGGTGTTGCTTTAAGAAAAATGACTTATCGATGTTTAAAGTTTCACAAGTTTGACCAAGCGTAAAAAACACCCTGTATAATATTTTTCAAATGTAGCTACCGCAAAGTGTTAATTAATCTATTGTCAATATAAATTTTAAACGAAATTTTACCGTTTTTTTAAATAACTTTAATGTTAAAGTGCTGTACAGGGTGGTCCAAATTCGATGGAATTGCATGGGTATCTCGGTTAATATTTAAGATAGAGAAACGGTTAAATTACCAAAAATGTGCAGTTTTTTGAGACAAACTCAGAACCGTTTTCAAAAATATTCTATCATTTCCGGTTTTCGAGTTATCGAATAAAAAGTGTTTTTTTGTCATATTAATAATGTGTCATATCTCCGTTATTGTTGTAAATATCAAAAATATTTATAAAGTTTATTTTTGGATATTTTCATGTTTAATTTGATTATACTAAAAAAAAAAATTTTACGCTCGCCGTTAAAAAGTTATGACACAAACTTACCTTTTTTAAAATGGAAACGATAGTTGGCTATGACCTATTTAAATTCCTCATTTTTTTCTCATTTCAAATATATATGGGTTGATGTATTTATTTTCAACAATACGCAAGTTATGAAGGTTTTTTAGTTTTTTTTTTAAAGAAAATCATAGTAGGCTGTGAAAACAAAACATTCCGTGCGACGTTTCGTTTTTTTCAAAACCATCATTAGGTCAATTTTTTCTTATGAACGCTATATCTGATTTTAACGCCAATTTGTAGAGCATTTTTTTCTGAATTCGACAATGTATAACACTTGGCACATTTTTGAAACAATTGTTGTTAAAAATGGCAAAAACAAATATTTAATTTAAAACAATTCCTAATCGGCATGGTAAATAATTGTCTTTGTCCCTTTTTCCTTGGAAGCACGTAAGTTAACCGCATGAAATTACTTCTAAAGGGATTTAATTAAAAAGTAGTTATTAATAAATATGTTAGGAATGCATTAACATTGTTCACTTATTAGCAAATATTTTTAGAATATTTTCTTTGGGTTAGTAATAAATCTCTCTAAAATGTGTATTTAATCCTTATTTGGCATAGAATTATTTGCAACAAAAAATAACGAGTTATGCCTTTTATCTGCGTTAATGACTTCTAATAAGCAAAAAGCCTAAACAGATTTCTGGACGTTTTTTGTAAACTATGAACACTTATTATTTTATTACGAACATTTTGTTACTAATAATTGTAAGGGATTAAATACACATATTAGTGAAATTTATTATTTAACTAAGGAAAATATTTTAAAATATTTGCTAATAAGTGAACAATGTTAATACATTCCTAACATATTTATTAATACCAATTTTTTTATTAAATTCCTTTAATAGTATTTTCATGCGGTTAACTTACGTGCTTTCAAGGAAAAGGGACAAAGACAATTATTAACCAAGCCGATTAGGATTTGTTTTAAATAAAATATTTGTTTTTGCCATTTTTAACAACAATTGTTTCAAAAATGTGCCAAGTGTTATACAATGTCGAATTCAGAAAAAAATGCTCTACAAATTGGCGTTAAAATCAGATATAGCGTCCATAAGAAAAAATTTACCTGATGATGGTTTTGAAAAAACGAAACGTCGCACGGAAAATATAATTGGTGATTCTGATTCCTTACAAAAAGTGGTCATAAAAAAGTTTTTACAGAAACGAAAATCGACATCAAATGAAAAAGTTACGGGCAAAAAACAAAAATCCACCTTTTTACTTTTTTACCTATATCTCAAAAACTAAAAGAGCTAGATAAGTTCTGTTTGTGTCAAATTATTAAGCACATGAATATACAACTTTGCCCCAATTTAACCGAAGTCGTAACTCTCACCGTTTACGAGATCCCCATAGTAGCCCTCGAAAAACGAGAACCCTGTATAACTACTTGCTAGTAACTAGTTAGCAAGTGAACGGAGGGCGACACAAACAGTGTTTGCCCCTTCTCCTGAGAGTGGCCATTCTATAGTTGTCCTTTTTCTACGGACAATCCGAACGATTCTGAACAAGCCACTCTTTAGTACCACTCAGTTTAGCGAACTGATTCATAACTCGCCAAAAAGAGTGATTCTGCCCATCATCTCTACTACGCACACAAGCAATGAAGCAAACACTCGGACATAGATTTCGCGAAAATTGTCAGGGCACCTCGAAACTTCATACTACATATAGCGAAAGTAACAATGCCTCTTGCAATATAACATTTTCAAACAAAAATATCGGTTTTTGTCTATTACTTATACTCGTAGTACTAACCTTTCAACTGATGCTTGGTAATTTGTAGAATCGAAACCTCCCAGTGCATACACGCAGTTTTCTGCAAATACAATATTTGGACTAATTTGCAAACAAAAATATCACACTAACTAACCAACGACTGCAACTCTGCAGTACCTTCTTCTCGTGTTCATGGCTGGACAACTACACCACACTCCTGTTAGAGGATCAAACCGTTCCATGCTGCTTAAGCACGAGGCTCCATCATAACCACCACAGACGTAGATTAGACCATCAAAGGCGCATATGCCTGAAAAAAAATATCTAAAATTCATCCTACAGGCATGGGATTAGGATTAGGGTTTCTATGTCGGAACTTTCCTGAAACAAAGGTTTCAGGAATGACTCTACTTTTTGTACACTCGAGTCACTGCATAAAGAATTCAAGACTAGAGACTTTAATAGAATTTTTATTTTACAATTAAAATTGTTAAAAGATATTTTATTACCTATTTTGAATTTTTTGAGATATACAGAGTGAGTCACGACGGACGCGTCGGAGTTTTATGGCGAAACGGTATATATTTTCCAATTTCTGTCGCTGTTATATTATGTAAGTCAATAAGGGCTACATTTTAAAAATATTTTTAAACATACAGGGTGCTCCAAAAAAGAGTAGGGGAGACCGGGGATAAAAGTAACACGGGTAGGTTGTAACAGTGCCTATAGTTTCTTTAATTTTTGTTTTATATCGCCCTATACGCTTTTGCAATGTTAAGTTACATCCAGCTCCCTACCTACATTGCTAGTTTTCATCTGTCATAGAGGTTAACTTTTTGCCAGCCAGAGTCACTATTTTCCGCCTAAAAGTTACTGCGTTGTCTCATCCGTCGAGTAACTTTTAGGCGATCTCTAAAATAGTGTAACGAGTTGATGATTTGAAAGGCTCATGGAAATGGTGCTTAGAGGGCTGGCTTGGAACACATGCTTAGTATACCTGGATGACGTGATTGTGGTCGGTGAGTCCTTTAACGACCACCTGAAGAATTTGGAAGAAGTGTTCCGAAGGTTTAAAGACGCAAACTTAAAACTCAGTCCTAAAAAGTGCCACATATGTCAGAAGAAAGTAAAGTATTTAGGACACATTGTTTCGGCTAATGGAGTAGCTGCAGATCCTGACAAGATTCGCGCGGTCCAAGAATGGCCGGTGCCAAATAACAAACAGGAACTTCGTAGCTTTTTGGGACTATGCACATACTACCGCCGTTTTGTACCTGAATTTGCTAACATAACAAAGCCATTGACCAAACTAACCGAAGAAGGAAGAAGTTTTAAGTGGGAAGAAGAATGTCAGAAGGCTTTCAAACATTTAAAACAAATCTTAGTAGCGGCACCAATCTTGAGCTATCCACGTAGAGAAGGCCGATTCGTGTTGGATACAGACGCGAGCAATGTGGGAATTGGCGGCGTTCTGTCACAAATGCAAGATGAACATGAGAAAGTCATCGGCTATTTTAGCAAAACACTGTCTAAGCCTGAACGTAATTATTGCGTGACAAGAAGAGAACTCTTAGCGCTTGTAAAGTCCGTCGAACACTTTTACAAATATCTTTATGGAAGGAGGTTCTTGCTAAGAACGGACCACGCAGCATTAAAATGGCTTTTGCAATTCAAGAATCCCGAGGGACAGGTGGCTAGATGGATCGAACGCCTACAGGAGTACGACTTCGAAGTAGAACATCGAGCTGGAACGAGTCATCGTAACGCAGACGCGTTATCTCGGAGGCCGTGTTCGGCGGAGTGCAAACATTGTTCTCGTTTGGAAGACAAGATATGCCTGGTACGACGTACAGAAGTGTCTGATGAGCAATGGAGCCCAGATGAAGTCTTTAAAGATCAAGAGTCGGATCCGGACTTGGGCATGATAATAAGATGGAAGAAAGAAGGTAAGCGTCCAACTTGGGAAGAAATATCTGCTGGCAGTCTCGTGATTAAAGCATATTGGGCCCAATGGGAGTCGCTGCGATTGAAGGACGGCGTGTTGAGGCGGTTTTTGGAAAACCCCGATAAAAATAGCGACAAGGAGCAATTAGTGGTGCCCAAAAGTAGAGTTTCGGAAGTGCTGCAACATCTACATGACGGTTCGTCTGGAGGTCACCTAGGGATAAAGAAAACCCTGAAAAAAATTCGAGAAAGGTTCTATTGGGTCCACTGCAAGGAAGACGTGAAAGAATGGTGCAGTAAATGCGGAGTATGTGCTTCTGGAAATGGTCCCATCGGTAGAAGAAAAGCTCCAATGCGACAATACAACGTTGGAAGTCCATTTGAGAGGATAGCAATAGATGTCGCCGGTCCGTTCCCAGAAACCGACGCCGGGAATAAATACATATTGGTAGCTAATTAGCTATAGACTACTTTAGCAAATGGGTTGAGGCTTACGCTCTCCGCAACCAGGAGGCTGCTACGATTGCTGACATACTAGTTAAAGATTTCTTTAGCCGCTTTGGAGTACCATTAGAACTGCATTCGGATCAAGGCCGGAACTTCGAGTCAGCGCTATTCCAGAAAACGTGCAAGCTGCTGGAGATCCACAAAACTCGAACGACCGCGTTGCATCCCCAGTCTGATGGAATGGTCGAGCGAATGAACAGGACAATCGGTAGGCATCTCTCCAAGGTGGTCTCCGAACAACAACGAGATTGGGATCAACATCTCCCCTTATTCCTCATGGCCTACCGATCGGCAGTTCACGAGACAACGGGGCAGACTCCAGCTAACATCCTCTTTGGACGCGAGATGCGGTTTCAGCCAAAAGACTTGGTGTGGCTATTCAACCCTCAGAGGCGCCGAGGTTTGTGTCTAAAATTACAACGATCATGGGAAGGCCCATATGAAGTGACCAAGCGGGTGAACGATGTTATCTATTGGATTAAGAAGTTACCTAATGGAAAACAAAAAGTTATACACATGAACCGGTTAGCTCCCTACGCTGGTTCCGGGACGGAACAGATTTAAGGAAGGGGCAGTGTAACGAGTTGATGATTTGAATGTATTGTGGAATATTTTATTTAAAAAAACAGAGACGCTGTGTGTCATGTTGAAGTTAGTTGTTGTGAAGTATGATTTATTTCATATTGATTTGTAGACATTTTTCTTATTAGTTCTTTTACGTTAATAAACGTTACAATAGGAACAAAAAAGTACCTACCTATATTATTTTGTTCTAAATTTAGTTGGCTATTGGTGGATGCAATACAATTTGATGTTAGAATCGTGGTTAATTGTTTCCTGAATTTTTTTTTGTGTACACTTGGGGTCAAAAGTAATAAAGTGTTACAACCAACCCCAATTAATGTTTTCACTTGCAAATGTTCACTCTTAGCACATAATTGGTGGCTTTCTTCGTAGATGAGAATATACAAGAGTTTTCGGAATAATTTTCCAGTTGGTTGTATCTTTTTGATTCACATTTTTAAATATGTAGGTACTTATAATCTTGGCAAACCTGGTAACTGCAGTCCCAAATTATTAAATTATAAAACTCAGTATATAATATCGGTTTAATGATGGAAATGTATGTAAAGCTAAATCATTTCTTAAAAAGCATTTTAAATTATAAAACCTATGTAAATTGGTAAGATCTGGTACTTTTGGTTTTCCTACCAGCCGCCATTGTTTTTATTCTATTACCTTAATATTTATAACTTAATATAAACAAAGCTTTAACCAACCCAACTTAACCTGACCCTCTTTTACTGATTTAATGAATGACGGTCAGTTTAAGGGCGGTTAGATTTTTTAAAAATAAAACAAACAGTTATTATGATCCAGTATAAATTTAATAATTTGGGACTGCCCTTACCTGGTATGACATACTGTTCACTTATCATTTTGTATTGTACCAAAGATTTATTTTTTTATTTTTTCATTTTGCTAATGTGTATTTTTGAATAAAATATTAATTTTGTTGATAAATACTAATATATTTACTCACTACTTATGAGCTGTGTAAATTATTTTGCCGTTACAACTTACCCCAATCATTATTACTTTTAGCCCCAACGTTGAGGTTGAAAGTAACAGCTGTCTTACTATAGAAAAAAATTTTTTTCTAACAGTTGCTTTACGAAACACACGAAATAAATATCTTGGGAGCAAGACAAATGTCCAATCTATCAATAAACCAATTTGGATGTAAAAAATTTGTAATAATCTATGAGAAATTAAATAAAAACAAAAAAATGTTACTTTTATCCCCGGTCTACCCTAGCATATCAAAGTTATACTTTTTCTTATGGAAGTTCCTTTTTTTTTATTTTTGGATTCCTCTTTAAATTTAATTCAAAAAATGTATGAGGTCATATGGGTCTAAAGTCATCCGTTCTCGTGAAAATCGCATTTTCATGAAAATTCAGTATTTTCAAAAATTTTCAACATTTAAAAACTTTGAAAAGTCTGAAGAAATTCGCTTGGAGATAAGATTGACAATAGATTATGTAACACTTTGCACCACCTACATTTTTAAAATATTATACAGGGCGTTTTTTACGCTTGGTCAAACTTGTGAAACTTTAAACATTGATAACTCATTTTTTTTAAATACAACACCCTATATTTTTTTACACCGTCTTATAGAAAATTTAATTCTCTTTCGAAAACATTAATACTGTTTTATACCTAAAATTGATATTTTCCGAGATATCGCGATTTTATTGTTAATTATTAGGGCAAAGTAATATTTTCGAGTAGGCTATGAGTGTAGACAGCGGTAATTTGAAACAATTGAAAGAAAGAACAAGAAAGGTTTAGTTTTATCTTTTGCCTACGCATTTTTGTTTGACAATGTATGTAATAATAATTCAAAAACTTTTGAGACAATCACTCCTAATATGTTGCGTAATGTAGGTAAGACGTTCACTTGAAAAGAGGATCACAATGTGTATTCAAGAGGATGGTCGTCATGTTGAACATTTATTGTAATCGGCTCTTAAATTTTGTTTTTGAATTACTATTACATACATTTTAGTTATCACTAGAAATATTTTCATAAATGTTCAATTAAAGTTACTACGGTCCCAATTTGAAATATTTTCTGTGTATTTATATTTTAGTTAACACACCATAAACACGTATTTACATTAAACATTGTGCACACTAGCGCACTGTATAAAACACAATGCGTGGAACCAGTATTTAAGCAAAGACATTTTGGTAGAACCGAGAGTCGTATTATAAACATACAAAAAAATGGTTTATAGGATTTAGTAATCATTTTATCATACTGGTCCAATAAATAAATGCATAAATAATTTTAAGAAATCTCGATTTAAACGTGAGATTGCTCTTCATTATAAAAAATATGTCAAAAATGCGTAGGCAAAAGATAAAACTAAACCTTTCTTGTTCTTTCTTTCAATTGTTTCAAATTACCGCTGTCTACCTTCATAGCCTACTCGAAAATATTACTTTGCCCTAATAAATAATAATAAAATCGCGATATCTCGGAAAATATCAATTTTAGGTAGAAAACAGTATTAATGTTTTTGAAAGAGAATTAAATTTTCTATAAGACGGTGTAAAAAAATATAGGGTGTTGTATTTAAAAAAAAATTAGTTATCAATGTTTAAAGTGTCACAAGTTTGACCAAGCGTAAAAAACGCCCTGTATAATATTTTAAAAATGTAGGTGGTGCAAAGTGTTACATAATCTATTGTCAATCTTATCTCCAAGCGAATTTCTTCAGACTTTTCAAAGTTTTTAAATGTTGAAAATTTTTGAAAATACTGAATTTTCATGAAAATGCGATTTTCACGAGAACGGTTGACTTTAGACCCATATGACCTGTTACATTTTTTAATTAAATTTAAAGAGGAATCCAAAAATGTAAAAATATACAGGGTGTTCCATAAGAAAAAGTATAACTTTGATATGTCACTCTTTTTTGGAGCACCCTGTATGTTTGAAAATATTTTTAAAATGTAGCCCATATTGACTTACATAATCTAACAGCGACAGAAATTGGAAAATATAAAGCGTTTCGCTATAAAACTCCGACGCGTCCGTCGTGACTCACCCTGTACATATGTGTATTTAGAAATAATATATAAGAATAATCTATTTTTGTTACAATTGTGCAATTTTTTTTTTAATAAAGGTGTTTTTCAATTAATTCCGCAATGTTCTCTTTTTTGATTTGTATTGTTCTTTTTATACATTCAGGATTTCTGGCAACCCTAAATTTACACAATTAAATGTCGATGAATTTCGAAAAAAATTTAGACTTTCTAGGGATACTCATTCCAATAGATTTTACATACTATTTAAATTTGTAGGTAGCAATCACATTCCATTGCTTTTGGGCATCGTTATATGTAAAATTTTGTCAAAATTTGCCACTTAATAATTAACTATTCTTCCAAGAATTTCTACTAATGCTGCTTTCTGCCGCTCCGTTAATTTCCCCATAATCAATCAAAACAAAAACCACAGAACATTCAAAAACTGACGTAAAAGTGACAGCCCATGCAAAATTCCAATGTTGCAACATCTACCCATTCGCGTCGAAGAATTGCAAAGGCAGGGGTAATGAGAATACAGAAGCGACCGCTCCACTCGTAATGGAGACGCTCGCTTTATGTAGCACTCCTCTTCAACGCGAGCGAGTTCGGAATACCGCCCCAGTAATCATCGTAATCTCGAACTGCCCTGCCTCCCCTCGCGCTCGTGTTTATACAGGGTGCCCATTTTTCTTACCTGATGTATGGGTAACTCCGTTAATATTAGAGATACAGAAACGTTTATATTAGCAAATTTGTGCAGAATTTAAAGGGAAATCTGATGCCATTTTCAAATTTGACCTACGTCAACTTTTTGAAATATTTTGAAAAAACTGAAAAAGGTCGATTTTTTCAATCTTGAATAATTCCGAACCATATGAGTTGAAACAAAAATAAAAATTGGCGTTTATAGATATTTTTACGTAGATTTTAAACATGTTAACGAAATTTTCATGGCACTCGATTTCCGAGTTATAGCACAAACTTGCATTTTTTTAAATGGAAGTCATAGTTGGCTGTGGTCTTATTAAAAAGGTTATTTTTTTCTCGTTTCAATGATTTAAGGTTTGTTATGCTTTACTCTTGTAGTTTTTCTTTAAATAAGCAAAAATCATTTTACATGTTCACTGCCTACTAATAGATGGGAGTTATCCCGTGTTGATGTTCTTCTTTTTTTTCAATGTGATATTTGTTGTTAGCAGTTATTAGCCAGTTACAAATTTTAAAAACAAAACCTCAGAGTTTGTCAAATAAAATTTATTGTTTGTTATCCGTATAAATCTCTCTCGTGTTGATCAAAATTTTTGATTAAGTTTATTGTAAATTTCAAAAACAATGTTTTCTAATGAAGAAAGAAACGGCATGCTTTTTTATTACTACGCTTGTAATAGAAATAGTAGAAATTCAAGTGTAATGTATTTGCAAAGATTTATGGTAGGAGTCAACCAAGAAAGAAATTATTTTCGTTATTAGAAACCAATTTAAAAAAATAGGGGTCATTTACAATTTACAAAATCCAAAGGTTTGAAAATTAAATTTAAGCAAGAAGATGAAGAGATAGTCCTGGCATTCGTAAATTATAAACCAACATCATCTACCCGGGAGTTGTTCCTTGAATGTGGTGTCAACTGAAAAGGCTCGACTGATTTTAAAACAATCAATTTAAGCCATATAATACCCATAATAGCCATATCATATTGGCAATACTTTGTATCCTAATGATTTACAAAGAAGATTAAATTACGTCCGATAGTTTTTAGAAGAAACAAATACTAACCCAAATTTTACTCACACAATTTTATTTACTGATGAAGCCAAATTCACAAATAATGGGATATTCAACAGACACAATTATATTTACTGGTCTCAAAATAATCCTCGCCGTACTATTGAAAGACGAGATCAGAATATGTTTTCGATAAATGTTTGGTGTGGTATCCTTAGTACAAAAATAATTATTGGTCCATACTTTTGCAATGACAATTTTAATTGGGATCGATATTTGCCATTTTTGCAAAATGAACTGGACATCATATTAGATGAAGTTCCGTTGAATTTAGTGCAAAATTTTAATTATTTTTAACATGACGGTGCTCCTGCGCACAATTCAAGAACTGTGTCTGATTATCTGTCTAACCGTTTTCCTAGATGTATTGGCAAAAATGACCCTGTGAGATGGCCGGCCAAATCACCGGATTTGTTTTTTGTGGGGTACGCTTAAAGATAAGGTGTATACCAAAAAGCCTGATAATATTTCTTATAATAAACTCAAACAAAAATTTTGATCGAAACGAGAGAGATATTTATACATATAACAAACAATAAATTTTATTTGACAAACTCTGAGGTTTTGTTTTTAAAATTTGTAACTGGCTAATAACTGCTACACTAACAATAAGCGACAACTCTTAAATGTCACAATGAAAAAAAAGAACATCAACACCGGATAACTCCCATCTATTAGTAGGCAGTGAACCTGTAAAATGATTTTTGTTTATTTAAAGAAAAACTACAAGAGTAAAGCATAACAAACCTTATATCATTGAAACGAGAAAAAAATAACTTTTTTAATAAGGCCACAGCCAACTATGAGTTCCATTTAAAAAAATGCAAGTTTGTGCTATAACTCGGAAATCGAGAATGCTATGGAAATTTTGTTAACATATTTAAAATCTAAAAATATCTATAACAGCCAATTTTTATTTTTGTTCTAACTCATATGGTTACGGAATTATTCAAGTTTGAAAAAATCGACCTTTTTAAGTTTTTTCAAAATATTTCAAAAAGTTGATGACGTAGGTCAAATTTGAAAATGGCATCAGATTTCCCTTTAAATTCTGCACAAATTTGCTAATTTAAACGTTTCTGTATCTCTAATATTAACGGAGTTACCCATACAACAGGTTAGAAAAATGGGCACCCAGGGCTGGTATTCTCAACTCCTCCTGTTCAGCGATATCACTACCGTTGAACGCTAGGGGTGCACAAACCACTGACAATCGTATTCCCAACGTCTCCTCTCGCAGGCGCTCCATTCGCGTTCAACGCGAGTGGGTAGACCCACTCCTCTTGGCAAATACCGCTCGCTTTGCACTCAAATCGTAACCTTTGTGTGTGTTGTGAGTTGTTGTTTTCTTTTATTATGGATGAT
Organism: Elmis aenea; assembly: GCA_947652605.1. Taxonomy (NCBI): domain Eukaryota; kingdom Metazoa; phylum Arthropoda; class Insecta; order Coleoptera; family Elmidae; genus Elmis; species Elmis aenea. The sequence continues at coordinate 20,894,610 of OX393583.1, forward strand.
ATTAAATTTATCAATTTAATTGAGGACTTAGAACAGGCTTAAAATGATGTGGCCGAACCTTATAATTTAATATTATTAAATTCATTTACATAGGGTTGCCAGAATATCACTTTAAAGAAACATTTTCTCTTTTTTAATTCTGATATTTCTTTTTCTTTTTTCATGTAAAAATGTTCACTTTTGTTCTCTTTTTCGGTTACCCTTTTTTGAAATGAGAATGTTTGGTGAAGTTCATTTAATATTCGAACTTAAACTTAATGCATACAATTACAAGAATATTTCTTGTAATTATTTTTATGATGAGTTTAAAAATAATACAGAAAAAACATCCTAACATCTATTACTTCAAAAATTAAATTTAATTAAAAAGGAATAAATGTATGAAAAAAATGTTTCTTAAAGAACCAATAGGTTCTAATAAATTAAATAAACGAAAAGTTGGTGGTTTTCAAACAGGTTTATTCGTTGCAAATTTTAAAAAAGATCCGACATGTTTCGCCGATGTTATTTTATCGGCATCCTCAGGGATGTTTTTTTAAAAAGTTGAAAAATGTTGAATTATGTTAAAATTGTTGAACATTTGTGAAAAAATTGAATTATCTGTTGATTTTAAAACAACACAAATGTTCAACAATTTTAACATAATTCAACATTTTTCAACTTTTTAAAAAAACATCCCTGAGCATGCCGATAAAATAACATTGGTGAAACATATCGGATCTTTTTTAAAATTTGCAACGAATAAACCTGTTTGAAAACCAGCAACTTTTCGTTTATTTAACCTATAATCAAACAACAGGAGAAACCAACTTTATCGATTCTAATAAATTTAGGTATTTAATGAATAAATATTTTTTTCTTATTAATAATATGGAAAGGAATCTAAATAACCGATTTTATTGGGGAGAAGGCTACTTTATACTAGGTATGTTAGTTTATTTCAATGATTTATATTATATTTATGAATATATGTAAATAATTTTACTGATATATGTGTAATTAGAAATAATATATAAGAATAATCAATTTTTGCTACAATTGTGCAAATTTTTTCTTAATAAATGTGTTTTTCAGTTAATTCCGCAATGTTCTCTTTTTTGATTTGTATTGTTCTTTTTATACATTCAGGATATCTGGCAACCCTACATTTACACAATTAAATGTCGATGAATTTCGAAAAAAATTTAGACTTTCGAGGGATACTCATTCCAATACATTTTACATACTATTTAAATTTGTAGCAATTACACTCCATTGCTTTTGGGCATCGTTATATGTAAAATTTTGTGAAAATTTGCCACTTAATAATTAACTATTCTCTCAAGAATTTCTACTAATGCTGCTTTCTGCTGCTCCGTTAATTTCCCCATAATCAATCAAAACAAAAACCACAGAACATTCAAAAACTGGCGGCAAAGTGACAGACCATGCAAAATTCCAATGTTGCAACATCTACCCACTCGCGTCGAAGAATTGCAAAGGCAGGGGTAGATGAGAATACAGAAGCGACCACTCCACTCGCATTGACCAGGGTATGCGAAGTGAGATACATGACCTTGGGCCATAACTTTTTTATTTACATCCGTGCTTCTTAGCAACCCCCGCGAGATGGCGACTTGCAATTTTAGCAAAGAAAACAATCTTTCATCACAAAACATAAAGCGAACCATTTTCAAATTTAACGTATATTTAACGCTTGTATTTATTCCTACATAATAAATTGTGAAGGATTATAACGGTAATAAGTAGTATTACACTTGTTTAACATGTTGATTTAATTATCCTACACCCGTATTAGTGACCTAGCTGTGATATTAAAAGTGAAATGGAGATTATAATGAGTTCTAGGAAATTTAGAGTGGGTCCTCAAATCTGGAAATCAAGAAATCGTTTCAAATGTAACTGTTCGTTAACGAAATTGAAAAGATGGTATAAAAGGGTAAGTAATTTTATTGTTTTTGTTTATTACATTATTGTTTTTGGTGTCCAAAATATAAATTAATTGAACGTGTTCAGCTTTTGGGCCTTATTTCAAAACGTTAATTATAAATAATTTTTCCAGAATACATTCACCAGGATCCAATTGTGAAGCTGATAATTGTCAAAGCTTTTTCATTCCACAACACTTCATCACTCGAGGGGTTCAACAGTCACCCGAGCCTGAGGATTGGGTACCACATTTCGTGCTTGAAACTTTCGATGAAGCCAAACCATTAAAGTTGGCCACGATTGGCTATATTAGTGGCTTCATTGCTGAGGGCATCATTCCGAAATTTGTAGACTGCAGGGTATGTTTAGCTAACATTCAGGTGAACTTTCCGTTGCACATGCATTTGTGGATTTAAAACAATATGACGAGGAAGTTCAGCTGAATTATTGTTCAGACAAATTTATTTCATGTTTATGTTCTACATACAATTATGTACATTTTTTATTACCATAAATTTTACATAAAAAACAAATTTCAATGATGTTAAAATCTTTTGTTGTCGATCATGTAAGTTTTCCGTTTGACATTCATCGTGAAAATTTGATTGAAGCTCTTTTTTTTATCAAATTTTTGCAGATTTTTAATTTTCAATTATGTTAATAAAATAAACTAAATAGGGCAGCACATATTATTTACAACAAAAGATTGCGCATAAGTGATTGTAAATTTTTAATTTTAAGTTTTTTTTTGTAATACAGTAAGCGCTTGATATTATGATAACTGGTTATTTAAACCAACCGTGTTACAGAATCAAATTTAAAACGTTGAAATCATATTGGTCGTAGAATCATACTTTATGAGTAAATTTTTGATGCATTTATGATATTGTGTATTCCTGTATTAACCTAAATTTTGCAGATTTTTAAATTAAATTTGTTCATTTGGTAAGCAAAAATTTCTTAAATGCATTCTTAATTTTTTTGTTTTTCTCATGTCTACATTATATATTTCTAATTTTTTGTTATTAGAATCACTGTTTAATATAATCATTTAATTAAGGTGATCACAATAAACGGCGGTTACTGTAATAATTTATATTATGTATATTTATATTTATGATGTGTTTTATAATTGTGCAATGTTTTTGCAATTTTTATATTATTTAATAAATGTATAATTATATTTTTTCTTTCATTTCATCGTCTTTCAATTTCAATACAGTTACTATTCAGTTTTGTTGGCATGTTTTTAATTAAAAACATGTCAACAAAACTGAATAGTTACTGTTTTAATACTGAATTTATTTGAAGTGAAAGCTGGGTGGACTTTCAAAAGTCCCGCTTAATTTAGTTAGTTCTTTCCACCCCCGTCAGATAGCGCAATACTGAACAAGCAGTTACTTAGGCACTTCGTATTCTATCTTCTTCTATGGCATTGACGACGCTCGCTTTCATGAGCACTGCTGTTCAAAGCGAGCGAGTTGGTAATAGCACCCCAGAATGAATCCGCTTGAGAAGCGATTAGAAGGATGACGTATTTCTAATTCATGAACCTTCGATTGGCAACCATATAAACCGCCACGTCCGCAAGGTGGCCCACCCTGTAGGCTCGTTACAATCTTTATGTATATGGAGAAAAGTGAAGCTCACATATTTCAAGTGAGATATTTTACTGCTTTGTAGCAGTTTTTCCAGCATAAACGGTAAATTAGCGTTTGTGAAATAAAATTGAAATAGTGATAAAACCGGTTAAAACTGGTTTTGGAAATTTGTTATTTCGTTTTGGTTCTTGAACGAAAAATAATAATTTCGTTATTTCTTATAAAAATTTCGGTGAATTTCCTTTAACGCTTACGTTTTCCTTGCGTTCTCGGTCTCTGATTTAAAAACACAATCACCTACCTAAACATGATCTCTTTGTGCCCATCGGCGTTACAGGTGTCCAGATATTAACTAGCGGGTTGTAGCATTCGGCAGTAGCCAAATCGGATGCTCCATCGTACCTGAAAAAAAAAAACGTTTATTTTCCGTGCAGGTCGTTTCATATTTTCTATAACTCACCCTCCAACAACGTATAATAGACGCCTTAGTCCTGTAACACCACACCGTGAACGACGCCATTGCATGGGTGCCGTGGGTGACCACATATCTGTTCTTGGATTGTACACTTCGCATTCGGAGTGAATCGCAAATAAAGAACCACCACCTGCAAAAAATAAATCGAAACTAATGGTTAGTAACAATTAAAAGTATCGATCATTGCATAGATAGAGTATAGTATACCGGGTGTCACACGTTCATGGTACACCCCCTTTTTTTTCTTTAGTTTTGATTTTAAATAAATAAGATTTTAGACATATTACATGTGCAAAAAACCGGGCTTTTTGAGCCGTTGCACATATTTGTTTCACTTCCTGTTTCGCCGGAAATGAACCCAACTTTGTTATTTTAAATGAAACACCCTGTATATTTTTACATTTTTGGAAAGAGGAAGTGATTTTTGATACAACTGCACTATTTTCGTTAATTTTTATAACCTCAAAATTTTTTTAAAACAAAATGTAGTTTTTTATTAAGGGTGCCGTGACCTGCACAAATTGATTTTTATTATGTCAACAATTGTCCAAAAACCGTTTTTGTAAATTTTAAAAGACATTTAGGTTACTTTAATCAGCTTTGAAGGTTGAGGAATCGGTTTTTTGACAAAAAGTCAATTTTTTTAAATGGAACCATGCTGGTACTGGCGGTTATTTAAATGGATCATTTTCTAACGAATCCATCGATACCAATAACTTGTATTTTTATTAATAAATCTACTTCAAAAATTTCAAATTATTGTGAAAATTTATTAAGAGATCCTGTTAATCGCAGTACACTGTGCATAACTACAACAAAACAAATGATCGTTGTTTTATGTTTAATTACTATAGTCATTTAATTAGACAGTCTAAAAATGTTGGTAATCATTTTTACATAATTAGATTACTGCGATTAAGAGGATCTCTTAGTAAATTTTCACAATAATTTGAAATTTTTTAAGTAGATTTTTAATAAAAATATAAGTTATTGGTATCGATGGATTCGTTAGAAGATGATCCATTTAAATAACCGCTAGTACCAGCATGGTTACATTTAAAAAAATTGACTTTTTGTCAAAAACCGATTCCTCAACCTTCAAAGCCGATTAAAGTAACCTAAATGTCATTTAAAATTTACAAAAACGTTTTTTGGACAATTGACATAATAAAAATCAATTTGTGCAGGTCACGGCACCCTTAATAGAAAACTCAATTTTGTTTTAAAAAAAATTTGAGGTTATAAAAATTAACAAAAATAGTGCAGTTGTATCAAAAATCATTTCCTCTTCCAAAAAATGTAAAAATATACAGGGTGTTCCATTTAACCCTTTGATTCCCAAAATAAGTTTTATTGATAAAAACAAAAACAAAAATTTACTTTATTAACTTAAAATACCATAACATGAACAATTAAAAAATCTGTTTGTAATATATTTTTTTTAAATAGAAAAAAAGTCGGTGGTTTCATCAGATAACCACTGGGACAAAAAAAAACACTTTCCCTTTTTATGGTGTTTAATAATTTAATAATAAATAAATTTTCTTTGAACCCAAAATAATGTTTTTCAATAAAAAAAAAATTATCATTCACTTCATGAACTTAAAATAAATTTAAATTAACATAATTTTTTTTTTACAATAATAGTAACAAAAGCGGTGGTTTCATCAGATAACCAGTGGCGCACAAGAAACACACTTTAAATATTTTTATAAATATTTTTTATAACTTCGAATTTAAAAGCAAATCCATAAACAAATTATCACCTGATCATAATTCACTGATAAATTTACTTACCAGCCATTACAATCCACTAATTGCGTAAAATTTAATATTTTCTTGCGATTTACCACTGTTTGACAAGTCGACTTACACCATGCAAAACATTTAAATGAAATTTTGGTATATAGACCTATTTTAGTACGAAGTTTTGCTTTTTGCCAAGAGATGGTGCTATAAGACATAGAATAGCTTTAGTGGTTTTAAAGCTTGGTCACTGGGTATCATATAATAAATTATTTGAAAGGTGGTTTCTCGGTGAAACCACAAGAAACCAAAGGGTTAAAATAACAAAGTTAGGGTCATTTCCGGCGAAACCGGAAGTGAAACAAATGTGTGCAACGGCTCAAAAAGCCCGGTTTTTTGCATATATCATGTGTCTAAAATTTCATTTATTTAAAATCAAAACTAAAGAAAAAAAAGGGGGTGTACCATGAACGTGTGACACCCGGTATAGAGTATAGACTGTTAACCCTCCATTACTCGCGCGTCTTTTGGTACCATCGCTACTCGCATGGCGTCTAGAAGACTCTTAAATAAATTAGGTTACCTGTATAAAACAGAGTGTGGACAAGCAAGTGACCACTTTCGAGCGTATAAAAGGTCGAGTTTCGCTTGCGTCTGCCAACTTTTAAATAGTTAGCATTGAGTTAATAGGCAGTAGTACAGTTTATACAGGGTGTTTAACTTTTCCATGGGACACTATTGCTATCTCCGTAAATAATGAAAATACAACGTTAGCTAAATGGGACAAAAGTTGGCTATTTAGGAGTGTTTTTTAAACCATATCTTGTTTTGTTTAAACGACTTGGCCTTACACCCGAAACAGTAAGCAAGGTTTATGTCTCGGCCATAGGCGCCGACTTTCTAAACTCGCTAGGGGGGCAGGGGCACGAGTGTAACAAGTACCTACACCAGGGATGGCAGATACAATTTGATCAGTGTGCCAAAATAACATAAAATTTGTAGACCGCTGGTGACTTTTCCAAAACTAGTTGGGTTAGACCGCTGGTGACTTTTTTCAAAAACTAGTTTGGTTAGACCGCTGGTAACTTTTCAAAAACTAGTTGGGTTAGACCGCTGGTGACTTTTCCAGAACTAGTTGGGTTAGACCGCTGGTGACTTTTTCAAAAACTAGTTAGGTTAGACCGCTGGTAACTTTTCAAAAACTAGTTGGGTTAGACCGCTGGTGGCTGCCTACACGATAGGTACTATTGGTACATAGTCTCAGAATGGACGAAAATAAGTATGGCACTAAATAAAGTTGTACTCGAACTCGAACGTGATATGTGCTGTTTGGCATAATTTAAATGTGATTTGCATAAGTTAGACTTTGCAATGTCGCATCGCATGGGGGCAATGCCCCCCTAGTTTAATCGGCACGGGGGCACGAGCCCCGTTGCCCCCGTGTAGTCGGCGCCTATGGTCTCGGCGAGTTTTTTAAAATTAATCTTTCCGATTAGCCGAATCGCACTGTGTGAAATATTATACTTTACAAGATTTAATAATTTTGTTAAAGTAACTTATTTGAGACCTTGCAAATTTTCGAAAGCGCATTCAGCGAAAAATGTCTTAAAAGATTTTGCGAAAAACAGAACTTAGATATCCCTAACCATGGGCGTCCGCAAAAAAATATCCAGGGGGGCAAAGCCTGCAGACGAAATTGGGCCCAACTGACCCTATCAGGAATGCATTAAAATATTTAACAAACTTTTAACTGGACCCTCTTTCATTTGGGCATTAATGGAGTACTCGATTCCAGGGAGGGGCGAGTGTCCCGTTTGCCCTCCCCTGTGGACGTCCTTGTCCCTAACAGTTTAAATTTTCATAAACGATTAATTTTAATTTTTCGTCTGTAGTGCCGAAATGGAAAGTGATATAAGAAATCTGGAAAAAAGCGTGTTTATCTCGAAAAAATAACCGACATCAGATTTTCGTTAACTGTTATGATAACCGAGATACACCGTAATACATTCGAATTGGGTCCATCCCACTGGTTCATAAACTTGTAATTACAGAAAATAAATATTACAAAAATATTTCAACACTATTTTAAATGGTCAAAAACTCATATAACTATGCAATTTATTACTGCATATAAATTCCGCTTGTCAAGGTTGACTGGTTACGTCCGAGAACATGCTTAGTTGCTTCAATGCTAAAGGTTTTATTGAAGGTAAAAGAAAACACTTCAATTCGAAAATATACAGGCATAGGATTATGATAAACAGATAATATGCAAGAGTTATCGTTTGAAGTTCAAAGTTTGAATATACTCATGAAACATGCATTTTGGTAAACACTTAAGATATTAACGTGCAAATGACAAGTTTTTTGATAAATAAAATTATAAAAGCTAAATATATCACAAATCAGTTGATCATTGTAATGCAAGATATAGATATGTTCGAAATGATTGATGTATGATAAATTAATCTGTACCCAATGCTATATGCGGATTAAGAAAATAATTCACACTGATAGGGCAAAAGCCTACCGTGTGTAACTGAGTTCTGGTACACGGTAAACCCCTTTTTTTTATTCAGTTTTGATTTAAGATAATTAAAATTTTAGACGTATGATATGTCTGAAAAACCGAATTATTTGAACATATTGTAACAGTTCGCTAAGAACTTTGTACTTTATTTTTGTTACTTTCTACTTTTTTATTTAACTTTTTTTGTAAGCTCGTGATCGTATGTTGTTGTGGTTGGGCCTTTGACGTTGTTGGCTCGTAGTTCACTAGACACTAGATGGGTTTAAAACAGCAATAAATAAAACACTAAAGATTTTTAATCGTTTATTTACTGCAACTATTTGCAAGCCTTCTCATATCTCTACCACCTCGATAGTTGGTTTTATTGTTCTGATTTGACGGAGTGTAAATGCTCCGTTGCTGGTTAAAAATAATATAATTTAAGTACAGTCGTCAGTTGGTTTGTTGTTGTTATTGAACGGAGTGTAATGGTTCCGTTGCATTAACAATAATATCGTTTAAGTACAGTCAATAATTTTGATTCGTGAAATGTTCAGCTCCCAGCGGGAGATTCGCCGGCAAGAACTAGTACCGAATATTTTGATAAAAAAGAAACGCACAGTCCAGCTCTCAGCGAGTACTCGCCAAGAAGACCAGCGTGTCAATGAAATTGCTTAGGCCTCAGCTTCCAGCGCAAAACGCCGGGAAAAGTCCTCAAGAAAATGACAAGTAAAAATTGTATGTGTGGGAAAACAAGTCCAGCTCCTCGCGACGAGCGCAAGGAAGACTTGTAGTCCTGGTTCGGATAGAAATCGAAAAGTCAAGTCATTTTACCTTCGCGAATTTCGTCTTTTATACACTTCTCCAAACTCGTCCCTTCATTCTATGGTGCCTGTCCACGTGAGAGTAAACTACTCTCGATAGCAGCGTCGCCAAGGATACAGCCAATCGCGAGTTACTCTCAGGGGCTGTATCCTTGGCGACGCTGCTATCGAGAGTAGTTTACTCTCACGTGGACAGGCACCATTAGAAAATCTGTGCATCACCCTGCATCAAATAGGTGTTTGTTTTAATAATACTTCTTTGGTATTTGTTACTAACTCAAAGCAAATTATGACGTATGCAGGATGGTAGATTTACTTGTTCGTGATTCGTTATTTGCATTCCCTCTACTTAAATTTAGTTAGAATATTGGTAACCCTCTTTATCACCACCTTAACACAATGACAGGCAATCTAATTTTCTGGCCTAGGAACATATTTAATAGATTTTAATAGTTTAAATCCTAATTTATTGAAATTATCTTAATTTTAATTAGCTTTATTATTCAATTCATCACGTTAGATTAAATAAATATTTTGAGTTATAAAATAAACGGCAAACCCCCGAAATTATCTGTAACGGGAAATATTTTACTATAATTTGCAACTTTGACCCAGTAACCAATATACCTGCGGTCCAGATGACTTGCTGTACCCATGACTGCATAATCATTACGACCGGCTATTTGTCATGTTCCATGTTCCACCCAAAACACTTGCACTTTGCTTATTTAACACATATTTAAGATTTCAGGAGATGCACCTGATAAACCAGAGCGCGACAAGCAGCCGCCTTCTCACGCAAATGAACTATAAACAAAAATTAGCCTTTGATTTAATTTACCCTTTAAATTTCATTAATCGCTACAATGTAGCGGACGAAGCTCAACAGGGTGAAAACAAAAGGGATATGAGGGAATTATTTATGAATATAAAAAGATTAAGTAGTAGCAAAAGTACAAACTCGATCAACAAATGACAAGATGGGTGGAATATTTCAGTGAAACGCTAAACACGGAACAAGAAGAAGTTACGGAAGTTCGAGCAGACATGTGTCAAAGAACCGAGCTTCATATTAACACCGAACCACCGACCGAAGAGGAGATTAAAATAGCTATCAATAAGACCAAGAATCAAAACCCCAGGTGTTGATCAAATCACAGCAGAAATCCTTAAGATTAACTCAGAATCTTCGGCAAGGCAACTAAAACCAATGTTACAAAAAATATGGACAGAAGAGAAATTTCCAAAAGATTGGAGGGAAGGAGTGATAATAAAGCTACCTAAGAAAGGAGATATAAAGAAGTGCGACAATTGGAGGGGTATCACGTTACGAAGTATTGTAAATAAAATCTTTTATAAAATTCTCCTTAACCTGATAACAGCAGTCGTACAGGCAGGTCTAAGAGCTGAACAAAGTGGATTTAGAGCGAACCGGTCGTGTATAGATCACAAAGTGAGTTTGAGAATAATAACAGAACAAAGCCTAGAGTACAATGCACCGTTATATTTATTGTTTGTCGACTACAAAAAGGCTTTCGACAGTATAAACAGAAATTGTATGGGACATACTACGGAATAGGGAATACCAACTAAGATAATAAACTTAATTAAAGGTTACAGGGAGTATGACTGCAGAGTTGTTCACAATGGAAAACTGTCATCATCGTTCAAAACCAAACATGAAGTTAGGCAAGGTTGCAACCTGTCCCCGTTATTATTTACAATAGTACTGGATGAGGTGCTGCGCAGGGCGTTGAGAGGAGGGCAAGGCGGAATAAGATGGAATATGGAGGAAACTCTGCATGACTTGGATTTTGCAGATGATATTTGTCTTATTGCGAGCAGTGGGAAGCAGATGCAAGAAAAACTAGATATTATCCAGGCAGAGTCAAAAAACGTTGGACTTTAAATAAACATTGATAAAACGAATTGTATGGTTTTAAACGTGGAACGTCCGAAAGACATAGTTGTAAATGGTGAGATAATAAAACGTGTGGAACAATTTGTGTATCTAGGAAGTATTGTGTCTGTCGTAGACAGTGTAAATAAGGACAAACAGAATCGAATAAACAAGGCTAGAGGAGCCTACATAAAGCTAAGTAAAGTGTGGCGCTCAAATAACCCACCAATTAAAACCAAAATTAAAGTATTTAATACCATGGTAAAGCCAGTATTGTTATATGGATCGAAGTCGTGGTCGGCAACAAATGCTACAAAGCAAAAATTTGTAAACAGATGTCTGCGGGGTATATTGAGAGTATGGTGGCCGGACATTATCAGTAACGAATATCTCTATAAAAGAACAATGCAAATCGACATCAATACGGACATAAAAAGAAGGAAATATGGATGGTTGGGGCACACACTGCGTAAGAGTGGGGAAAAAATTTGCAGAAGAATACTGAAATGGAACCCGGAAGGTCGCAGAAAGAGAGGGCACCCAAAAAACACATGAAGGAGGACGATAGAGAATGAAACAGAATAGAAAATCGCAGAACTGGGCCACATAGCGAAAGACAAAAATAAATGGAAGGAACATACCAGTACCCTATGTCCCAAAAGGGAATAACGGGTCTATTATTATTATAATCACTACTCGATACTCCATTCATACTATTACAATATGTACCCTACTTCCGGTTTCTCAAGAAATTACCCTAACTGTTATTTCAAATAGATCACTGCGTATATTTTTACATTTTCTGAAAGGGGAAGCAATTTTGAATACAACTGCACAATTTTGGTTGATTTTTACAACCTCAAATAAGTTTTGGAGGAAAATTTATTTTTTTAATAAGTGTGGCGTGACCGGCATAAATTGTTTTTTTTTTTTGTGAAGTGTCCGATAAATGTTTTTGTAAATTTTAATTAACATTTAGGTTACTCTGATCGGCTAGGTTGCAAGATCGGTTTTTTAGCAGAGTCAGTTTTTTTTTAATGCAAGGTTTAATTTACTTAAAAAATTGTTTTTTTGCTACAATTTTCAATAATTTTTTTATATTTTATAGACAAAGCTTATGTACTTTATTTTAAAAGGTTTTTTTGCTTTGTTTTTGCAAAATTATTGCATTTATTATTATTACACATCAACTAAAAACAAAAGAACAGGTATGGTTGGCTAGGGTGACTAGACGTCCCGTTTTTCATCATGTTGTCTCGTTGTCCCGACAAAATATCAAAGGGTTCCGGGACACTTAAATGCCCCGTATTTCTTGATTTTTATAAGGGTGACTCAACAAGAACTTGAATAATTTTAAATTAAAAAACACAGTATTTAAACGAAATTCTTTGAAATGTTCATACTGTTGTAAAGAGTAAACATTGACATTAAACATGAAATATAATATCAGTCTACCCAAAACCGTAAAACATGGCAAGTGGTCTACGAGACAAAAAAGTTTGGGTACTAAATTAATTAAATTTGCTAAAAATTCATATACCGAAAATAAATTAAAAATTTGTCAAAATAATTCGACTAAAATGTGGAGAGCTCTTAAAGAAATACTGGGGGGAAACAAGAATGTTAAAATTAAAAAGGTGAATTTTGGTGACTTGGAAATTACGAATGAATCAGATTTAGCCACGAAATTTAACGAATACTTTGTAAACAGCATAAAAGATATTAACGAAAATATTCCTTCACCAATAAATCCAATTCTTAAAATAAAAAGTGCTAGTGACACCTTTAAATTTAGATGTGTTACCTTAGACCAAGTATACAAAATAGTGAATACTATCAAAAATTCAAGTAGTACAGATAATATTTCACTTAGTACAATAAGGGATGCCTTACCAGTAATCGGGCAAACATTAGTTAACATTATAAATGAATCATTACAGTACGGGGTAGTACCAGAAATTTGGAAAATTAATACGGTTATTCCTATTCCAAAAATTATTAACACTAAAAAATGCGGTGAGTTTAGACCTATAAATATGTTACCTAAAATAGAACAAATATTAGAAATTATAGTTAAACAACAACTCGTAGAATTTCTTAACAGTAACAAAACTATTTCAGATTCTCAATCAGGATTTAGACATAAGCATTCATGCGAAACAGCATTGAATTTAGTTTTAACAAATTGGAGAGATGAAATTGAAAACGATAAAATAATTTTGGCAGTTTTTGTCGATCTGAAACGAGCATTTGAAACCATCTGTAGAAAAAGACTTTTGCAAAAATTACAAATGTACGGAATCCAAGGGAATGAACTAAAATGGTTTGAAAGTTATTTATCAAACAGATTTCAAAAAACCAGGGTGGGAAAAGTAGAATCAAAGGCAATTATTAACGAGTTAGGTGTACCACAAGGATCAGTTTTAGGTCCAGTTTTATTCAATATTTACATAAATGACATTACGCAGACAGTTAAATCGTGTGACATGCATTTATTTGCAGATGATACGTTAATTTCGGTATCAGGTGAAGATTTACAAACAACAGTTAATGTCATAAACGAAGATTTAATTGAAGTAACAGATTGGTTTAAAGCTAATAAACTGGAGTTGAATGTATCTAAAACAAAATGCATGGTAATAGGTAGTACACAATTCAGCAATATGTCAAATGTTAACGTATTTATAGATAATAATAAAGTAGAGATAGTTGAAGAGTTTAAATACCTAGGGGTAATTATAGATAATCATCTAAAATTTAAAAAGAACATAGATTATATTGTAAAAAAAGTTGGTTCAAAAATTAGTTATTTTGGGAGAATATCGAATAAATTAAACTTTGAAGCTAGGATATTGGTCTATCATACAATAATAGAACCATACTTTAATTATTGCAGTAGCATAATATTTCTAAGTAATGAGGGGGATCTGAAAAAATTACAAAAGCAGCAAAACAGAGCTTTGCGTATCATATTACAGTGTTCTAAATTAACTAAAATTGAATATATGCATAATAAGTTGGGGTTCCTTAATATATGGCAAAATACAGTGTATAACGTTTTGGTTCTAATATATAAATGTTTAAACAATATGATGCCAGGATATATGAGTAAATATCTGATATACAACAAAGAACAGCATGATTATGAAACAAGACAAAGAGAACATTTTAGACTGCCTAAATGTAAAAAAAGTAGTACAAAGGGCTAAAATTATTTAATCAATTACCAAACGAATTAAAATATTCTGTTAATCTGCATGCCTTTAAAGAAGGTTGTAAGACCCATGTAAAACTGCAATTTTAATTTGAAGTATTAGTTGTAAAGATTGATGTATAAATAGTTTCTTTTATAACTAAATAAAGCCTATTATTATTATTATTATTACCTCTGATTTAAATCAATGATTATTGATTTTTTAAATAAAAATCAAATTTTGACCAACCCTGGCTGTGGGCCTCTATAATCTGAATGCCAGGGCCGGTTTTTGTTCCCAGTCCGTCACTGAATACTAGCATTGAATCCGGAAACCGGAACACGATAACGGTCAGACCATATTGTAATAGCCTTTATAGTATTTTAGATATTTGTCTGTTTCCATACTTTTGCGGAGCACTCACTGTATGTACGGTACGTAGTTTAAAAAAATAGGAAGAATAAAATTGTTGTTCTTTTTCTCGACAGAATTCACAGACTTGTTTTGCAATCAGAATGTCCGAGTTAGCATTTACCAAGAGGTGGCAACTTTACTCAACAACTAAAAATGCGATAACATTTTTTAGGTTCGACTCATAATATATTCAAGTTATTATAGTTTGTGTTATATAATTGAATGCAGTTTTTGTTACGCCAACTTGCGGTTAAGGCGAATTTTGTTTATACGTACTTCCATGACTGTGTAGCCGTTAATTGGCAAACAAAACAACTTACGAGTACTTTAAATCAAAGGTCAGGGGACAGGTACTGGACACTGACGTTAATGCAATTATGAACGGCAGTCTGAGGGTTTCATAGCTTACTTTAGACTCGTCATTGCAGTTTGCAGGTGTCAAGTTTCAGTGTGTTTACAGTTTTAGACTTTTGGTTATCAGAAACAATCGGTAATCCGACACTAATTACCCTAAACGATTGTTGCTTATCGGCAGATATTCATTTTAAGTCACTGACGGTCGTCAATTGTTACTTAAGTATATTATAATTGACGTCCTTGTAAAAAAGTTACCACAGAACACACCGAAATGCCTTGTTTGTGTATACTTGTGATGTGTTTTGTCAGCGTTGTAGTGGCTTTGGTTGTGTTCTTAAAATACGAATTGGAATTAATTTAATGCAACAGCTGGAGCTAAGGTACGGATATATTTTGAAATATAATATATTACCAGGGCCGCCGCGTGTAGGGAGGCGGGTTTTACACCGCACAAGGGCGGCTAATCAAAGGGGCAGCAAATTCCTGAGTATTTTAAGTTTAGTATATTTTGTATTAATATTTATTTTCATTTCGTGCCAAAACCAGTGCCGTATTAGCCATACAGCGAAGTAGCAAATGTTACGGGCCCGGCGTTTCTGGAGGGCCCGCGCCTAGAACAGAAAATACTTAGCTTGTAAAATTTCGGTTTAAATATTTTTTCAGATCTAGCTTTTCTCAGCAAAAGATAAATTTTCTGAAAAAGTTTTTATTTTTACTTTCCTCATTAGAGCACAGACGCGCGAGATACTGGGTAATACCATCCTGACCATTATAAGAATTAGGGAACATAATTTATGACTAACTGGGAACTGTCTTACGAATTTACTTGTCTTTAATAATTACTAAATGCAGCGGAGAACGTTCTTTTTCGACATTAAAGCGTATGAAAAGTTAGTTGAGGAACATGATGGGACAAGATCATCTAAATAACCTCATCTTAATGAACATTGAATGTAATTTACTTAGAGAAATTGATTTGTCTAGTGTTATCTCTAAATTTGCTCATCTTAAGCGTCGATTACATTGAGCGAGTTTACTAGCTACTCGCTTGCGAATTTACTCGTTGCTACTAAACTCGCCCAATAATTACACTGTCAAGCTAACTCGCCGCTCGCTTTACTGTAGCGAGTAAAGTTGGAGACCGGGCTAGTTTACTCGCTACTCGCTTGCTATTTTACTCGCTGGCTGGTAAAAGTCGCTCTGTGTAATGTATCTGACTAGTGAAATCGCTGTGTTTAGTAGTCGCCGCAGTGCCGGTCGTGTGCAGACCCACTTTTCGCCGCCCCGTTATTCCGTCAAAATTAAATTTTGGGAAAAAAAATATTCGCACTTTTATTTTATTTTAATAATTATTTATATACAGCGTCATTCAAAACTTCTGTAACAAATTAAAAAGATTTTTATTATCGATTTCTAAGAAAATTTTACTCTTGATAACAGTTGGTGCATGGCCTTAAACTAAATTTAAGATGAAAAACGTTCATTAAAAATTGATATTACTCTAGATTTTACTTCATATTCGATTCAAGATTTCTGGCTATAATAGACGCGAATTGTCTATTAGTTTTGAAAAATAATTACTTTCTGATAAAAAATGTTACTTAAATAGAAATAGGTGCAAGTATAATAAGTCTTTCCTGGGACATCGTAGACCAGGTTTTTTAAGTTTTAAGAAACTTCTCTCGACACTATTATCGTTTTTCAAAATGAGATTTTAGCCGCCCTCGTGCGTGGCACGCGTTCGCTCTACGCCAGGACGAGCACTGTTCACGTCAAACACAAAAAATGTTGAGAGAAATAGTTTGTGCGGGAATTAATGTTGTTGCCCTTTTATTACGTCAGTAGGTAATTGTAAAAAAGAAAAAAGGAAATCTAGAAAAGTGTGGGTAAAAGACTGGATAGCAAGAAGAGAAAAACATGGTGCGTCCAATACTTTATTGAAAGAATTGAAGGACCAAGACTGTACAGCCTACCGGAATATATTGAGAATGGACGGGGGCCAGTTTGATGTTTTACTGGAGATGGTTGATGGACTGATCAAGAAACAAGACACCAAAATGAGAATGGCGATCCCGACTGCCACAAATTTAGAGATAACACTACGCTATGTAGCTACTGGTGATTCATTCAAGTCACTAAAATATGTATCATTTGCTCCGCAACCACTTCTTTTACTCCTTTCGATTTTACAAAGTTCTTGTTTGTAAACGTCTTTTATCGTTTTAATTGTTGCCTCGAGCTGTTCTTAATAGTTCATTTTGTTTGTTTACGAGTGAGAGTAATATTGACAGCTAAAATGTTGGTTATGTTTACGGCGGACTTTACAAACTATAGAAGGAATTCCGCCGTGCGACGGAATTTAACTAGGAAATACTGTCGATTCCGCCGCGCGTGCGCATAATATAGCTTCAACGGTGGAAAAAACCTGTATAACGTATAAAATTCGCTGGTGGGCGGAATTATAAGTCTATATAAGCTATTCCGCCGGCGGACATATAGCCACTTCCCCCACTTCCTTTTATTAATTTAAGTTTTGTGAAACTAATTTCCCTGAAAACTACGAATACGGGTTTTTATCATAAATATTGAATACTGTACCACCAATTAAGTAATATTTTAGCATTAATCTTGTTAGCAATAATTTAGCAATAGCACGTCAATTTTTTCGTGTAGCAATCTGTGAGCATGTATCTCATGTATTTCATTAATATATTGACATACATATTTATATTGCTATTTCAGATCATTCTGTTTAATAGATATGTCATAAAACAATAGTTATTGTAAACTAACCGCAGTAGTTTTTTAAATTTAAATGACTAGTGAACGTATGTTCCAATAATAACTTTTTTATTTTCTTTCTGATAGGATTTAAAAAAAAAAACTCAAACCTATCTATTATACAACCGAATCTTTTGTGATGAACCGATTACAGCACTGTTATAAAATTAAAAACCGTAAAGAGGAACACAAACTAAAAACAATAAATTTATCGAAAGGGTAACCGAAATGGAACAATTTTTTTTTGCTATATGGCTATCTAATAATAAATTTAAATAATATTCTTAAGTAACTTCTAAATTAAAACTGCATATTGTGTATTTAGTATTTATTTATTGTGCAATAGTAAGTTAATGCTGTCTGCAAGTTGTATTGGTTGAAATTAGTTTTATTTTTTTTAAATCTGTAATATAATTGAACATACAGAGTGACACGACAATAGCTGAGATATTTGAGTTTAAACGTTGTGATCGATTTCAGTTTTTTCGTTATATCACGCAAGCCATGGAATTTTTAAACAAAACGTGAACTTGTTTAAAATACACTCCTAAATAACTAACTTTTGTCCCAGATAACCAACCCTGTATTTTCATTATTTACCGAGATACCAATAGTGCCACATGGAATAGTGAAACACCCTGTATAGTACGAGGGCGTATTGAAAAGTAAGGTCTCCAACGATGCCATTTCCGAACGCGAGTTGCTAGGCGAAATTTGACAACAGCGCTGCATTCCTTGGTTCCCCCACCGCAGTGTAAAACCATCCGCGAGACCTTGGGACGCTCAGCCGCTGCGTAGCACTCGTTTAGGAGGGAGCTCCCGCTTAGCTCGCCCGCCAGGTGCAAACTGCGCTCAGTCATTCGATTTTTGAATGCAAAAAAGGTTTCTCCGATGGACATTCATCGCCAGTTAGTGGAAGTGTACGGTGCGAACCGTATGGACATAAAAAGCGTGCGGAAGTGGTGCCGGGAGTTTTCTGAGAGCCGGGAAAACGTCCACGATGGGCAGCGGTCGAGGCGGCCGAGTTTGCCGGAATCAACGGCGGCTCGAACCGACAAGATGGTGCGCAATAACCGGAGAATAGAGAATAACCCTTCATGAGATAAGGGAAGGTCTTAATGAAGAGTGTGGCTACGACCTTTCCTTATCTCATGAAGGGTTATTCTCCGGTTATTGCGCACCATCTCGTCGATTCGAGCCGCCGTTGATTCCGACAAACTCGGCCGCTGCTCATCGTGGATGTTTTCTCAGCCCTCAGAAAACTCCCGCACCACTTCCGCACGTTTTTTATGTCCATACAATTCGCACCGTACACTGCCACTAACAGGCGATGAATGTCTATCGGAGAGATATTTTTTGCATTCAAAAATCGAATGACTGAGCGCAGTTTGCACCTGGCGAGCTAAGCGGGAGCTCCCTCCTAAACGAGTGCTACGCAGCGGCTGAGCGTCCCAAGGTCTCGCGGATGGTTTTACACTGTGGTGGGGGAACCAAGGAATGCAGCGCTGTTGTCAAATTTCGCCTAGCAACTCGCGTTCGGAAATGGCATCGTTGGAGACCTTACTTTTCAATACGCCCTCGTATTTTAAATTAACAGCACGCAAAATAAAAATTATGATTCATTTGTTTCAGGATATTTCGAGACACATGTGGGGTGGTAAAAACCGACCTTATGTAATAGTAATGGTACCCACTCGTTAACACTATGGTTATAGCTACCATGAACGTGGACAACCTAACTCGCAGTGAGGCAGATTTGAAGCTACACTTCAGCATGTAAAAGATAAACTACACATTATAACAGTACATAAACACGAGTATAACACTAGTGAAATCACATACAGCTGTTGTTGTATTTTAGTATACATTTTTATACAATAAAATTAGTCTGTTTAATTTTTCTTTTGTCCCTTATACCGTCCTACTGTGTTACGGCGGAGTAGCATTAATCCTTTCGCCACGACGATCCTATACGCTAGAACAGCGATACCTTTTAGTATCCCCTAAATATCCTAAAAATATTTTCGCGGTCCCCGAGTTTATAGTAACAAAAATATTACGATTTATTTAAGAAGTTATCTCTTCGATGGTCCGAGGCGCAAAAACAATTTTTCCGCCCTAGGCAAATGAAACTTTAGCGCCCTTGTATACTTTCAATAATAATTTTATTTAAAATATGTAAAAAAAAATTGTAAGTAAGACGAATGTTCCTTTTTAGATTCTGCCTTTTGCAGTCGTTCTAAACGAAACTGATGATTTTTGCTTTGGCGGCATCTCTATACAGGGTGGTCCAAATTCGATGGGATTGCATAGGTATCTCGGTTAATATTCAAGATAGAGAAACGGTTAAATTACCAAAAATTTGCAGTTTTTTAGGACAAACTCAGAACCGTTATCAAAAATATTTTATCATTTCCGGTTTTCAAGTTATTGAATAAAAAGTGTTTTTTTGTCATATTAATAATGTGTCATATCTCGGTTATTGTTTTAAATATCGAAAATATTTATGGAGATTATTTTTAGATATTTTTATGCTTAATGTGATTATAGTAAAAAAAATAATTTTACGCTCGCCGTTTAAAAGTTATGACACAAACTTACCTTTTTTAAAATGGGAACGATAGTTGGCTATGACCTATTTAAATTCCTTATTTTTTTCTCATTCCAAATATACAGGGTTCTCGTTTTTTGCGGGCCACTATCGGGATCTCGTAAACGGTAAGAGTTACCACTTTGGTTAAATTAGGACAAAGTTGTATATTTAGGTGCTTAAAAATTTGACGCAAACAGAACTTATCTAGTTTTTTTAGTTTTTGAGATATAGGGAAAAAAGTAAAAAAATGGATTTTTGTTTTTTGCCTGTAACTTTTTCATTTGATGTCTAATTTCATTTTTGTAAAAACATTTTCATAGCCACTTTTTGCAAGGAATCAAATTTCCCAATTATATTTTCCATGCGACGTTTCGTTTTTTTTTAAACCATCATCAGGTCAATTTTTTCTTATGGAAGCTATATCTGATTTTAACGCCAATTTGTAGAGCATTTTTTTCTGAATTCGACAATGTAAAACAGTTGGCACTTTTTTGAAACGATTGTTGTTAAAAATGGCAAAAACAAATATTTTATTTAAAACAAATTCTAATCGGCATGATAAATAATTGTCTTTGTCCCTTTTTCCTTGGAAGAAGGTGAGTAAACCGTATGAAATTACTATTAAAGGGATTTAATTAAAAAAATCGGTATTAATAAATATCTTAAGAATGCATTAACATTGTTCACTTATTAGCAAATATTTTTAGAATATTTTCTTCGGTTAAGTAATAAATGTCTCTAAAATGTGTATTTAATCCCTTATTTGACATACAATTATTTGTAACAAAATGTTCGTAATCAAATAATATGTGGTCATAGTTTACAAAAAACGACCAGAAATCTGTTTACGCTTTTTGCTTATTAGAAGTCATTAACGCAGATAAAAGGCATATCTCGTTATTTATTGTTACAAATTTGGTTGATATGCTCGAATGATATTTTTCAATTAGTTTTTCCACCAGTATCTTACGAAAGTTCAAATGATCCCTTCTTCCTCCTTGTTTTTGATACAGTACGAACGAATTCCAGATAGATATATCCAAAAGATGAAAAAATATTTTTTTATAATATTTTTTTCCTCTTTTTCTGGTAGTTGGATAATCGTGTAGGTGCTGATCCAGTCGATCAACACCTCCCATTGTGTCATTGTAGTCGATGACAACTTTTGGCTTTTGGATCGGCATTCCATCTTTGTCTAGTTTGTTTATTTTTTCCTTTTCTGCGTTTTGGACTGTTGAAAGCAGACAAACATCTTTATTTACTGTTTCCAACCTAGTCGACCTTTATAGAGCATTAGACTTTCGTCAATTGTGACATCTCTTTGCGGTATATATTATGAAGAACACTTTTTGTTTATGTCATCAAACACAGGCCAAATCTTATTTAGCTTGGGATTCAGATGTGCCTCAGGGTTGTAATCCTCATTGTTGGAGAAATGCAGGTACTTCTTTATTGCACAATAACGATGCATAGATAATAGCCGTGGAAAAACAGGCGTTTGAAAAATTTCAGCTGTTGACCAGTACAGTCTTTCAGTTGGTTTTCTTATAATGCCTTGTAGTATTTTTATGGCCAAAAAAATGTACATTTCTTCCTTCGTAACCGAATACCACTGGTTCGGAGATGCTCCAGATTGTTGAGAAGCATACCTGTTCGTTTCATTTACCAATATATTCATGAGAGTCTCGTCAAAAAATAATTGGAAATATAGCATAACATCTAAGTCATCGGTTATTGTAAAAGTGCAGCCAGGGTTTCCCACAAATGTAAATCTCGGTGGCGCAACATTTGCTTGGCTTGTACTAAAGTGAAACCAATCCCTGGTTGAAGTCGAGTTATCGTCGTCACTAACTTCAGATTCGCTAGAGCTCTGATCTAGGGGTGGGCGATATCCAAATTTCGATATATCGATATCAAAATTATATCGATATTTATCGATATATCGATATATCGCCCACCCCTACTCTGATCACTTTCCTCGCAGCTGCTTTCTGCTAAATTCTCGTATTCAAAGTCGCTCATTTTCAGATGACTAAAATGGTAAAAATGTACAGGGTGGTGCAAATTCGATGGGATTGCATGGGTATCTCGGTTAATATTTAAGATAGAGAAACGGTTAAATTACCAAAAATGTGCAGTTTTTTGAGACAAACTCAGAACCGTTTTCAAAAATATTCTATCATTTCCGGTTTTCGAGTTATCGAATAAAAAGTGTTTTTTTGTCATATTAATAATATGTCATATCTCCGTTATTGTTGTAAATATCCAAAATATTTATTAAGATTATTTTTGGATATTTTTATGTTTAATTTGATTATACTAAAAAAAAAATTTTTACGCTCGCCGTTAAAAAGTTATGACACAAACTTACCTTTTTTTAAATAGAAACGATAGTTGGCTATGACCTATTTAAATTCCTCATTTTTTTCTCATTCCAAATATATAAGGGTCGATGTATTTATTTTTAATAATACGCAAGTTATGAAGGTTTTTTAGGTTTTTTTTCTAAGAAAATCATAGTAGGCTATGAAAACAAAAAATAAACAAGGTGTAAAACCTTACAAAACTCATGTGGTACAAGTTACCAAGGTTTTTTAATTTGTTGTGGAGATAAACATTGTAAATATTTGAAAATAAGAAAACAACGATATAGTCGGTATCAGCAGTAATGTAGGATATTGTTGTTTATCTTATGTTCAAAACATTTCGTATTTATCTCAATAACAAATTAAAAAACCTTGGTAACTTGTACCACATGAGTTTTATAAGGTTTTACACCTTGTTTATTTTTTGTTTTCACAGCCTACTATGATTTTCTTTTAAAAAAAAACTAAAAAACCTTCATAACTTGCATATTGTTGAAAATAAATACATAAACCCTTATATATTTGAAATGAGAAAAAAATGAGGAATTTAAATAGGTCATAGCCAACTATCGTTTCTATTTAAAAAAAGGTAAGTTTGTGTCATAACTTTTTAACGGCGAGTGTAAATTTTTTTTTTTTTAGTATAATCAAATTAAACATAAAAATATCCAAAAGTAATCTTAATAAATATTTTTGATATTTACAACAATAACGGAGATATGACACATTATTAATATGACAAAAAAACACTTTTTATTCAATAACTTGAAAACCGGAAATGATAAAATATTTTTGATAACGGTTCTGAGTTTGTCCTAAAAAACTGCAAATTTTTGGTAATTTAACCGTTTCTCTATCTTAAATATTAACCGAGATACCCATGCAATCCCATCGAATTTGGACCACCCTGTATTATAAATGTATAAATACTTACCTTTTTCACTACAAATAATTCAATTACAGAACAGAAATACACAGCAGTTCACAGCACCAACAACACAATAACAGCTCTAATAATAACACCTTCGGGGGGGTAATATTGGATGTACCCAATGTTGCTTTTTACGTTGTTTTCTGAATCTTCGACGAAACAAAGCAATCACACACACATCCATCTTGATTCTTATGTGTTGTTGCGTTTAAAAGTCGCAAGTGCGCGATCCATACAATATCTTGCGACTACGATTTTATAGTCGCGGCGACAGAAAATCGCATGTGCGCGCCTGGCCTTACTTGGCTCACGAGCCTCATTTTTATTTTCGCATACGGTTCTGCAAACCCTAAACGACTAGCGCGGGGCCGTGTGCGGTGCACACCCCTACAACCGGCGCTGAGTCAAACCAAATGTTTGCAATAGAACGGAAGTGAAAAATCTCTTTTACAATGGTGTTTAAAACTGCATGGAATTTAATGCCTAAAATAAATGAAATGTTTCGTATTTTATTGAATGGTTGGAACCTTATCAAACATTTTATTTCTTGGAATTTATGTCGTTACAAGGGGGCGGTTTTCAGTGAAGCCAGGGGCGCTATTCCCAACTCGCTCGCTTTGAACAGCAGTGCTCATGAAAGCGAGCGTCGTCAATGCGAGTGGAGCGGTCGCTTCTGTATTCTCATATACCCCTGCCTTTGCAATTCTTCGACGCGAGTGGGTAGATGTTGCAACATTGGAATTTTGCATGGGCTGTCACTTTGCCGCCAGTTTTTGAATGTTGTGGTTTTTGTTTTGATTGATTATGGGAAAATTAACGGAGCAGCAGAAAGCAGCATTAGTAGAAATTCTTGGGAGAATAGTTAATTATTAAGTGGCAAATTATCACAAAATTTTACATATAACGATGCCCAAAAGCAATGGAGTGTAATTGCTACAAATTTAAATAGTATGTAAAATGTATTGGAATGAGTATCCCTCGAAAGTCTACATTTTTTTCGAAATTCATCGACATTTAATTGTGTAAATGTAGGGTTGCCAGATATCCTGAACGTATAAAAAGAACAATACAAATCAAAAAAGAGAACATTGCGGAATTAATTGAAAAACATATTTATTAAGAAAAAATTTGCACAATTGTAGCAAAAATAGATTATTTTTATATATTATTTCCAATTACACATATATCAGTAAAATTATTTACATTATATATTCATAAATATAATATAAATCATTGAAAATTAGTTTCTTTGGTTGGAGAAATCACGTCCTAATAAACTAACATACCTAGTATAAAGTAGCCTTCTACCCAATAAAATCGGTTATTTAGATTCCTTTCCATATTATTAATAAGAAAAAAATATTTATTCATTATATACCTAAATTTATTAGAATCTTTTGGTTCTTTAAGAAACTTTTTTTTTCATACATTTATTCCTTTTTAATTAAATTTAATTTTTGAAGTAATAGATGTTACGATGTTTTTTTTTTCGTTAGAAAAACTGTATTATTTTTAAACTCGTAAAAAATAATTACAAGAAATATTCTTGTAATTGTATGCATATGCATTAAGTTTAAGTTCGAATATTAAATGAACTTTACTAAACATTCTCATTTCAAAAAAGGGTAACCGAAAAAAGAGAACAAAAGTGAACATTTTTACATGAAAAAAGAAAAAGAAATATCAGAATTAAAAAAGAGAAAATGTTTTTTAAAGTGATATTCTGGCAACCCTATGTAAATGAATTTAATAATATTAAATTATAAGGTTCGGCCACATCATTTTCAGCACAACACACACAAAGGTTACGATTTGGGTGCAAAGCGAGCGGTATTTGCCAAGGAGTGGGTCTACCCACTCGCGTTGAACGCGAATGGAGCGCCTGCGAGAGGAGACGTTGGGAATACGATTCTCAGTGGTTTGTGCACCCCTCGTGTTCAACGGTAGCGATATCGCTGAACATGAGGAGTTGAGAATACCAGCCCTGGTCGATCAGCCCGATTTACCCTTTAACTTCGGTATAGGGTTACCAACCGTACTCTTTAAAGAGTACATGTACTCTTTTTGGAGTTGTAAAACAGGGTACTCTTACTTTTCACTTATCAAAGCCGAATGTACTCTTTTTGGAACTTTGAATTAATTTTTTTTTTAAATCAGATTATCTAACACTTTCTTCAACCAACATAATACATTTGACATAAAACACAATTTCCACACAATAAATTGCAAGCAGCGGTAAACGTTACAAAAATAATTGCTCGTACCTACTACCCAGTGTTATCTTTCACAATTGCTCGTTTTATTTGAATTGTACGAAATTACCGCCACTGTAGCAACACCAACACCCCACCACTTGACCAAAACTATTCCAATTGATTCCAATGCTGGTAGGCTTACGCTTAAATTCTTCCGTTGTGATTTGTTTAATTATTTTGTGAGATTGTGAGAATAAATTAATAAATTACAATACGGTAAATAAATAAAATTTAATGGAACCCATTCTATACCGTTCTTTGAGTTTTACAGAGCAAATAATAAAAATCATTAAATTTTTATGCGAAATATTAAAAATATTATTTAAATGAAAGCCGATTATAGTTACAACACCGGTTTGCAGAAGTTGTATCCTACCCGTGTTATATGATAACCGCGGTATAACCAAATTGTTGAAAATTCTCATATTTTTATTTTAAAAAACTTACATTTTATTTATCATTTCTTTAATGATTGGTAAATATGAAATTAAAATAAACTGTTCACCATAATAAAATACATTAATATTACTGTGTAAAATAAATTACAACTTGTCTTTCACGCAGATCGCGTCAAAACAAAGACACAAAAAAAAAATTTCATTGTTTTCCGTGTATACAAAGCTACATCGTCAATTTACCCAACTCTGATTACTTATTGACCCTACTGTAGAATTTTGCCATTTTGCTAATTTGTTTGTTATTGTTGAGATTTTGGTCAGAAAAAAGTACTTGCAACTTTGATAAAAATATACTTCATTGCGGAACAACATTTATTGCCATTTACGGTTACAATATCATTAAATAATTTACCATTTTGCATCATATTTAATAGAAATTATATACAGCGTCATTCAAAAAGTATGCAACAAATGGAAAAGTTTTTTATTATGGATTTCTCAGAAAATTTAATTTTTGATAAAAGTTGTATTGTATTTCGTATACATATAATTTTTAATACCCCCCCCCCCCTTCCCCAATTCCTTAATCTGTACTGTACTCTTTTCTTACAACCCAAGGTTGGTAACTCTACTTCGGTAAGAATTCTTTTTTTTTTTAATGTGAATTTTTCATTGGGACTAGCGCTAGTGCCAGCACTGATTATTTATTATATCTACTGTTCCTTCATTACCCCGAGATTTTCATTTTTACCCCATTTGAGTATTTGGGTTGACTAAAAGTGCCGCCCCAAAAAATGTGTCGCCCGGAGCGGACCGCTCCCCTCCCCGCCAACCCTAGCTACACCACTGATTATCAATAACTTCTTCTTGTTTTTATTATTGGTTTTTAATATAAACAGGAGATATCGTACCTACTGCGAATAAGTACGGCTCTGCACCCTTCGGTTTTCTCTCCAGCGTACGGGGTGTTGACAGTGCGCATCTTCGTTCTGGAGCTAAATGATATCTCATGGCCTCCAACAATAACTCTCTGCACTGACCATCTTCTCGAACCAAGTTTTCACAGTCGACGCGTGTCATGAGGAATTCTCTATTTACCAGCGGCAGTCTAACGTGTTCCATTAGCTGTAAAATTACATAAAATAATCTTTAGGAAGTTGTTCCACAAATCCAGACGTTGTGTCTCAATAGGCATTTCATGTTTAAAATATTTTATTGGTTGACGGTAGCGACATTATTAAAGTAAACTTAACTAAGGCTAGGCGCAAAATTGCAACGCGGGTGAAACGACTCACACGAGCACCATGACGCGAACACACCACACGCGTCACGTGTTGATGCGCATATTGGGACGTAGTTAAGGGCGAACTAAAGGCACGCATTAAAAGAGCTTTCGTAATTCAATTTTTTTTCTCACACTTATCAAAAGTTCTTAAAAATTTGTAAGTAAACTTATTGGTTCGAGAATTGTGATACAAAAGTTAATACTGTTAAGGGGGAACTAAATCAAATGCCGAATTTACATTGGTATAGTAGCTAATGCAAGTAACTAAATCAAGTAGCTAAATTTAGCTACTTGCAACGTGTAGACACTTTTGTTTAGTACTTGCGCAAGTAAACAATTTAGTGATTAGTAATTTCTATTTACTTGCGCAAGTGACCTGACCTGCGCTTCCTTTTTAAACGTCACTGTCAAGTGCGCTTAACGTGTGTAAAAAGTGTAAAAAGAAAAAATATGGCACTAGTACGTTGGGGTGAAGATACCACAATTAAATTTGTGGAAGCCTATAGGGAAAGAGAGTGTTTGTGGAAAACCTCAACGAAAATTTACAAAAATAAACTGTCAGTTTACTAAACAACTTCACTAAATTGTGTGTAGACGCATAATTTAGCTACTTGATTTAGTAACTTGCTTTAGCTACTTGCTTTAGTTACTTGCATAAGCTACTATACCAATGTAAATTAGGCATTGTCGAAGTGTCAATTTTTGCAGAAGTAATAATACACGTAATGTCATATTTACATCTCTTTCTAGTACACTAGCAGAAAACAATATAGCAAAACTAATTTTCCCCTCCATATTTCCCAGCCATATATTCGTTCATCACTCTTTATCTTAGCAGTCTATCATTGTCTATTTTTAACCCTGAAAGCGTTTTCCTAGCAGCCTATTAGATCTCAGCAGTTAAAGGCGTAAATTTTATAGTAAGTATTACTTTTAGAAAAATTAAATATTACAAAGTTAAAGTTTTTTTACTGTAATAATCAATATAAATTCAATGTATAAATAGTTTTAATTATTTCATATTTCCTATAAAAAGAAGAAATAAATAGAAAAATTGTGATGTTTAATATAAGTTGGTGTGGATATCATGGGACATTAAAGGTGGCAAAAATTTCCTCCATCTGTGCATATCCATTGCCTGTTGCAATCATTGCACTTACCGCTGTTGTATTTAAATTTAATTCTTTATTATCTCTATGATCTTCTATACCAGTGTTTCCCAAACTTTCGCCATCTGTGTACCCCTTCTATAATTTTCGTAACACTGAGTACCCCTCGTTAAAAAAATTAAAATAATAAACGAAAAATAAAATGTATTCATAATAAAATACAAATAAAATAAATAAAAGTTATACTATAAATAATATTCATTATAATCGCGTACCCCCACCAAACTCTTCCCGGAACGCGTACCACACTTTGGGAAACACTGTTCTATACTATAGATTCTATTCAGTGGCGGATCTTGATTTTGTGGGGCCCCAGCCGCAACCTGATCTGGAGGCCCCCTATTAAGATGGTTCATTAAAATGAACAATGCAGAAAAATCATAACGTTTTTTATTTTTAGAACCAACAAAAACATAAACACAAAAATCAAAAACGGAAACAAAAAAATATTCTCAGGTACCAGAAAAAAAAATCACATTCCCATTTAAAAGAAAAAATCCCATCTCAGGTAAAAAAAATCACAGTAAAATTCTGCATCATACAGTACAGGTGGTCCAAATTCGATGGGACTACAATGGGTATATCGCTTAATAGTCAAGATAGAGAAACGGTTAAATTTTCAAAAATGTGCAGTTTCTTAGGACAAACTCAAAACCGTTTTCAAAAATATTCAATAATTTCCGGTTTATGAGTTATTAAAGAAAAACTGTTTTTTTGTTATATTTATAATGTGTCATATCTTCCTTATTGTTTTAAATATCGAAAAAGTTTATAAAGATTATTTTTAGATATTTTTATGTAGATTTTGATAGTAGGAAGGTAGTAAAAAAAAATTTTACGCTCGCCGTTAAAGAGGTATGACACAAACTCACCTTTTTTTAAATGGAAGCTATAGTTGGCTATGACCTATTTAAATTCCTTATTTTTTCCCTTTCCAAATATATTAGGGTTGATGTATTTATTTTCAATAATACGCAAGTTACAAAGGTTTTTTAAATTTTTAAAGTTGAGAAACAAAAAGCAGGTTGTGTAAACAAAGGAAAATCGAAAAAGATAGAATATATTTGACAACAATTCTGAGTTTGTCCCAAAAAACTGCACATTTTTGGTACATTAAGCGTTTCTCTATCTTGACTATTAAGCGAGATGCCCATGTAATCCCATCGCATTTGGACCACCATGTACGTACATCGGCTTGCAATGCACCGTAATCAGATGCAAGCAGGGTTGCAAGTTTTGGCGATTTGGAACCAAATTGGCTATCATTTTTGTTTAATTTAACATGTTTTTTTTTTAAATTGGCATCAATGGCTATTACACAATACCCACTATGAAAATAGGTTTTAGAAGATATTACAATTTGCCTACAATTATTATTTTATAATTCTCATATTAACAGACAATAAAAATTTAATTTTGGTTTTTGAGGATGACGAACCCAACGATTCTGAGGCCCCTTTTTTGCCGAGGCCCGAGGCGCGCGCCTCATGCGCCTGTGCGGTAATCCGCCACTGATTCTATTAAAATAAATTGACGTTTAAATTTTCCTGTCATGTTTTGTGTTGTATGTTGTAGAACAGACATACGGCGATAAAATGGTGGGGTATTGCAGCGCCTTCGCTTCGGAAAGTACAAGTGAAATTTCCTTAAAAATGGGTTTCTTAGTTCAAGTTTTTAAAAAAAGATTGTGAATAAATTTATTTTAAAATAACAACAATTATTAAAAACATGTTCCTTAACGGCGGTACAGGACGATATTTTAATTTTAGCCAATAGTTTACAAATATTGATGGTGTAACTGTAAACAGACGTCAATTTTTAGCAGTTTTTAATATTTTTTTATGCTTAACAGTATTAACTTTTTTTAAAACGATCATGTACCGCCATTCACGAACCAATAATCTGTTTACTTACAAATTTTTAAGTACTTTGGATAATTAGTGTGAGCAAAAAAATTGAATTTCGAAAGCTGTTTTAATGTGTGCCTTTAGTTCCCCCTTAAGCATAAAAAAATATTAAAAACTGCTAAAAACTGACGTTTGTTTACAGTTTACACCATCAATATTTGTAAATTATTGGCTAAAATTAAAATAGCGTCTCGTGCCCCCGTTAAGGAACATGTTTTTAATAATTGTTGTTAATTTGAGATAAATTTATTCACAACCTTTTTTTAAATATTTGAACTAAGAAACCCATTTTTAAGGAAATTTCGCTTGTACTTTCCGAAGAGAAGGCGGCGCTGCAATACCCCACCATTTTATCGCCGTATGTCTGTTCTACAAAATACAGCATTAGCAATATAACACAAAAATGACAGAACAACCTAAACGTCAAAGAAAACGAAAATAATACTACGACCACAGTATAGAGATCATACAGTAGCAACAGCTTATCTTTTTTTATGTTCGTATTTTCATTGCGTATGCACAAAATTGGTGGTATTTTTATAAATAGCCGAGGGGTGGCGCGACGATTTTAAATCTTATGAAGTGTCATATCATCGCTATTTTGATTCCAACGTATTTTTAAATTCTTGTGTGTTTTTTTTTTGATACAAATAATTTAAAATACTTGCTTTTTACATTATTTGCTATTTGAACTTTTATATCAATTTGCGCCAATTTTTAACTATTGCCATATAATATGAACTACCACCAATAGACGGCCATATTGGAAAAAAACTAAGGGCACGTACAGGGTGGGCAAATTTCGATGTTTTAATAGGGAATCTCGGTAACTACAAGAGGTATCAAAAAACGGACCGCGCATCCTCGATCTCTTTTTTCGAGAAAAAGTTAATGGTGAAAACTAAAATTGGTTATCGTCTTTTGTTTTCGAGTTATCGCCGATAACTCGATTTTTCGACTTTTCGTTTTATGACTACATCTCGCTTGTTTATGAAAATAATTTTGACGTTCTACAGGCACTTATTTGATTGAAATGCAGTGACGTAGTCAATTTTTCAAAAAAAAAAAACCGAAATTTGAGTTGTGACATAAAGTTTTATTTTTTTAAATAGAACCCATAGTTGGCTAAGACCTATTTAAATTCCTTATTTTTTGTCATTCCAAATATATAAGGGTTGATGTATTTATTTTCAATAATACGCTAGTTACGGAGGTTTTTTAGTTTTTTTTTTAAAACAAAATTATAGTAGGCTGTGAAAACAAAAACAAAACAAGGTGTAAAACCTTTTAAAACTCGTTTGGTACAAGTTACGAAAGTTTTGTAATTTGTTGTTGTGATAAACATTACAAATATTTGAACATAAGATAAACTACAATAAACTACATTATTGCAGATTCCGACTTTATCGTTGTTTCCTTATTTTTATATATTTATAATGTTTATCACAACAACAAATTACAAAACTTTCGTAACTTGTACCAAACGAGTTTTAAAAGGTTTTACACCTTGTTTTGTTTTTGTTTTCACAGCCTACTATAATTTTGTTTTAAAAAAAAACTAAAAAACCTCCGTAACTAGCGTATTATTGAAAATAAATACATCAACCCTTATATATTTGGAATGACAAAAAAATAAGGAATTTAAATAGGTCATAGCCAACTACGGGTTCTATTTAAAAAAATACAACTTTATGTCACAACTCAAATTTCGGATTTTTTTTTTGAAAAATTGTCTACGTCACTGCATTCCAATCAAAAAAGTAGAACGTCAAAATTATTTTCCTTTATTTTCATAA
Organism: Elmis aenea; assembly: GCA_947652605.1. Classification (NCBI taxonomy): domain Eukaryota; kingdom Metazoa; phylum Arthropoda; class Insecta; order Coleoptera; family Elmidae; genus Elmis; species Elmis aenea. The sequence continues at coordinate 20,927,040 of OX393583.1, forward strand.
ACAAGCGAGATATAGTCATAAAACGAAAAGTCGAAAAATCGAGTTATCGGCGACAACTCGAAAACAAAAGACGATAACCAATTTTAGTTTTTACCATTAACTTTTTCTCGAAAAAAGAGATCAAGGATGCGCGGTCCGTTTTTTGATACCTCTTATAGTTTCCGAGATTCCCTATTAAAACATCGAAATTTGCCCACCCTGTACATAGCAGGGATGTGGAGTCGGAGTCGGAGTCGGAGTCGGAGTCGGAGTTTAGGAGGAATTTCTGGTCAGTGGAGTCGGAGTCGGAGTCGGAAAAAAATGTACCGACTCCGACTCCGAGTACAACAAAAAATTGCGAGGTGGTCCTTTGCCGCAAAATTAAAACTCAAATTTTAAATAATTTTTTTATACTTATTTATTTTTTTCATATATTACACACCATAAAATGTCTTAGTATTTGCCGGAGTCGGAGTCGACCTACTAAAATTATCAGGAGTCGGAGTCGGAGTCGGAGTCGGAGTCGACTTTTTTTTTCCCTGGTACATAGTGAGGCAGCGCTTCTCGCTGCGCTTCTGGCCGCGCTAATGTATGATCTCTATACTGTGCTACGACACTGATATCTTAGTTTGATTCTAATGCTAGCAGTTTGGACTTATTAGGGAATAATGATAGATGAGGTATGGCCATTGTTACTTTGACTAGTTCTTATTTTTGTTTATCATAATTTCAATTGATTTTAGATATACAGGGACAAGCACTTTTGGAATACCAAAATGAAATCAAAATTAATAAATGTTTATGAAAATTGTCTGTTACCAGAAATTATAGATCTACAATATACTAGAAACTTGAACATAAGAAACCCTAAAAGAAACAAACAATACTTTACGGTATTATTCAAGATTTTCAATATTTTTTGCTAGTTTTAATATAACAAAAATATGTAAATAAAATGTAAATATAAGATCTTTTTCTATTTATTTCTTCTTTTTATAATAGAAAATATGAAAAATAATTCAAAGTATTTATACATTGAATTTATATTGATTATTACAATAAAAAACCTTCAACTTTGTATATATTTTTTTTAATAATACTATAAAATTTACGACTTTACATGCTAAGATCTTAAGGTGCATTTATATTATCGTCGCGTAAGCGTAGCGTCTCCGTCACGTAACGTCTCAGACAAAGTAGTTTTTATATCGTAACGTATTCGTAGCGGCTCAGACACGTAACGTATCAGACAAAATTATAGACGTCGAAAAGTTGTAATTTTTCAAATTGATCTGATCTAACGCTTTACAGTGTCTGATATTTATACAAACACATTTTATTAATTTATTGTTTTGCAAAATGTTGCTCTTCGGCAACAGTTCTGTTTTTCGATAAAAACAGTTTAAAAATTCTGAAGGTTTTTTTTACTGTTTTTTCCACATTCCTTACAATAAAATACCCAAAATATTATATAATTTTAATTTTTAAAAATTAATGCATTTAAGGGTGTAAAAAAAGACAAAAAGAAAGGTATATCAGAAAGAGTATTGATGGTAGAAGTACATATTACAAATAAAGAATTGATAGGGGGTGTGGTAGTGGCATATGGCTCGAATGAGAATGCGGCAGAAGAGGATAAGAGTATACTACGGTTCCTGCGACAGTTCGATGGCATGTCCATCCGGAGCTTACCATGATCGATGTTTGAAGGTAACGAAGAAGTCTTTCAAGGTCGTCGACAATGACCAGAGGGTGGTTGCCGAAGGAGTCTTGACGGTTATCGACAATGACCGGAGGGTGTTGCCGAAGAAGTATTTCAAGGTCGTCGACAATGACCAGCGGGTGGTTGCTGAAGGAGTCTTTGAAATGTTTCAGGGTGTGGTTTTTGGCGTTGCTGAAGAAGTCGTCCGGGGGTGGTGGACATTTCAAAGACTCCTTCAGCAACCACTACGACCACCGACTTCTTCGGCAGCCCCTCTGTTGAAAAATTACCCCACCCCCAGCAAACACTTCAAAGACTCCTTCGGCAACCACCCCCTTTTGATGTCGTAGGGAAGAGAATTCTTTGAAATGTCCGGGGCTTTGAAGGGTGGGGGTTTGCCGATGAGGTTTTTCAAATGTATGACTATAGGCGGTCTGTTATGTGTGTCACCAGTAACTAGTTCTTGGAAATGTCAACCAGAAAAACATGAATTAATCGACTGATTGTTGGATCATGTCTTGTTGCTTAAACATGGTGCCGTTGATATACGAGTCGAACTTCAGTGCATGTTTCTTCTTTATTTTCAGCGTCACTATACAATTTTTCGCTTTGATCATATAAAAATTTATAATTTCTTACAGTTTCAATAAGTTTTTTTTTATTCATTATATAAATATATAAATGAATCGTTTTATTTTGATATTTGATGGTTCAGGTTCACTTATTTTATTTTTTCCTCAAAAACGGTAGATTTTACGAGAAAAACTAAGGAATAAAAAATGTTTGTAAGTAAATCCAGCTTTCAAACAAAATATTTTTAATTGCAAATTTTTGTTTGAAAGCTTGCCCTATTTAGAAACTTTTTTTTCATTTTTTACTTTTTCTCGTAAAACCTACAGTTTTTGATTAAAAAATAAAATAAGTAAACATGCACCATTATTATCCCAAAATAAGACGATTCATTTTGGTGGTTGCCAAGGTTTGTTTATGTTCACATTGGGTAGAATTGACGGGCGTCTTAGCGTTGTCGCCGCGTAAACATCAAAATAAATTACACCCATCACTTCTACCCAATATGAACATAAACAAACCATGGTAACCACCAAAATGATTCGTTTTATATTGGAATATCTAATGGTAAATGTTTATTTATATTATTTTTTACTCAAAAAACTGTGGGTTTTAGGAGAAAAGGTAGAGAATAAAATAAGTTTCTAAATAAATCAAGCTTAAAAAAAAAACTGCAAAATTGTAACAAATTTTACCAGTCCGCGGGCCAAAAAAGGTTGAGAAACGCTGGATAGACGAATCAGAAGTATGAAAGCGTAACCTGTGAACGTGTGAACGACACACAGTACGGATCTATTTAATAAAGATGGAAAATATTAAAAAAATATTTTAAACTAGCGTAGTGGACCCGGCTTCGCTCGGTGAATTTTTATATCAATCACAGACTACTCGCGCTCGCGCCCGGTGGACGTTTTTGACCTTTTGAGAATTTTGGTTCTTTTGGGAATTTTTGTATCTATTGAGAATTTTTGTATCTATTGAGAATTTTTGTATCTATTGAGAATTTTGAAACTTTTGTGATATTTGGATCTTTTGGGAATTTTGGTTCTTTTGGGAATTTTTGGAACTTTTGGGAATTCTTATATAGCCTATCTTCTTCCCATGGTCCTATAGATTGTCTGTGCCAAATTTGGTCAGGATCGGATAAATGGTATAGGAATGCATAAAGGACAAACAAACAAACATACATTCATTTATATACAGGGTGTCCCCGTTATCACCGCGAATATTTTAAGTGGTGATAGAGGACCTTTTTCTAAAAAAAAAATTCAAGTAAAATTTTTTCCTAAAATCAAATGCTAAACTGACATCAACACTTACTTGATTTTTTTACACTTCTGCATTTATAAGACTCTGTAGCCAAAAATATCAATTTTATCGTAAAATACCTTAAAGCTTTTTAATAGAGCATAAAATTCTCTACAAAATTAGTTCTATTTATTTTTTCTCTACAGGCAATGGTTTGAGAGTTATAAAGCAGTTTGTACAAAAAAATGTAAAAAATGTAAAAAATGTAATTGTTTCTTAGACTTTGCAACCGCTGTATCTTTAAAACGAAAGGTTGTACAAAAAAACCGATGGCCCATTCCGGATAGCAAATTTTATGGGCTATAACTTTGGTCAAGTGAAATTTTTTGAAAATCAAACCGATTTCCCGGAAAAGCTGAAAATATGGAATAGAGTGCAAAAACAAAATTTCCTACAAATATTGTTTTGTATTTAAAAATGCTTTTAAAGAGAGTGCGATTACGTGATTGAAAATGATGGAGGTCATTTTGAACACTTATTGAAGTAATTTTGTGGTTACATGTTAATTTTATTGCGTCCAGATGGATTTGCATTGTTTTGCATTTTATCGTTTTTTTTTTCACCTTTTCCACTATTATAAACATTTCTATGATACATGAACAAAATATTTACCGAAGTTGTAGTCCGTTAAATGCCTTATCCTCAATAGGCATCCGTTTTGCTCTACGACGTTTCGTTAAAAAGATGCGGCGTTTTTAAAAATTTACATAACTTATTTATATGCAATTTTACAATTTTTTGTTAAATTTGTTCGTTAGCTCCTTAAAAAAAATGATAAGGGGTGGTTTTCTGAAGAATTTCAAACTTCATAAAAAGCTTTAAAACTGATGAGATACCTAATTTTATGAATGTTGCCGATGCTATGGCATTTTTAAATACAAAATATCATAATTACCGGGAGTTTTTGTTTTTCGAAAACGATAAAATGCAAAACAATGCAAATCTATCTGGACGCAATAAAATTAACACGTAACCACAAAATTACTTCAATAAGTGTTCAAAATGACCTCCATCATTCAATTACGTAATCGCACTCTCTTTAAAAGCATTTTTAAATACAAAACCATATTTGTAGGAAATTTTGTTTTTGCACTCTATTCCTTATTTTCAGCTTTTCCGGAAAATCGGTTTGATTTTCAAAAAATTTCACTAGACCAAAGTTGTAGCCCATAAAATTTGCTATCCGGAATGGGCCATCGGTTTTTTTGTACAACCTTTCGTTTTAAAGATACAGCGGTTGCAAAGTCTAAGAAACAATTACATTTTTTACATTTTTTTGTACAAACTGCTTTATAACTCTCAAACCATTGCCTGTAAACAAAAAATAAGTAGAACTAATTTTGTAGAGAATTTCATGTTCTATTAAAAAGCTTCAAGGTATTTTACGATATTATTAATATTTTCGGCTAGAGAGTCTTATAAATGCAGAAGTGTACAAAAATCAAGTAAGTGTTGATATCAGCTTAGCATTTGATTTTAGGAAAAAAAATTACTTGAAATTTTTTCTTAGAAAAAGGTCCTCTATCACCACTTAAAATATTCGCGGTGATAACGGGGACACCCTGTATATATGTATATAGATAGTTAAGATTTACGAAAACTATTGTGCAATAATTATGCGTATTCTTTGTTAATTTACCTGTGAAATATATTGTTTTCTCTCAGACAAATCGTGCTTGATCCAATTCAGTACCGCTGTGAATACATCCTCTTCTGAAGATATATTTAATTGACTGTTAGATATCAGCTCTTCAACCTGAAAAAAATACAAAAAACAAGATTATTTAAGCAACTTACTGGTTTATCTACAATATCAATCAAGTTAAACAAAAGTTACACATACTTCTACACAGGGTGATCCACTTTTTCTGTAGCAGGACTGTAACAGTCGATAGAAAAACTTTTTTTAAAGCGAATATTCCAGTCAACATGGGTCTAAAAACGCTTCATTTTAAAGATACAGGGTTGAAATTTTCGAAAAAATAATGTTTAACCGTTTCTTAACCAGTAAATATATTTAAACCTAATTTGGTATACAGCATCACCTTAAAGGTTACCACAATCGGTGAGAATGTCAAGCACCACAAGCAACCAGTGGCGGAGTTGTGGGGGTTCAGTTTCAATAAATTTTATAAAAAACTGGTGCGGCCTGTTTAAAATCAAGTTCGAACTTGTTTTTGGATAGAACATTTTATCCTAAACAAAAAGTGTCTCTTGACTTTTTTCATTCATTATCATTATTTTTTCGAAAATTTCAACACCCTGTATCTTTAAAATGAAGCGTTTTTAGACCCATGTTGACATGGAATATTCGCTTTAAAATAAGTTTTTGCATCGACTATTAAAGTTCTGCTACAAAAAAGTGAATCACCCTGTATAGGGTGCCGATTAAGTAACGTGTATCGCTTGCAAGGACAAAAATTTTACAACAATGTTTTTTTACTTTTTTGCACTTTTTGGTGAACTTGATTATCTTTTGCCTTCCACAGATTTCGTCGCCATGGTAGCCAATAGAGACGGGCAATTCGCGAATGAACCGAATTAATTCCCTATCCGAATCAACAAAAAAATCTATAGGTACTATGTAATTTAAAAAAAAAACAGTTGCCTATCGCGGATTTGACATACGTCATCGTATAGATAACAAATGCACATTATTTAATAGAGAAGTTGTCACCGTTTCCAAAAATATAAGGTTTGTTGGGGTTATTTTCAATAATTAAAAAGTTATAGGGGGCGACAGTCAAACTGAATCATCCGGTATACCAGAGGTGGCCAACCCCGCGCCCGCGGGCGCAGGTGCGCCCGTGGGCGATTTATTTTGCGCCCGCGACACGATTCCCGGTAAATTAAAATATTTTTTAAATTTTATTTCCAATCAATTTCATGCCCCAACTTTTAAGCAGAATTTTCTTGGAATTAAATACTTATTTATTAATTGAAATTTTTAAGTAATTTTTAATTATGACATAAAATACCTCCCTATATAATAAAATACAAGTAGTTCCACTACAAAAAAATATTATTTTAGCGAATTCTATCTAATTTTAGCGCCATCTTTTATGTTTTTATTTTATTAAAACTGATCATTTTGCCATCTATGAGCCGCGTATGACACTGAGTTAGTAGTAAATAATGAGTTTAATGAAAGATTTAATAAATTTGACGACTTGGAATCGATTTTATTTTTCTTTCAAAATCCTATGATTAATGTTGACATTACTACTTTAAGTGAAGAAATATAGATTTTATACAACAAATTTTAAAAATTTAGGATTGGAAATTGTAGAATTACAAAATGACGTCGCTTTAAAAGTTATGAACATGGCAAGAAATTTTGGAAATTAGTTGAAGCACGTAAATATCAAATTTTAAAAAATAGTGCACTGAAGCTAAAATCTTATTTAATAAGTAAAGCCACATTTTCTTCATTGCAATTTATTAAAAATAAGTTTAGATCACGTCTTACGGATGAAAATTTGAATGACAGTTAAAGAGTAGCAGTATCAAATTACTGTCCTGATTTTGAGAAATTATGTCAAGAAATACAGTCTCAACCTTCTCATTGACGAATAATAATTGATAAATGTCGTTCAATAAAATTATTATTACAAATTATTATTATTATTTTGTTGTATTATGTTGTTTGAAAAATGTAGAAAAAGAGCATTTTTTTAAAAAATAATGGAATTTTAACCTATAAGTAAAATCAAATAAAAAGATTCAAAATTAAAAATGACAAAAATTATAAAAACTAAATTTTAAAAAAATAATTAAAATTAAGAAATGAAAAAAAAATAAAAATTAACTTTAACAATAACAATAAAAACAAAACATATAAGATGTCATTACATATTATTGCGCCCGCAACGTCTCTGAAAATTCTTAATTGCGCTCTTACTTCCAAAAAGGTTGGCCACCCCTGCGGTATACAATCCTTTATTATTTATACAACGTGGTGCACTTTTTAGTAGCCTGACTTTAACAGTCGATACAAAAAACTTATTTTAAAGCGAATATTCCATATCAACATGGGTCCATAAACGCTTCATTTTAAAGACAAAGGGTGTTGAAATTTTCGAAAAAATATCAATAATGTTTAACCGTTTCTCAACCAGTAGATATATTTAAACCAAATTTGATATACAGCACCACCTTACAGGTTACCACAATCGGTGAAAATTTTAAGTCCCACAATCAACCAGTGGCAGAGTTGTGGGGGTTCAGTTTCAATAAATTTTATAAAAAGCCAGTACGGCCCTGTTCAAAATCAAACTCGAACTTGTTTTTGGAAAGAGCATTTTATTCTAAACAAAAAGTGTCTCCTGAGTTTTTTTTACATCTGCCTTGATTTATTTTACTATTTCGCGAAAAATTTGCTCCGAAATTCGACCTAAAAATATCGCGAAAAGCAGAAAATAGCAACTTGCAGACTAAATGCTCATTAATCGTTAATTTAGCGAAACTTCTTCCCTCATTATTAGTATGTTCTGTTATTAAAAACTGCAAAAATCGGTAATTACTTCTTTATTACGAATATTAGCTATATTTTTAGATCGAACTAAGTAGCAAATTTTTCGCGAAAATTGTAAAATAAATCTAATTTCGCGCCAAACGGTGGCAGATACCAAGAAAAGTCATAAGACACTTTTAGTTTAGGATAAAATACTCTATCAAAAACATGTTCGAGTTTGATTTTAAACAGGGCCGTACTAGTTTTTTATAAAATTTATTGAAACTAGTTGCTTGAGGGACTTGAAATTTTCACCGAATGTGGTAACCTGTAAGGTGGTGCTGTATACCAAATGTGGTTTAAATACAGGGTGTCCAGTTTAAAATGAAGTACATGGGTATCTCGGAAACCGTTAGAAATACAAAATCGGTTAAATGGGGAAAAAGTTGCGCAATTACATGCGTATTAATGACCATCAGTTCAACAGTGATTAAGAAGCGGAAAAAAAAAACTCTCACTAACAGGCACACTAACTGGGAAAAATTTCGTGAAGAACTTGACCAGACTATTAATTTAAATGTGAGACTAGACAACCCACGAAATAGATAATCGAGCCCAACATCTTATCGAAGCAATTCAAAAGGCTGCCGCTGTGGCAACACCGGCTCCTAAAACCGATATAGTACAAGATGTATGTTATCCACTCGAAGTTCTTAACCTAATCGCGGAACGTAGACGAGCAAGGCGCACCTGGAATCAAACGCGATATCCAGGCGATAAAACTATTTTTAATAGGATCAGCAACAAGCTTAATCGTCTGATTAAGGATATTAAAAGAAAAAGCTTCGAAGATTACCTCGCTAATCTATCTGCTGATGCAGATAAGGACTATACATTGTGGAAAGCAACTCGAAGACTCAAACGTCCAATTCAGCAAGTCCCGCCTATTAAGCATGACGGTCGATGGCTTCGTCGTGACGAAGAAAAAGCCGAGCTGTTTGCTGAACACCTCGAATCTGTTTTCCAACCACACTCAATTAACTCAGAAATAATACCTGTAAAGCTTTACCAAGAAACTCAACCATTCTCTCCTGTTACGCCTTACGAAGTCGCCCAAGAGATCGACAACAACATTAATCCAAATAAAGCCCCTGGAATAGACGAGATTTCTCCGGGAGTCCTGAAAGAACTGTCGCGGAAAGGGATCGTCTTTCTGACGTATATCTTTAACGCATGTTTACGTCTTGACCATGTGCCCGCTAGTTTTAAAACGGCACAAATTATCATGCTCAGAAAGCCTGACAAGCCAGCCAATGAAGTGACTTCCTACAGACCAATATCGCTACTCTCAGCGGTATCAAAATTGTTTGAGAAGATATTATTGAAACGCTTAAAACCACTTATCGAGCTTCCTGAACACCAGTTCGGATTTCGGAACCGACACTCAACGATTGACCAAATTCACCGGGTCACGTCAATAATTGAGAAAGCGTTAGAAGAAAAAAAATATTGTTCGGCAGTGTTTATAGATGTATCTCAGGCGTTCGATCGCGTCTGGCATGAGGGCCTAATCTTCAAGCTGAGCCAACTACTACCAGGAAATTATTGTCGTCTGATAGAATCGTACCTGTCCGAACGAACCTTCCGCGTGGCACACGAAGAAGCAAGATCCAGCTTCCGTCAAATTTTAGCAGGGGTTCCGCAGGGTAGTGTCCTTGGACCTATCCTGTATTTACTCTATACTGCTGACCTACCAGTCAATGATAACACCACCACGGCGACATTTGCGGATGATACCACAATTCTGTCTGTTAGTGAGAGTCAAGCTAAGGCCACTGAAAACCTTTAAATTTCTCTTAACCAGGTTAATAACTGGACGCAGGACTGGAAGATAAAGCTGAATGAATCTAAATCCGTCCACGTCACATACACGCTACGGAAGGTAGATAGCAATCATTGTGTATATCTGAATGATACCCCAGTACCACAGGCAGACTCCGCTAAATACCTGGGTATGCATCTGGATTCGCGACTATCTTGGAGGATCCATGTCGAAAAAAAAGTGGCTCAAATTAAGCTTAAAACTCGTCAACTTTACTGGTTAATTGGGCGTCGTTCCCAATTAGATCTATACTGCAAACTCTTACTTTATAAGCAGATAATTCGACCAATATGGACATATGGCATACAGATTTGGGGCTGTACAGCCAAATCTAACCGAGAAAAAATTCAGGCCAGACAAAACCTGATCCTCCGCGCTATTACCAATGCCAGACAGTACGAAAGAAACTCAGAGCTTCACTTGGACTTAAAAATCCATTGGGTGCGTGATATAATACGAGATTTTGCGATTGCCCACGAAAAACGGCTCCATGAACATATTAACGCCGAAGCGATCCAGCTACTGGACACCGAGTACGATATCAGACGTCTGAAGCGCAAAAAACCACAGGATTTAGTGTCAGTGTTGTTGTAGTGCTTTGTTTAATTTATTGTGTTGCTTAGTTAGTGAACTAAGATACTTCCCATGTTACAACTTTTGATTAGAAGTATTACTTATTTAGTGAAATTAACTTACTAAGATTGTAATAAAATTTACTTTAAAAAAAAAAAAAAAAAAAAATTACATGCGTAACAATAATCCACTTTTACATTTTCAATAATTCATCCTGTTAAGTAGTACCACGATGAAAACAAAAAATGTACATTTTATTAAAACCTCCATATTATCTTTATTTGAAAAGATTTTTGAGCCAAATCTTCAGGATAGGAGAAGTGACTAATAAGGATTTTAAAAATGACATTAAAAATATTCTAGGCCTACTATGTTTCGCGCGATCATACCTAACTTTTGTTTTTCTTATGGACGCCATATTGGATTTTTGCATTTTTGAAATATCCATAACAAATGCTTTTCAACCATGTAAAGCACCGGTATGTTTAACCTAGGGAAAATATGAAAATTTGCAAAATTAAGGTTTCACCACAGTAGGCCTTGGTGTCGTGATTAAACAATTGCAACGACTGTTTCTAACAACTGTCAAATGGTACATATTTTTCTGTAGTGCGAACAAGTTAGTGATTTTCAAGTTTTCAATGGATCGTTTTTCAAATAAGCATAAATATGAAATGTTGGAGTGCTTTATTCTCTGTATGAGAAATGGCATTATGGCTGCAGAAATGTATTTTAATAAATACGTCTTTACGTGAGATAGGAAAAACAATAGGTGTCGCTCGATAAACAGCCGGTAAAGTTTTAAGACGTTTCAAGTATCATCCTTATCGTGAACTCCCCTGGCAAGGACTTCAAAATGGTGATGAGATGAGAAGAATGAAATTTTGTCGATGGTTCATCAAAAAACATAATGTCTGATGTCTTTCGAGGTATTGATTGAAATACATTTCTGCAGCCATAATATCATTTCTCATACAGATAATAAAGCTATCCAACATTTCATATTTATGCTTATTTAAAAAATGATCCATTGAAAACTTGAAAATCACTAACTTGTTCGCACTACAGAAAAATATGTACCATTTGACCAGGGCCGTGCCTGGGTATATGGCCGCCTGCGTGCCAGTCTGTATGTCCGCCCCCAGGATAACATTAAAAAAAACTACTTTAATTTTTAAATTTTTTTTAATATTATTAAATATTTTTTAATATTTATTTAAGAATTTCATATCAAAAGGCCTTTTCCCTCCAAAAAGACCCGCCAAAATTTTACATTTTTTGTGTATTACCTTTTTCAGTCTTTGTCGAGTAAATAAACTTTTTATTAAATTTCACCACACGAACACACAACTAAAAGTTTTCAGGAATAAAGCAATTTATTTTTATTCGTTAAATCAGGGGTCGGCGCGACCGTGCACGATCGAGCTGATTTTCGAAAAGCTCCGCCTCCCACCACCCCCTTACGTTCTCACTTCCGCGCGATACCTACAAGCCTCCAGAGTCTATAGACTAATACGACTAATAAGACGAATAAGACCGCTTACGCGACGCCGGTCAATTGAAAAAACTATTTCGGCTCTTCGCTCGTGCAATGTTCGAAAAAATTCGGATTCGCTGCATGACTAGGTATATAAATACTACAACGACATAATCAGTTTTTATACATTTCTTATTTCTGAGAAACTCTTTTTAGATAGATTAGATTAGAGAAACTGTTTTTACTTCGTATCTTAATGAAAACAAACCGATTGTATTTTTGCCCAGTAAACAACTTGTAACGATTTGGCCGCCTCTTAATTTCGGCCGCCTGCGTGCGGTGCACGCAATGAACGCCCGTCAGGCACGGCCCTGCATTTGACAGTTGTTAGAAACAGTCGTTGCAATTGTTTAATCACGACACCAAGGCCTACTGTGGTGAAACCTTAATTTTGCAAATTTTCATATTTTCCCTAGGTTAAACATACCGGTGCTTTACATGGTTGAACAGAATTTTATATGGAGATTTCAAAAATGCAAAAATCCAATATGGCGTCCATAAGAAAAACAAAAGTTAGGTATGACCGCGCGAAACATAGTCGGCCTAGAATAATTTTAATGTCATTTTTAAAATCCTTATTAGTCACTTCTCCTATCCTGAAAATTTGGCGCAAAAATCTTTTCAAATAAAGATAATATGGAAGTTTTAATAAAATGTGCATTTTTCGTTTTCATGGTGGTACTACGTAACAGTATAAATTATTGAAAATGTAAAATTGGATTATTGTTACGCATGTAATTGCGCAACTTTTTCTCCATTTAACCGATTTTGTATTTCTAACGGTTTCCGAGATACCCATGTACTTCATTTTAAACTGGACACCCTGTATATCTACTGGTTGAGAAACGGTTAAACATTATCGTTATTTTTACGAAAATTTCAACACCCTGTATCTTTAAAATGAAGCGTTTTTGGACCCATGTTGATATGGAATATTCGCTTTAAAATAAGTTTTTCTATCGACTGTTAAAGACCTGCTACTAAAAAGTGGACCACCCTGTATTATATTTGGGGTCGTGTCTACGCAAGGCGAGGTGCCTTAGAAGAAATTCATAGTAATAGTAATGTACGCTTTTTGTTTATGAGCACTTTACGTATTTAGAATTTATGTGAATTTTATGTTTATATTTACATTATAACATTTTTATAATTTTGGTAAATATACTCCTATTATTTACGTGTTCCTTTAACTAAATAAAACTTATCAGTGAAAGTTTTTACCCTTATTAAAAATAATTTCGTGGGGGTAGGGGGGCGATCTGATTAAAAACAATAGAATTAGAAAAGGTTCTGCAGTAAAACTGTAACTTTGGATGATGGTAAAGTATTCTACATTCTAAATTATCTAACTTTGCATGAAAACACGTTTGAACATCTAAAATTAAACAAAAAAAAATCGCCTGCGGCGTATTTTATCCCTCCTCCACTTTTTTGTGTCGATCTTCGCTTACTTTTGAAAAAATCAAGTGTTGACACTTGACAACCCTTATTATAGGGGCGGCAAATTCAGGGACCGCCCCGTGCGGCATAAACTCTAGTTACGCCACTATTCTTATCCAGATAATTAATTATTTGAAAGAAGTTTTGCACTAATAATATTATTTTACCTTCTTAGAACCGGTATTTGTTCAAGGGTTAGTACAGGGCCGATGTTCTTTAGAAAAATGCCGTATTAGGTGGGGTTTAATTTACTTCTGCCAAGACCTTACGGTGTTTTATGAGCTATCTTCTACGCTGCAGCATAAACATCAGGTTTAATTTTGATTAAGACACGTACACAACAGTGGCGTGCGGTGACTTTTCAACCAGGGAATTAGTCGTTTTGAAAAAGACCAAGACACAATAGTCGAAACGTCAACTACTTCTAAATATAGAAGACGCGGTTCCAAACCCGGAAACCAAGATTGTATCAGGGAATGCTGTCCAAAAAAACGAACAATTTATTTTTTTTAAAATTAATTTTATTCTACGATCTTTTTTACAAAATTGGTCTATAGTAACATCATACAATCTTTTTCATTTTTCATATTTAGCAACAATTTTTTTTCAATTGATATTAAAGCGAGAGCAGACAGTCTATCGTCATTTTGGCTGCTTCTGGTGAATGTTTTTATTCTTTTCATTGTCGAAAACGATCGTTCAGCCGATGCGCTCGTGGAAGGTATAGTGCAAATTAATTGTATTAATTTAAATACTTCTGTCAAAACATCTTTTAGCTCATCTTTCACAATTAATTCTTTTATGCAATTTATAGATTTTAAATGAAAGTCGGGAGTCGAGTACAAGTAAACTAATTAACTTTTTAACTTCATAAAATCAAAGTATTTTCCATAAGTTGGCTGAAGTGATTGTAATAGAAAATCCGGAAAAGCCTTTTCATATTCTTTAAATTTTCAATCAAAAATTGCAATTATTATTAACCACAGTTTCATCCATATTATGGGTCGTATTAAATAATAACCAAAATTCTAAGTAGCGAAACAGTGCACTAAAAATAGAGTTAAGCTTATTTAAATAGAAGAAGCTTGATTTAAAGAAAGTAAACAAAAATCAATTTACAACGGAAATGATTATTTTGTAGCGTGAGGTAATATCAATCGAGTGCGGCTGCCCTACCATATAACAGTTGCCCCACACAGAGCAAACCATGAGAGTAATCGCTTCCCGTAGCTGTTAAGTAAAGCAACGATGCGGGCAATAGACTAGGGACTGCATCGCAGTGCGCATGCGCCAAGAACGCAAATTTCGAATCCACAATCAGAAACGCATCCCTCAGCAGGGTATGCGAAGTGAGATACATGACCTTGGGCCATAAGTTTTTTATTTACGTCCGTGCTTTGTAGCAACCCCCGCGAGAGGGCGACTTGCAATTTTAACAAAGAAGACAATCTTACATCACAAAACAGAAAGCGAACCCCAGAAGCGAACCATTTTCAAATTTAACGTATATTTAACGCTTGTTGAATTCTCTTGCATTCTACATATTTATTCCTACATAATAAATTGTGAAGGATTATAACGGTAATCAGTAGTATTACACTTGTTTAACATTGTGATTTAATTATCCTACACCCGTATTGGTGACCTAGCTGTGATATTAAAAGTGAAATAGAAATTATAATGAGTTCTAGGAAATTTAGAATGGGTCCTCAAATCTGGAAATCAAGAAATCGTTTCAAATGTAACTGTTCGTTAACGAAATTGAAAAGATGGGGTATAAAAGGGTAAGTAATTTTATTGTTTTTGTTTATTATATTATTGTTTTTGGTGTCCAAAATATAAATTGAACGTGTTCAGCTTTTGGGCCTTATTTCAAAACGTTAATTATAAATAATTTTACCAGAATAGATTCACCAGGATCCAATGGTGAAGCTGATAATTGAGTCAAAGCTTTTTCATTCCACAACAACACTTCATCACTCAAGGGATCCAACAGTCACCCGAGCCTGAGGATTGGGTACCACATTTCGTGCCTGAATTTTTCGATGAAGCCAAACCATTAGAGTTGGCCACGATTGGCTATATTAGTGGCTTCATTGCTAAGGGCATCATCCCGAAATTTGTAGACTGCAGGGTATGTTTAGCTAATATTTTATATTCAGGTGAACTTTCCGTTGCACATGCATTTGTGGATTTAAAACAATATGACGAGGAAGTTCACCTGAAGTATTGTTCAGACAAATTTATTTCATGTTTACGTTCTATATACAATTATGTACATTTTTTATTAAATTTGACATAGAAAACAAAGGTCAGTGATGTAAAAACCTTTTGTTGTCGATCATGTAAGTTTTTCGTTTGACATTCATGGTGAAGATTTGATTGAAACTTTCTTTATCAAATTTTTGCAGATTTTTAATTTTCAATTATGTTAATAAACTAAATACGGTCATGTTAGGAAAGCAGGGTTTGCCTGTTAACCCGGACACATTGGTAAAGGCAGCACATATTATTTACAACAAAAGATTGCTTAGGCGATTGTAAAATTTTAATTTTAAGTTTTTTTTTGTAATACAGTAAGCGCTTGATACTGTGATCACTGGTTATTAAAACCAACCGTGTTACAGAATCAAATTTAAAACGTTGAAATCATATTGGTCGTTTATTAGAATCATACTTTCCGAGTCAATTTTTGATGCATTTATGATATTGTGTATTCCTGTATTAACCTAAATTTTGCAGATTTTTAAATTAAATTTGTTCATTTGGTAAGCAAAAATTTCTTAAACACATTCTTAATTTTTTTGTTTTTCTCATGTGTACATTATGTATTTCTAATTTTTTGTTATTAGAATCGCTGTTTAATATAATCAATTAAGGTGATCACAATAAACGGCGTTTACTGTAATAATTTATATCATGTATATTTATATTTATGATGTGTTTTATAATTGTGTAATGTTTTTGCAATTTTTATATTATTTAATAAATGTATAATTATATTTTTTCTTTTATTTCATCGTCTTTCAATTTCAATACAGTTACTATTCAGTTTTGTTGGCATGTTTTTAATTAAAAATTTAATTTTTAATTAAAAACATGTCAACAAAACTGAATAGTTACTGTTTTAATACTGAATTTATTTGAAGTGAAAGCTGGGTGGACTTTCAAAAGTCCCGCTTAATTTAGTTAGTTCTTTCCACCCCCGTCAGATAGCGCAATACTGAACAAGCAGTTACTTAGGCACTTCGTATTCTATCTTCTTCTATGTCCCTCAGTCGGGCTCACAATCGCTAGCGTTGTGCATTGCACGCCGCTCGCTGGATGTAGATTATATAACGCAAGTTTTCGAGCAGGCAAAACATCGTATATAATAAATAAAATTATCACGTAACAAAAAATAAAATCAAAGCGAAATAAAGCTACACGAAATTCAAATATGATACGGAAAAAAAATATTCTTGACGTGAATTTTAGGGGATGCGCCGCATCCATGGACCGCACGCCGCTGGTACACAACGATCGATTATTGGGGTTAACATCAATAATTAAATATTTGTCTTGTACTAAAAGGTGTAGCCGCAACCTTTTCAGGGCGATTAAAGGTAAACGCAAAAGTGTTGTGGAATAACTAGACGGATATCTTTAAGCGAACAGTTGGCTTGCTACCATAACTTTATTAAGTTCTTTTAGAAACTATCATTACATAGCACCGCAATCGGGACGAACTTATTATAAGTGCTGAGCAAAAGTATGGAAACAGACAAATATCTGGAACACTATTTAAGATATTAGAATTAGATTTGGTATCTTTATTAATAAAAAAGAAGTCTCAAAAAAAACAAAAATGATATAATATCCACACTCGTGATAAAAAGTCGAACTTTACTGCCTTGGTACATAAATAACTATTATTTCGCAGTCTTCTCCATTACCTGAGTCTTGAAACAGTACACTAATTTCTTATTTAAATAGTTGATAATGTGCTGCTAACACTGCTCTTATCTATACATATACAGGGTGTGTATAAATTGGCGGAAGCGCTACACGTGACGATGTTCTTCGTAAAATTACAAGTCGAAAATCTTGATACGAAAATGTTGTACTATGGTCTCAGGAACCATTTAAAGGAAAAAAAAATTGGCAACATTGCATACATTGATTTGCGTTTGGACATTTTTTTATCAGCAATTTTTACTTAGGTATTTACAATTTTTGTTCGAACTGAAAGCCTTCACTATAAATAATTCATACATATTTGCAGAACTATTGGATTTTCACAGCCTCCTGCAGGTCAGAAAAAAATAATATGAAGTTTGAAAACGACTCAGGTGTAGATATGATAACTAATATATTGCTGGAGAAACGACTGCTAATTTAATTTTTATTAAAAGGTGGATAAATAATAGAAATAAAGATAAAATGGTTACTTAGCGATCAATTAATGGGTAAGGAATTTAGTCGCGAATAATAGTTCAAATGCTCCGTCAACTGTCAAACTTGCAAAGTTTTTAACTGAATTGCCTTGTTATAGTTGCTAAAAAAAGTTTCCTAAACAAACAAGAGTTTACAAATACATAACTTTTGCCATTTTTGGATACGTTAAAGTTTTGATCGGTAACAACAATAATTTCTGGTAACAATAATATTCTTTTTTTTTCTTAATATTAATCTTCATAGTAGCAAATATTTCAAAATTATAATAACTAGTCATCAATGCGTTTGCATTCTCCAGCTAACTGAATATATAGGGGTGTCCTAAAGATCATTACCGTCTTAATCACATAAAAAATAAAGTGTTTTGGTGGTATTGGGTTGATGCCCAATGCCCAATGCGGCTAATTTCTCATCAAAGTTTTCTTCCTTTGGCCTTTGGCAAACCAACGTCAACCTGCAAAATAAAACGGCCTGTAACCCTAGGCAGGGGCCCTTACAGGATACTCTCAGCCGGGCCAGCTGAACCCTGGTTTTTTAATGAGGTTATTTTTCCTCCCCTCCTTTTTCATCCTAGCTTGGGACAGGCAATGGCGCAGTTATACGAGGGCGTATTGAAAAGTAAGGTCTCGCAACGATACTATTTCCGAACGCGAGTTGCTAGGCGAAATTTGACAACAGCGCTGCATTCCTTGGTTCCCCCACCACAGTGTAGAGCCATCCGCGAGACCTTGGGACGCTCAGCCGCTGTGTAGCACTTGTTTAGGAGGAAGATCCCGCTTAGCTCGCCCGCCAGGTGCGAACTGCGCTCAGTCATTCGATTTTTAAATGCAAAAAAGGCCTCTCCGTTAGACATTCATCGCCAGTTAGTGGCAGTGTACGGTGCGAATTGTATGGACATAAAAAACGTGTGGAAGTGGTGCGGGAGTTTTCTGAGGGCCGGGAAAACGTCCACGATGAGCAGCGGTCGGGTCGGCCGAGTTTGCCGGAATCAACGGCGACTTGAATCGACGAGATGGTGCGCAATAACCGGAGAATAACCCTTCATAAGATAAGGAAAGGTCGTAGCCACACTCTTCATTAAGACCTTCCCTTATCTCATGAAGGGTTATTCTCTATTCTCCGGTTATTGCGCACCATCTCGTCGATTCGAGCCGCCGTTGATTCTGGCAAACTCGGCCGTCTCGACCGCTGCTCATCGTGGACGTTTTCCCGGCCCTCAGAAAACTCCCGGCACCACTTCCGCACGTTTTTTTATGTCCATACGGTTCGCACCGTACACTTCCACTAACTGGCGATGAATGTCTATCGGAGAGACCTTTTTTGCATTTAAAAATCGAATGACTGAGCGCAGTTCGCACCTGGCGGGCGAGCTAAGCGGGATCTCCCTCCTAAACAAGTGCTACACAGCGGCTGAGCGTCCCAAAGTCTCGCGGATGGCTCTACACTGTGGTGGGGAAACCAAGGAATGCAGCGCTGTTGTCAAATTTCGCCTAGCGACTCGCGTTCGGAAATGGCATCGTTGGAGACCTTACTTTTCAATACGTCCTCGTATCAGGATGTATACCTACCCAAATTTACGAAGCCCTTTCAACAAACAACCTGTACAAGCAAAAAGGTTTTTTTCTGTAAATTTAAAACTGGGATCTACGTTTATTTATGATTTCGATGAAAAAAACCACTTATTACTTTTTTTTTTCTCTCTTTGTAGATGTCTGTTAGATTCCGCTATAAGCTGAATGTAGTTTCGTGTATGAACATGATTCGAAAAAGGAAAATAAAATGCTTGTTTGTAACAGTAGCATTTACAGCATTTTGGTATTTTATGTGGACGTACCTCGGCACGCACCACGGCACGCACCTCCGCACGCACCACGGCACGCACCTCCGCACGCACCACGGCACGCACCTCCGCATGCACCACGGCAAGCATCAGGATTTTGAAGTGGGTAAGTTTTTCAGTTGTTAACAAGGCCGGCTCCAGACGTCGGTTTTTCGGGCCTCAGACTGAGACTTCGCGCGCAAAGAGGCCCCACTTTCAAATGTTTAAGAAAAATTGATAAAGTAAATTATGTTTAATACAGTTATATAATATTTTGATTAAAAGAGTATTTTTGCTAACATTTTGGAGCCCGACTAAAATCGTTTTTTCTCGTAAAACCTCCAACCGGCCCTGGTTGTTAAAAGTAATTTACCTATAAATACTGTTTAACGTACTAACATGCTAAAAACAATTTATTGCAAACCGAGAAAAACTTGCGCTGTCCACTATTTTG
Source organism: Elmis aenea (assembly GCA_947652605.1). Lineage (NCBI taxonomy): Eukaryota > Metazoa > Arthropoda > Insecta > Coleoptera > Elmidae > Elmis > Elmis aenea. The sequence continues at coordinate 20,947,194 of OX393583.1, forward strand.
GCTGTAGCTTGATCTCCGGCGTGAAATGGTGAATCCAAATTATTTTAAATCAGAGAAATACTTTTTTTATCCTACACTATCTGAAAATCTTATTTTCGTGCGTCTAAATGGACGCGAAAGTATACACTTGCACGGCTAGCCTGGTAAAAACACATTGCACGGCTAGCCTGGTAAAAACTCATGTAACGGCTAGCCGCGAAAAAAGTACGTCGACGTTTACCAACAGAGGGCGCTCCGTTATCTGTCAAAATTAAATTACAACTAATTTAAAATTCTAAACCGTAACTTACTTTACGGTTGATAAATAATGGAAATGGACAAAAGAAATGAAGAATCAGATGACAACTTTAGTTGCACACTTGCGGAAATTAGTGAAAAAGCGAAAGAATTAACTCTGAATTTATTACCAGCAAAATCTAAAAAACGGTATGACCTACAATACAACTTATTTAGGGAGTGGTGTACTACCAAAAACGTTAAACGACACAGCGAAAGTGTAATTCTAACTTATTTATCTAAATTATCAAAGAAATATAAGTCTTCAACGCTGTGGCCGATTCATTTATGTTAAAAGCTTTCTTACTGTAAGACCACGGGCTACTACACAGGTTCGGAAACTCCCATATAAAACCGACTGAGGCCGGTAACTAGTTCCGTAAATTATCCCAGAGATGACGATAAGTCTAAGAACCGTTCGCCATAAATGATCGCTAGCTAGATGGCGATACGTATAGTATAAGAACCGGTTCGTGCACAAGATTTTGACAGTCAGCAAGATTTATAAGCTCTCGCTTAAAAAATTCAAATTTAATCATTCAGATGATGTATATGAAAATGTTTTAACCGAATTTTTAAGTCAGTTTTGTTCAAAATGTGTTCCTAAAAATAATCGCCATTAACGGATTTTTATGGCGAATGGTTCTAATGGTGCCTGTACACCTGAGAGTAAACTACTCTCGATAGCAGCGTCGCCAAGGATACAGCCAATCGCGAGTTACTCTCAGGGGCTGTATCCTTGGCGACGCTACTCTCGAGAGTACTTTACTCTCAGGTGTACAGGCACCATTAGACTTATCGCCACCTAGCGGAAATTTATGTCGAAAAGTTCCAGATTTTTTGACAGGCTTCCTAACCTGTGTAATAGACTGTGTGTAAGACATAATGCCGATATTGCACTGTATAAGACATTAATTGCCTTTCTTAAAAAACAATCTGTCCGGCATGTTGCTAATAAATTAAGAATATCAGTCGTCAAGAAATAGATGCATTTCGCACAGGATTGTTATTTTTAATTTTTGTTGTGTAGGATAAAAAATATTGTGTACACCATGCCGGGAAAGTGGTTTTCCGAGCCTCGAGAAATGGACAGCCGAGGCGCAGCCGAGGCTGTCCAACTTTTCTCTCGGCCCGGAAAACATCCACTTTCCCGCCTAGGTATACAAACTACTATTTCGTGCGTCTAAATGGACGAGAAAGCATGCATTTGCACGGCTAGCCTGGTAAAAACACATAAAACGGCTAGCCGCAAAAAAAGTACGTCGACGTTTACCAACAGATGGCGCTCCGTTACCTGTCAAAATTAAATTATAACTAATTTAAAATTTGAAACCGTGACTTACCATAGAGCATAGTGACTTGCTTTACGGTTGATAAATAATGGAAATGGACAAAAGAAATGAAGAATCCGATGACAATTTTAGTTGCACACCTGAGGAGATTAGAGAAAAAGCGAAAGAAGTTACACTGAATTTATTGCCAGCAAAATCTAAAAAACGGTATAACCTACAATCTACAATACAATTTATTTATGGAGTGGTGTACTACCAAAAACGTTAAACGACACAGCGAAAGTGTAATTCTGACTTATTTGTCTGAATGATCAAAGAAATATAAATCTTCAACGCTGTGGTCGATTCATTCCATGTTAAAAGCTTCGTTATCTGCAAGACATAATGTCAATATTGGATCATATATGAAAGTGACTGCCTTCCTAAAAAAACAATCTGTCGGGCATGTAGCTAATAAATCAAGAATATTCAGCCGTCAAGAAATAGACGCATTTCTCACTGGAGCTCCGGATGAAATATATTTAATGACAAAGGTAAACAGAAAGAATATATTAAACGATTATTATTCTGTATCAAAAATTTGATTATTTTAGGTGGTATTAATTATTGGAATTGCCGGTGCTTGTAGAACTGACGAACTTACAAACATGACTGTTGATAATGTAATGGACAAAGACGATATCTTAATAGTACCTGTACCAAATACAAAAAATAATAAACAACGCACATTTACTATCTGTAATTTCCACAAAGAAAATACTATTGACAATTTATCAATCTGCAGGAAATATTTCAATTTGCGCCCTGAAAATTTAAATTCTCAGCGATTATTTGTCAAATATCATAATGGAAAATGTACAGCTCAAAATGTTGGACATCATACAATTGGTGCAATACCGTCTAAAATAGCCACTTATCTGAATTTAGCAGATGCCAAAAAATACACAGGTCATTGCTTCAGAAGAACATCAGCAACACTTCTTGCCGATACAGGAGCTGATATATTAACATTAAAAAGGAATGGTGGATGGAAATTTTCCAGTGTAGCGGAAGGCTATGTTGTGGATTCCATCCAAAATAAAATTTCTGTGGCCAAAAGAATTTTAAGTACAAACGCCACTATTACGCGACCTGAATCAGACCCGTCCGCTCCCGTTAGATGAAACTGAAATTCAAATTATAGAAGTGCCTGTCATTGGAGAAGTTTCCGCAGAAACTACAAATAAATCATCCGTGTCAACATTTACAGATCATTTTCAGTTGTCAACTTTATCGAAACAAGAGATTTCTTTTACTAATTGTACTATTAACAATCCAATATTTAATGTAAATTTAAATAAATAGTTTTCTCTTGTAAATTTTGTGTTGAACATTGTTTAAATAAAGTAAATTGTTATTTTAAATTTTTCTTGTTGTGCAGGATAAAAAATAATGTGTATACCATGCCGGGAAAGTGGTTTTCCGAGCCTCGAGAAATGGACAGCCTCGGCTGTCCATATTTTCTCTCGGCCCGGAAAACATCCACTTTCCCGCCTAGGTATACAAACTACTATTTTTTTCAGACGGATGGCATCGTAGTACATCAAGAAACGCGGCACAGTACATATTACCCAATAAGTCAACTACGTTGATAAAGCCCTTTGATATGTGCGAATCGCCATTATTTTTGCTGGTAGTAGTATGTTCAAGTCCAAAAAACTCAATGGCTCGTAATGGTATAAGGTTTACCTATGCTTTGAATCAAAATTTTTCGAATTTAGTAGCCAAAGTTTATTTCTTAGTGGGACAAACGAATAGTTTGAAACAACAGGTACGAAATTTTAAAAAAACCGTACGAAAGTACAGTATTTTGAGTTGCGTGTAATTATTTTTATTTACCTCCAGTCTATAAAAAACCTTATTACCTTTTTTTGGTAATATTTAAAATTACGAAATTATTTAAAAAATTCAAAATTTTGAAAATTTTTCCCGAAAACGGCTTCAACAATTTCTTTCAAATTTTAGTAGGTTAAAGAGTTTATTTTTCTTAGTAAAATGCCATTGGCCTCAACTCTCTTGAACTTCTGTGAAAAAAGTTATGATGTTTTTAAATTTTGAATAAATCTTGCTGACAGTCAAAATCTTGTGCACGAACCGGTTCTTAGACTTATCGCCATCTAGCGATAATTTATGGCGAACGGTTCTTAGACTTATCGCCAACTAGCGGAAATTTATGTCAAAAAGTTCCAGAGTTTTTGACAGGCTTCCTAACCTGTGTAGTAGACCGTGTCATAGGTATACATTCGCATGGAACGTCATTTTGACAGACGTCATTTATGTCATGTTGACAGACGTAATTTATAAAAATGAGCGGCATTTTAAAATTTCTATACCCGCTAGAGCTAATACACAAATACACACACGGACATAAATACAATATCTGTGGCGAAAGTGATTTGGTGGCCACACCAGTTTATTTTTCTTTAGTTTTGATTTTAGATAAATGAAAATTTAGACAAATGATATGTGCGAAAACCCAGGCTTTTTGAGCCGTTGCACTCATTTGTTTCACTTTCGGTTTTGCCGGAAATGACCCCAACTCAGTAGCGGATTAAGCAAAACCGGGGCCCTAGGCAAGGTTCTAAGACCGGTAAACCAGTAAAAAAAATCGTTCAAATTTTTTTTTATTACAATAGGTACCAATAAATGTTACATTTTGATAATAAAATATTTAGTAATGATCACTTACTTTAATATGTCCCAAATAAAAAAGAAAATAACTTCTTTAAAGCACATCATAGAAAAGAAAAATTAGTATGGTGTAATATCATGAAACCCAGATAAAAAAGTTAAAAAGGAAAAAATTAATATACTTAGAAAATATTAAAAATTAACGGAAGTGTTTTTTTAAGTAAACATTTTACTATCAATATACTATAAGTACACATATGACCGAAACATATTACGTATAAACCAAGTTATAAACTCTTTTTTCTAACTTTTTGTTCCGAAAATTCATCTATAATTTTATCATAATCAATTGCATTTTTTAATAGTTCTTGTTCAGTGTACATTACAACAAACGCATTTAATTTTTCCTGTCCTAAAGTGCTTCTCAAAAAGTTTTTTACCCTGGCAAGGACCGAAAACGATTTTTCGCCACTAGCATTGTTAATAGGCAACGTTAGATATATTCGTAAGATTATATTTCAATTCGCAAATGTTGCAACAATATTATTTTCTTGGATAAAAGAATACATTGATTCTGGTAATTTTATATTTTATATTTCATTTAGGTTACTTTAATCGGCTTTGAAGGTTGCGAAATCGGTTTTTTAACAAAAAGCCAATTTTTTAAAATGGAACCATGCTGGTACTAGCGGTTATTTAAATGGAGCATCTTCTAACGAATCCATCGATACCAATAATTTTTTTTTTTTTTAATTAAGAGTCTGCTTCAAAAACTTCAAATTATTGTGCAGATTTATTAAGAGATCCTGTTAATCGCAGTACACTGTGCATAACTACAACAAAACAAATTAATGATCGTTGTTTTATGTTTAACCATAGATAAAGAACATAATATAGATAGGAAACTGCAATGTTAAACATTTTGAGCATATGTGGCGCCTTGGAGTTCAACTAAACTTTTAATTTCTGAAACGCGGCATGCTTGATATGTACAAATAAACGATTTTCAAACTCATTCGAGTGTGATTATGGTTTGTTTTGGCAAAATATTATATACAAAAATCATAAAATCACATTTTAATTGATTTAGGTCACGTTTAGGCATATTATACCGGGTGTAAATGAAGTGTGGTACACCCCCTGTTTTTTCTTTAGTTTTGATTTTAAATAAATGAAATTTTAGACATATGATATGTGCAAAAAACCGGGCTTTTTGAGCACATGCACACATTTGTTTCACTTCCGGTTTCGCCGGAAATGACTCCAACTTTGTTATTTTTAATGGAACACCCTGTATATTTTTATATTTTTGGAAAGAGGAAGTGATTTTTGATACAACAGCACTATTTTCGTTAATTTATATAACCTCAAAATTTTTTGAAAACAAAATTTAGTTTTTTATTAAGAGTGCCGTGACCTGCACAAATTGATTTTTATTGTGTCAACAATTGTCCAAAAAACGTTTTGGTAAATTTTAAACGATATTTAGGTTACTTTAATCGGTTTTGAAGGTTGCGGAATCGGTTTTTTGACAAAAAGTCATTTTTTTTAAATTGAACCATGCTGATACTAGCGGTTATTTAAATCAAGCATCTTCTAACGAATCCATCGATACCAATAAGTTGTATTTTTATTAAGAATCTACTTCAAAAATTTCAAATTATTGTGAAAATTTATTAAGAGATCCTTTTAATCACAGTAATCTAATTATATAAAAATGATTACCAAAATTTTTAGACTTTTTAATTAAATGACTATAGTAGTTAAACATAAAACAACGATCATTTGTTTTGTTTTAGTTATGCACAGTGTACTGCGATTAACAGGATCTCTTAATAAATTTTCACAATAATTCGAAATTTTTGAAGTAGATTCTTAATAAAAATACAAGTTATTGGTATTGATGGATTCTTTAGAAAATGCTCCATTTAAATAACTGCTAGTACTAGCATGGTTCCATTTAAAAAAAAATGACTTTTTGTCAACAAACCGATTCCGCAACCTTCAAAGCCGATTAAAGTAACGTAAATGTCATTTAAAATTTACAAAAACGTTTTATGGACAATTGTTGACATAATAAAAATCAATTTGTGCAGGTCACGGCACCCTTAACAAATAACTAATTTATGTTTAAAAAAAATTTGAGGTTATAAAGTTTAACCAAAATAGTGCATTTGTATCCAAAATCACTTCCTCTTTCCAAAAATGTAAAAATATACATGGTGTTCCATTTAAAATAACAAAGTTGGGGTCATTTCCGGCAAAACCGGAAGTGAAACAAATGTGTGCAACGGCTTAAAAAGCCCGGTTTTTTGCACATACCATATATCTAAATTTTCATTTATCTAAAATCAAAACTAAAGAAAACAAAGGGGGTGTACCACACTTCATTTACACCCGGTATGTTTCTAAACTTTAAGCACATTTTTATGAATAAGCCTGTGAGTTTAATTTAAAAAATTTGCTTGCACATAAATAAAAAATTCACAATCTTTATTGGAATTTCTTTGAAAAGGTGCCATTGATGCAATTCTAGGATTAATTTAAAAAATGGCTGGGTATAATGTAAAAAATAGGAAACACATTATAAACTACAAAAGACACAACTATATAAAAAAGTATTTTATTTTGGCAGCAAGAACAATTTAACTATTTGCTTGATTTAAATAACAGCTAGTACCAGCATGGTTCCATTTTAAAAAATTGACTTTTTGTCAAAAAACCGATTCCGTAACCTTCAAAGCCGATTAAAGTAACCTAAATAATGTCATTTAAAATTTACAAAAACGTTTTTTGGACAATTGTTGACATAATAAAAATCAATTTGTGCAGATCACGGCACCCTTAATAAAAAACGAAATTTTGAAAAAAAAAATTGAGGTTATAAAAATTAACGAAAATATTGCAGTTGTATCAAAAATGACTTCCTCTTTCCAAAAATGTAAAAATATACAGGGTGTTCCATCTAAAATAACAAAGTTGGGGTCATTTCCGGCGAAACCGGAAGTGAAACAATTTTATACATGTGCTCAAAAAGCCCGTTTTTTTGCACATATCACATGTCTAAAATTTTATTATTTAAAATCAAAAGAAAAATAGGGGGTGTACCACACTTTATTTACACCCGGTATTACGTACAATATTTTTTCTGCGTCCTCCAATGACGTCAAAATCACTATCGTCGCTAAGCAATAAGTTAAAAATCTACAGATGAAAGTTCGATTGGTTGTATAACGACGCTTTTTTGACTCAACTACTTTCCGGCCTAGGCCGGTAAAGACAACTCATTACCATGGCAACCAGTTACTTTCTGGCCTAAGCCAGTAAAGATGTATTTTCCAGCCTAAAAATTGATCGTAAACAACTGATTTTCTGGACGGAAGCAGAAAAAAATATTTTCAATCAGGAAAAAATCCGTTAGGGACGCGATTGCGCTCCCCTCCTTTGTACCCGTCAGTGAACTTATGCTATCTATTACGTACTAAGCGCAGTTTACTGGACTTTGTTTTACTGGTTTTGATGAACCGGAATATTCGACGGCCCTGAAACCTCTTTTCGGGAAGCTGTGTGAATTATTGGATACTTTAAATCAAAAACATAGCAAATGCAACACAATTATTTTAACAAATTCACTACATTCGGACATGATTTTTTCATAGAAATTATTGAAACTGAATGGATATTAATCAAAACGTCTGTTACAAAATTGTTTCCATTTGACTTACCATCTAAGGCAAATAATATCTAAGTTGTCTTTGGACAAAACAACACCAGTTTTACGTGGACCTATCAAGCCTCAATTCTGTGTGCCTATGGTGTTAAAAGCAAAACTGTGTAGTGAGAAATTAAATTGAAATAACCTTGTCTGAGTACAGGGTGGTCTATTTTCGATGCCCATACAGGGAGGGTATCTCGGTTATTATAGAGATAGAGATAGAAAAAAAACTAAGTACGTAGTGTCGATATTTTTTTCGAGATGAATTCATTGCCGTAAACAGATTTTTGATATTTCTTTTAATTTTCGAAATATAGCCAAAACCCGATTTTTGGAAATTTTCAAAAATGTTAAATATCTCGTTTAAACGAAAAACTGGAGAAAAACTTTAAAAATTTTTTTTACATGTTTTTTTTTTGTCCTTAATAAGAAAGCAATATTTTTTGTTTACTCATACAAATATCGATAGATTACATCTTTCTTATTTTAAATGGGAACCATAGTTGGCTTTGACATAAATCGAAAGCTTACTTATTGCGCTTTTTAAAAATATATAATTTGCTTATGGTTGCCATTTAAAATAAGAAAGTTAGGTGTAATATATAGGTATTGATATGAGTAAAAAACAATTGAACATCGCTATCTTATTAAGGACAAAAAACCGTGCCAAAAATGTCTTTAAAGTTTTTTTTTTATCTTTTCGTTTAAGCGAGATATTTAACATTTTTGAAAATTGCCAAAAATCGGTTTTTGACTATATTCCGAAAATTAAAAAAGATATCAAAAATCTGGTTACGACTATGAATTGGTCTCGAAAAAATAAATCGAGACTACGTACTTAGTTTTTTTCTATCTCTATAATAACCGAGATACCCTCCCTGTATGGGCATCGAAAATAGGCCACCCTGTACACTTCTTAACATTTTCAGCGGATAATTAAACACGAAAGTCGTCTCTTCAATGACATAATCCAAGAAGATTTTGTCGATACGTACAGCAATTTAACAATCAAGTCACTAAGGTTGCTAAAAGTAATCAAAAATTACTGCGCTGATTCTGTTCGTTTCGTAATGAAAACTGATGATGATGTGTTTGTTATGACGGAAAATTTAGTTCACATGTTAAATGACGAGAAATCGACTCAACGACTTTTAATTGGACATAAGCATAGTAAACTAGTGCCTTTTAGAAACCCTCTTCATAAATGGTATGTATCGTTATTTTTCTATTCAAAGCACATTGTCACAAAAAAACTCAACTCTTTAGCACGTATTGAGCAGATACCATTAAAAAATGTTTATTATGAAGATATTATCAATACATTTGCCGAGAAAAAGTGTAGAAAATTACCCTTATAATCTTTTTAACCCTGATATTACCTTTTTTATGACCACTGAGGTAATTATTGACCCCAAAGCTGTTAATTGTATAGAATTATATTAATCAGGTAAAATTTTATACAACAAAGCTTCGTATAAATTATTTAAACAACTTATGGTAGTATCTAATACTCAAAAATATTAACTAGTAATTGATTTTAAATAATAATCCAAATTTAAACCTATACTCTAGCTATTATAATAAGTGAGATCCCCATGCTTAATCTCGAATTTCAATCACCCTGTATATACATATATTAATGGCGAGCCTTGAAATTCTTTATATGAAAAAAACATTTTGCAGGTACACGTCAAAACATATGTATTCCAAAGACATATATCCCGACTTCTTGAGTGGTAGCGCGTATGTGATGTCAATTGATACAGTTTTATTACTACTGGAAACGGCGCTGCGCACACCAATTTTTCATTTTGAAGACATTTATTTAACAGGTACAATGAACCCAAAAAATTAAATTATAAATAAAAAATAGATAATAGTCACCCTATACCGAGTATAAACGAAATCAGGATCATTTCCTTAAATTTTTCAACCAAACAAAGCAAACATCTAAAATGTGCATAAAACGCGATTATCTGCACACTTCTACAGGGTGGTTCACTTTTTTGTAGCAGGACTTTAACCTTCGAGCGGGCGCGCAGTGATAAAATGCATACCTTTTTAAGATTTTTGGCGATAACTTTTTTTTTAGAGTCCCCGGCGCCGTCTAACCCAAAAGTATTCCTAAAACAATGTTTTTGCTATAGGTATATAATAATAATAATAATAATATTAATGTCTTTGACAATACTTTTTGATTTTATTATTTTGTTATTATTCTTATGTTTATGAATTTATGTTATGTTACAATTGAATTTGGAATATATTTTGATTATTTTTGCAAATAAAACTACGTACCTATTACATAGACAACTGAAATTTTTATTTTTGCACAATCAAAAGAATATAAAATTACATAGAAAAATGAATGCCCTTATGACCTAGGTATGCCACAACTATTCAACAATAATAATAATAAACAAAAATATGGCCCTCGAAACCGTCAAAATATATTAAATGTGCAAAATACATACAAATAACGCACGAGATAAAAAATATCCTGCGCGCCTGGTGATGTTATAATTTTAGTCGCGCCCGCTCGAAGGTTAAGGGACACCGCACACTACAGACGTTTTAGTCGGCCGACAGTTTAGTCGTCTTCGCAAATGGCATGAATGTTTATGAGAGCGCGCACACTTACCGATTAAAAGTCGGCCAACTATCAGAGACCCGATTCCCTTTGGACAAAAAAGTCGGCCAACTATCGGACGACGTTGAAATAGTACAGGCTAGCAGATATTGTAAAGGTTGTAAATTTCAACTTCACAAATTTATTAACACACAAACTTCTACATTAATTATTGTAAATTTCAAGGTTTTACATGACAGAGAAATACCTTTAAAATGAATAACATAAATTTTCGTATATATTCATGACACAGATGTAACGGTTATATCTTTTAACAAACAAAACCATTCCCTTACACCCAGTTCCCCGCACCTGTCAAAGAACCCTAACCTCACTCTTAGTTCTTTCCGCTAACCTCCACTAGATGGGGCTAGTTGTCCCCGTTACAATATAATAACTGCTGTGGGAACGGGAACCATTACTCTTTGCAACTCGTTGAAACTGTCGGTGACAAATCCCTGTCATAGCCCGATAACGGCTAAACTATCGGCCAACTAAAAGTCTGTAGTGTGCGGTGTCTCTTAGAGGCACACAACGTGACCCTCCCTGGTAAGTAAATCTAAAATTATTATAAAGACTTGCTAAGAAATTCTATTAATATAAGTACATTAAAAAAATAAGAGTATATTTTAGACAAAAATTTATTTGAGGTCATAAAAATATTTCAAAATTAAGAATATGTATTAATAATTGCTTGATTTCAAAAATGTATACAAATCCCTTTGAAATAACAAAGTTACGGCCGAAGATGATATAAAAGTGTGCATGCATGCAGATTATTGCGCGTTTCACTTACTTTTTAAATGTCTGAAATTCGGTTTGTTTCATTGATAAACTAATGAAAAAGGGCGGTAAGTATGGTTTTGTTTACACCTGGTACAACCACATCCTAAATTTAATCAGTTTTTATTTAAAACTGAAATATTTTACAGGAATTTGTTCAAAATTAGCCGACATCGAACCAAGAGATAATCCAAATTTTTACATCGAATGCCACAGATTTGATTCCTTTGATTTTAGGACTTTAATTACGACACATGGTTATGATCACTTTGATATGGTCAAAGCATATTTTCTACTAAAAACTACTCTATAAGTTTAGAAGGTGAGTCATACGAATTATATTATGAGCGTACATACAGTAAACCCTGGTACATACTTTTCAGGTTATATTAAGAAACTCCTGATCACAACGCACAGTTAAAAATTATTCAAAGCCAGTGTTGTTAAACTATTATTTTGTCTATTGAGAGCAAAAATATTTCTATTAAATTATGTATTTGTATGTTAAGAACTGTAATGAGTTATCACATGTACTTTTATCATTATCAGCTGCTACTTAGTAAACGTAAACGTATTAAAAATATTTTCTGTATTTGTTCCTAATTTTTTAAACGTATTAGTAGATATTTATGTTCCTTGTTGATATTGTGACACCCCGCTTGATTTCAATTATTTTATGTTACTTCAATGTTATTTCATTTACTTTTAAATGAATAACATTGCAACAAATGCTGATGCATCAGTTACTAAAACATGTAACACCTCAAAAGGGCCAAGTTATGAGGATTTCAACTGTAATAAAACACATTAACGTTAAAATATTACGGTCATAACTTGGGTCCTACAACGCCAGCATTTGGGTTTCGTCAATCAACAAATGATTTGTTGATAAAGTTGTACATCATAATTAGAACATACTACTCGCACAAATATGTGTTTATAGGAAAGAATGATGCAACTACTATAAAAAAGGGACAGCAACAGGGAACCTAAAATCTTGAGACGGTTGCACCAATAGTTAAGATCCAACCCCCGAGAACAGCCAGTCGAAAAATAAAGGATTTTGTTGTTAAAATTGTTGTGTTTTATTTGTTTGTTACTGTGTACTAATTGCTCTAGACCTGTGTACTATGTAAAACAACGTTTGAGGGTCCAACCACGTTACAAAGACGATCACGAGCCATAATTAACAACAATAAATATAAGAGTAATAAGTACTCTTTCCCAACAGTGCAGCCTATGTACAGTATGGTCCGTCACAATATAAATATACAGGGTGATTGATTGAGACCGGGCATTAAAAATATATGAAGAATGAAAAAGGGTATGGATCTGAAATTGTGGGTATGACCATAATGGCATCTGATCTGTTTAATGAAAATATTTTCAAGATGGCGACACTTCCGTAAATACCGGAAGTTGACGTCTACTTTCTTATTTCAAATACAATGGTCTATTTTTTATTGCGTATTTGGATTCAAAACGTTATTTTAGAGGGACTTTTATTAGCATTCCCTATACCTAAGTGCAGTCATTTTTTAGATTTTTGGACTTTTTTGAAAATTTTTTGATTTTCAACGTGATGCTTAATATTATCTAACATGACCATTTTTAAAGAAAAAATGCTTAAATTTAGACCATGCCTAGAAGAAAACTTGGAGTACATTCTGGAATTTTTGCAATCGATGCATTACTTACAGGGTGTCCAAAATTTAATTTTCTTTTAATACAACTTCTGACCACTAAAACTCGTTTTTTTCAAATACATTGCCCAAACTTTTTTTTCATTTTCAAATGCAAAATTACATTCTGCATCAACCTGTATTAGCGTTTCCTATACCTATCTGCAACAGTTTTCGAGTTATTAAGAATTTTTGATAAAGTTAAGAGAAATTGCAACATTTTTACAAAGTAAGCCTTGGAAATGACAACAAATGCCAATATTAATAACTGTAAACCACTTTTATTGCGTTTGTCTGAAGCATCCATGAAAATGTATAATCAAGAGTATTCAAACATGAGTATTTTGAACTTATTTTATATTCATGAAGAATGTTACAAGATTATTGAAAGAACTTGGCGCATGTTCAGTGAGAGTTATCCTTATTTGACTGTAATGACCAGACAGAAATTTTAATGAATAGAATCAATTTTTTTTCAATTTAGAAGAGTGAAATCTGCTTGTATTCGACCTAAGCGTGTGACAAATGATGAAACTAACAAAGTTAACATCCTGAGATATTTTAATGACCATCCTCAGCGGGTTTAACATACTATGCTGTACAAGCCACATTAAAAATACACAACTATTCGTTCGCACTTTCAATAATCTTTTGAATTTGTCCAAGAATGTAAAATAAATTCAAAATATCCGTGTTTGAATACTCTTGATAGTCCATTTTCATGGATACTTCAGACAAACGCGATAAAAGTGGTTGACGGTTATTAAGTATTGGCATTTGTTGTCATTTCCAAGGCCTACTATTTAAAAATGTTGCAATTTCTCTTAACTTTATCAAAAATTCTTAATAACTCAAAAATTGTTGCAGATAGGTATAGAAAACGCTAATACAGATTGATACAGAATGTAATTTTGCATTTGAAAATGAATAAAAAGTTTGGGCATTGTATTTGAAAAAAACGAGTTTTAGTGGTCTGAAGTTGTATTAAAAGAAAATTAAATTTTGGACACCCTGTAAGTAATGTATCGATTGCAAAATATCCAGGATGTAGTCCAAGGTTTCTTCTAGGCATGGTCTAAATTTAAGCGTTTATTCTTCAAAAATGGCGGCGGTAGATAATATTAAGCATCACGATGAAAATCGAAAAATTTTCAAAAAAGTCCAAAAATCTAAAAAATGGCTGCACTTAGGTATAGGGAATGCTAATAAAAGTCCCTCTAAAATAACGTTTTGAATCCAAATACGCAATAAAAAATAGACCATTGTATTTGAAATAAGAAAGTAGACGTCAACTTCCGGTATTTCCGGAAGTGTCGCCATCTTGAAAATATTTTCATTAAACAGTTCAGATGCCATTATGGTCATAACCAACATTTCAGATCCAAACCCTTTTTCATTCTTCGTATATTTTTAATGCCCGGTCTCAATCAATCACCCTGTATATGTATACAGGGTGTCCCCATTATACACCGCCAAAAAGTAGGTGCATATTCCTGAGTGAAAATGATGACCATTTGTTAAATATTTTGATATTCGAAAATGCTTCCTTTCAAAGTTAGAGACCTCCAAAGTTGCAAGAAAAAAAAATCAAAAAATCGATTACGTCCTAGCTGTTTAAGCTAGAGCTATCAAACTTGGCCGAAATGGGTAGGTGTTTCCCATTGACTTTGTGGGATAATTAGAAAGAAAACACGTAATTGGAAGTATGATTTATAGGCAGGTCATCCGCTTACCATCTTCAGATTTTTTTTCTCTGGGATAAAATAGAAAATGTCATTCGTCCATAAGAAAGTACGACTTAAGAGGAAAAATTCGTCCCTCTTTGTTTTTTGCTGTAAACGTGGCCGTTTTCGAGAAAATTAGCGCTAAAGATGCATCGACAAACTCTGTTTATGCACCTCAAATATTTTTTTTCACTAAACTTAGTTGGCTAATGTCATGCTTGACTTAAGGCTTGTTCATAATAAACTAAGTGAATGTCAGCTAATTCGTTTAGAGTGTAATTTAAGCGCCCAGGAGTCCACACATTTTTGTAATTTTGGTGTATTAAATAATCACAATTCACAATTCGTTCTTTTTTTAAATACATTTTCAAATAATTTATTTTCTTGGGGCCCATGTAAATTTTACCCCCGGGCCCGGCGACGGCTCTCGACGCCTCTGCCTGTAGAACGTAAGTTATTGCACAAATTCAATTTTTACAAGATCAATTTTGCCAACAAAATTTTAAAATTATTAATTACTGATTGTACCATTTCTATTAACAACCAACAAAAACGACGTACACAAATTGAAAATATATTAAAAAATACATTAACCACAAACAGATACACGCAAATTATCAATTTGGAAAAAAATAAACAACAATGCATGTTCAATAATATCAAACAATCAAACATAAACAAATTTAATCAATTGATAAAATACCAAGTGAAACAAATTAAAATACAAAACAATTGGATTCAAAATATCTCACACACAAACATTCCTGACTATGTCCAAAATACCCTCGCATTAGGACCACAATTTGCAATCCCTTACAAAAACAACAATATTCCAGTATAACAAATAATTGCTCAAATTGAAACAGCTATAGAAACAAAACCTAATGATATCAAAGACGAAATAAGAACAAAAATCAGCAATGCTATTTCTAATTTTCAAAACAAACCTACTTCCCACAGCCATTTACAAAAAGAAATAATAAAAAAACAAAAACAAAAACCGTTGTTTAATAATTGCAAACATCACTTGTTTACGAAATCATGGCTAACTTTGATGATCGAATTTTTACAAAATTGGCCATATCTCGGTTATTTTTTGCAACAAATATATAAAACTATATATTTTTGAAAAGCTAAAAAAATACTCTTTCACATAAAGTCATGGCCAACTAGGGTTTCCATTTAAAAAAATGCAAGTTTGTAATTTATCTAAGAATTGAAACAATATTGAAACAAATGAATGTTTTCATTTTATAGTGCGTAAAAAAATCTACAACTTTTCCCCCAAAACTATTTTTGTACCAACAAGTATAACCGAGTTATTTAAGATTTTAAAAAAATGCCTATTTTGATTTTTGTTGATTATCTAGCGTGCCATGGAAATTTTTAAAAACATTAAAGCATCAATGAATAGGTCTCCGAAAATGGAACAATTTGTCTAATTTAAACTTCTTTGTAGCTCACCGTTTACGAGATCCCAATAGTGGCCCTTTTTTGTGTGTATAAGGGTTGATGTATTTATTTTTTATAATACGCAAGTTACGAAGGTTTTTTAGTTTTTTTTACAAGAAAATCATAGTAGGCTGTGAAAACAAAAATTAAAACAAACTGTAAAACCTTATAAAACTCATGTGGTACAATTTACCAAGGTTTTTTAGTTTGTTGTGATAAACATTATAAACATATGAAAATAAGAAAACAACGATATAGTTGGAATCAGCAGTAATGTAGGATATTGCTGTTTATCTTATGTTCAAAAATTACGTTTTGCCTGATATACATATGTTATGTATGTCAGGTGAAATGTAAACTAGTAATGACAACAGTACTATTTTAATGTAATTAACGCGCGTAACCGGTGCAATATGCATGACAGGTATAACGTTAATCTACGCTACCGGTCCCAACCTAAAAGTTCATTAAATTTACGGATCCTTTGAATACCTTTCAGATAATCGTTGCCGGTCCGATATGTGTTAAAGGGGCTATACAGGGTGTGTATAAATTGGCGGAAGCGCTACACGTGACGATGTTCTTCTTAAAATTCTAAGCCGAAAATCTTGATACAAAAATGTTGAACCATGCTTCCTATGGCCTCAGGAACCATTTAAAGAAAAAAAATATTAGCAACATTGCATACATTGATTTGCGTTTGGACATTTTTTCATCAGCAATTTTTACTTAGGTATTAACAATTTTTGTTCGAACTGAAAGCCTTCAGTTCGTAAACATAGCTGCAAACTTTTGGGTATCGTAAAATACAAACTAGAAATAATTACGAGAAAAACAGAGATGACAGCTAATGACAATGTTGCCATATGTATTATTTTCATTCAAATCAGTGATTTACATATTTTCAACACTAATTTTTGAAAGGAAGAACACAATATCTAGGAAAAAATACTATTCGAAATCTATTTTTATTCCAAATTGCAGCTTTTTCATTTGCAAGTATTAAATAATAACGCTTATTAAAGGACTAAATGTTAAAACTTTGAGGACCTCTTGCAGACATAGCAAGCATGGTACAACATTTTCGTATTAAGATTTTCGGCTTAGAATTTTACGAAGAACATCGCCACGTGTAGCGCTTCCGCCAATTTTTACACACCCTGTATAGTAGTGATGGGCAATTCGCGAGTGAGTGACTCAAACTGAGTGACTCACTTGCGTGTTTCATCGGAGTGGATCGTCACTGAACAAGTGAGCCACTCACCCACTCTTTTACCGGCCAAACGCGAGATTCGCTTGCGCCCGTTTAAAATGCATGGTTTTCACGCGACATCGTGCCTTATCGACCACTCGCAGAGTGGAGAGTAGACCGCTGACAAGATTTTCTCAGCGTTATACCACTCACCTACCTATCTATAACTATAATAGGTAAAGTCGAAATTCGCCTGCGCTCGTTTAAATTGTATGGGCTGCAAGCAACATCGTGCCTTAATAACATCACTCCCCCACCAGTTCTCACAAGCCATTCCGTACGCGATTTGCGATTAAGGAGTGGTGCAGCGTACGATAATCCGAACCATTCTGAACAAGCCACTTTTTTGAGTCACTCTTTTGAGCCACTCAGTTTACCGAACTGATTCAAAAGAGTCAACTCACCAAAAAGAGTGATTCTGCCCATCTCTACTATACAGATACAGGGTCTTCCAATAACTTCTAATGAAGCGCTAAAAAGGTTCAGATAACCAAAGGAGAATTAACAGCAACTAAAAAGACATATAGGGCTTCGCGGCAGTCGTTTTGAAGTTATGTATCAAATTACCCACCCCAATGCAACCGACTTTGTTAGTCTTATGCCAATCCCCATAATCAAATTAGGTTTTCTTAAGTATGCATTTTGAAAGTGTGTTCCTTTAAAACTCTCTTACACCAATTTGTTATTGCATTATGATGAAGCGTCGTCTGTAATTGCAAACTGAATTTTTTTCATGTATTTGTTGACGTAAGAATTAGTATAATGACATTTTGTAACTCTTATATTTTACAAGATCTCTATAGAGAATAAATCTAGTATAAAAAAGACTTACCTCTTGAAATGGAAGCAGTAAAAATTCTTCTGTTGCTACTACTTGCTGAAAATTTTGTAAGGCAAAACAATGTGACTTATGGTGTAGTTCTTTACAGGAATGAGTATCTGAAAAAATTAAATAATCAACAAAATTTCTTGGCAACATTGATACAGAAATGCAGTTATCGACTGGTAGTATCACATCGTTTCAATTTTCTTTAACTAAAAACAAATAATAAGTCTGGTTGGTAGTCTACTATTTTAGGATCCTCATTATTACGGGTCAGTTTTAACAGATTGCCACCGCACGCATCTTGAAACAATTGACACTTTGTTTTCATCAGCTGCTTTACAGCGTTATTTGAAACCAACTTTAGTTACCTACTGTATAAGCGTCTCTTATAACTGGACCAATTTTTATACATGGCAACCGCACGCACCTCTATTGGAACGACTGGCACTTTGTTTTCTTTAACTGTTTTACTCATTGAATAAAAAGATAAAAGTTATTAATACAGGCATTTGTTGTCATTTCCAAGGCTTACTATTTAAAATTTCTCTTAACTTTATCAAAAATTCTTAATAACTCGAAAATTGTTGCACATAGGTATAGGAAACGCTAATACAGATTGATGCAGAATGCAATTTTGCATTAGAAAATAAAGAAAAAGTTTGGGCATTGTATTTGAAAAACGAGTTTTAGTGGTGTGAAGTTGTATTAAAAGAAAATTTAATTTTGGACACCCTGTAAGTAATGCATCGATTGCAAAAATTCCAGGATGTACTCCAAGGTTCTTCTAGGCATGGTCCAAATTTAAGCGTTTTTTCTTCAAAAATGGCGGCGTTAGAGAATATTAAGCATCACGATAAAAATCAAAAAATTTTCAAAAAAGTCCAAAAATCTACAAAATGACTGCACTTAGGTATAGGGAATGCTAATAAAAGTCCCTCTAAAATAACGTTTGAAATCCAAATACGCAATAAAAAATAGACCATTGTATTTAAAATATGAAAGTAGACGTCAACTTCCGGTATTTCTGGAAGTGTCGCCATCATGAAAATATTTTCAATAAACAGATCAGATGGTCATAACCAAAATTTCAGATCCATCCCTTTTTCATTCTTCATATATTTTTAAGTACCGGTCTCAATCAATCACCCTGTATAATATGTGTGCAAAACGAGATTATTTGAAGATATGTACATTATTGTTTCTTTTCCGAGAGTTACAAAAAGGTTTTTGATGGCATAATAAAATGTTATTGTCATAGTACACTTAATAAAAAAATAAATGTTCCATAAAAAAATTGTTTGAGGTCATAACAAATAACCAGAATCCAAAATTGCTTCCGCTTCCCAAAACTGTAAAAATGTACAGGGCGTTCCATCTAAAATAACAAACTGATACAATAGTGTACAGATGTTCAAATAATCCTATTTTTTTACACATATCGCATGTACAGGGTGGACCAAATTCGAATGTTTTACGGGGTATCTCGGTTACCGTAATAGATAGCGAAAATCTGATTTCGGTCTCTTGAGCTATTTTTTTGAGAAAATAACGCCCACGCACTCAGTTTTTTTCTATCTGATTCCATTTTGGCACTACAGACGAAAAATGAAATTTCATCATTTTTGAAAATTTGCTGTAACTTCTTTATTTATTTAATTAGAACAAAATGATATTGAAGTTTTTTATACAGATTTTTATGCTTAATTTAAAAACAAAAGTAATTTTTTTTTAGCCTCCTTGACTTTCGAGATATGGAGTAAACTTACATTTTTTTAAATGGATACCCTAGTTGGCCATGACTTTATGTGAAAGAGTATTTTTTTAGCTTTTCAAAAATATATAATATTATATATTTTTTGCAAAAAATAACCAAGATATAGCCAATTTTGTAAAAATTCGATCATCAAAGTTAGCCATGATTTCGTAAACAAGTGATGTTTGCAATTATTAAACAACTAAACGTCATTTAGAAGTAATTTTTTTAACTTTTAAGCAAATCCGTGTATTATTTTGTATTTTATAACTGTTTATTGTGGTATTGTGAACATGGCTAAATTTGAACTCTTTGAAAAGTTTAATATGTTAGAATATTACTTTGTAAGTGATAAAAACGTAGCGGTTGTTTCAGAATTTACTTGGCAATGACGTTTAGTTGTTTAATAATTGCAAACATCACTTGTTTACGAAATCATGGCTAACTTTGATGACGGAATTTTTACAAAATTGGCCATATCTTGGTTATTTTTTGCAAAAAATATATAAAATTATATATTTTTGAAAAGCTAAAAAAATACTCTTTCACATAAAGTCATGGCCAACTAGGGTTTCCATTTAAAAAAATGTAAGTTTACTCCATATCTCAAAAGTCAAGAAGGCTAAGAAAAAATTACTGTTGTTTTTAAATTAAGCATAAAAATCTGTATAAAAAACACCTATAACATTTTGTTCTAATTTAATAAACAAAGAAGTTGCAGCAAATTTTCAAAAATGATGAAATTTCATTTTTCGTCTGTAGTGCCAAAATGGAATCCGATAGAAAAAATCTGATTGCATAGGCATTATTTTCTCAAAAAAATAGCCCAAGAGACCGAAATCAGATTTTCGCTATCTATTGCGGTAACCGAGATACCCCGTAAAACATTCGAATTTGGTCCACCCTGTATACAATTTTATTTATCTAAAATCAAAACTAAAGAAAAACAAAGGGTGTACCAGAACTCAGTTACATCCGGTATATAATTTTTGCTGCACAATTTTTTACATATAAATTAAAAATTGTACCTGGATATACTTTTGCGAGCATATGGTTTTCAAATTAGAGCGAACATTGGCTACAACTGTATTTTTTTAATTGAACGCCGCATATTTTTATACCTACACCTACACCTAGGATGGGTGAAGGGTAGGGTGACCATTCGTCCCCGAAACAAGACTTAAGTCCCGGATTATTCTTGTCCCCGATTTTGTCCCCGATTTTCATAATTTTCCTATACACAATTAAAATAACCAATGTATGGTACTTTCACTATTGCCAGATTACACAAATTTGTTAGTCTGGCAACATTGTAACAGTGTAACCGCTTATTGGCCACGATAACTGGAGTGGGGAGGAGTCTGTGCACGATAAATAAAGTGTCAAATGCGATTAAGTTATGTTAGGTTAGGTTACTTACGGTTACCACTAGGGATTGTAATACCGGTAAACCGGTTTACCGGTAAATCGCAAAAAATGCTCTTCAAATTTTACCGGTAATTTGCCAATTTTTTACCGGTAATTCCGGTAATTTTACAATCTCTTTCTAATCATAATAAAAATCGAAATCAAATAATCGGAAAAGAATTGACGTATTTTCAAAGAGAAAAAATAAGAGGAAAACATACAAATGGCATATGATTGTTTACTCACTACTCGACCAACAAGTGTAGAATCCGATAGAGTTTTTTCCGCGGCTGGATAATTTTCTACAAAAATTAGGTCGCAATTAGGAGACGACAGTTCGACAGTTTAGATAAATTATGTTTTCTACGTGCTTTTTTTAAAGAAAAGTTTAAAATAAAACATATTGTTAATAGTTTGACAACATATTCCATGTTATATCATTTGATATTTTATGTTCAGAATAGTTTTATTTTCATGTGTTTTTTGTAATGATGAATTATATTTCTTGTAATATTTTTATTTTATACTCGTATACTTCTATTATATATTGTTATTTCATATTGTATTATATTATTATTATTACATAAAAAAATATTACGTTGATGGCAGTTAACTGATATATTGCCCAATTGTGATAGTTTAGGTTTCAACTATCTAAATCAGTTCCATAATAAATAAATGTATATAAATATATTTATTTTTAATATGGTTTTCGGAGTTTATCCGGGTAATATTTAAATTGGCTCGACGTTTCGGCAAGTTCTCACTATAGGGGATACGCGGATAAACTCCGAAAACTACATTAAAAATATTAGTAACCGCGAAAATCTAAACAGAAACAAAATAATATAAATATATATTTACCGGTCTTTGGCCGATTTTTATTTTTTTAATATTTGGCAAAATGGCGGACATCTGAATGTAAATTTTGGATTTTTGACTACAAATTTTATCTTTTTTAATTCATAACAAATTAACTACTACGTTAAAATGAAAAATCCTACGATAAAAAATTCATTCACAGTACCAAATCTCATGTACTAAATCTGTGCATATGTTTTTCAGATATAATGGTTACCGTTTTTAGAAACACCATTTCGAAAAAAACGCTGGGACGTGTTGCCAAAAATGCGAATGCGTCTTGCAACAATGTCTCACGGCTATGCGGCAGCTTATTTAGTAACTGAAAATGGCGTATTTTGGAGTTCGCAATTGGCTTGTAATAAATTGCTGTAAGAAAAATATGTTTTGCAATAACAAATATAATTTTCTAGGTTGGCTATAAAATTATAATTGTTTAATATAAAATTTAATGTATGTTTAATTTGCTATAAAAAAAAATACAAACTTCATAAAAAGTACAATCTTTGCAATATATAATAATACGGACCTCAGTGTGATTTAGGTATCCGTTTAGTGTTCAACTCTGAAAACAGTGAAGTTACTTTACATCGATCTAATCTTCCACATAATCACAATAAGCTTTCAAACATATCTAAACATAACGTAAGTAAAGCCATTAAAAGTTAAATTCAGTGGTTTCCAACCTGTGGGGCGCGCCCCCCTAGGGGGGCGCGAGACCATTGCAAGGGGGGCGCGCAGCTGTTACCAAAATATCATTTTTTAATACAGACATACAAAAAGAACTTTTTTTATACAGAATATGGTATATTGTTTTGTAGTAGCCCATTAAATAATTATTATATCAGGACAGTATTTATGAAATTAGATTGTTACGAAAAGTGAGGGGGGCGCGAAATTTTTTTTATGAAAAAGGGGGGCGGAGGTCCAAAAAGGTTGGAAACCACTGAGTTAAATCAAAAGACTCTTTGAAAACGATTAAACAAAAAAACATATTAGAACGTTTGACTGAAAAAGGATTTAAATTTCCCACAAAAATTCAGTTAAATAACTACCTGCGACATTTGAGAGATGACAGCTTTGGCCAAACGAACATGAGCTATTTAAATTGAAGGAAACTATTATATTGTCGCGGTTATTTAAGGAGCGGGCCAAAATGGCCAGGGCGGCGCTAGACTATGGGGGCAAAGCTCTAAGAAACACTCACTCGCTCAATAAATGAGACACTCGCTTGGCATAAATTATTATATTTATTATATAAAAACACTCTAAACCCTTTACTCTACATAAACTGACACAATTAATGTAGATAGATAAAACAAACGCGGGGCGCAACTCCCAAAAGGCGGGAGTCGTTGGAAGAGGAGTCCAACTGACCCTCGGACCACGGCGTCCGACCAACGAATTCCTTCTGAATGTCCAGGTTTTCGCAAAAACCACCCCCACGTTGAAGACGCTTTCCCGCGTAACCGTTACAAACTTGGGTGGCACATTTCGCCCAAAGCGTAGGAAAGTCCAAATGACATCAATAAAGTAATCTTACACTCAGAACACAATGACAAGTATTATTTTAAATGGAACACCCTGTATATTTTTACATTTTTGGAAAGAGGAAACGATTTTGTATACAATGGGTCAATCTAAACAGATGAATCTTCCTTAGGTGTAAACACATTTTACTGTGGTTACCATTGTTGCTATTGAGATTATGATTGTTATTAACAAAGGTAACTACTGTAAAATGTGTTTACACCTAAGGAAGATTCATCTGTTTAGATTGACCCATTGTACCATTTTGGTTAATTTTTATAACCTCAAATAATTTTTTGACAAAAATTAAATTTTTTATTAAGTGTGCCGTGACCCGCATAAATTGAATTTTATTATGTCAAAAAGTGTCAGAAAAACGGTTTTGTAAATTTTAATTGACATTTAGGCTGCTTTAATAGACCTTAAAGGTTGCGAAATTGGTTTTTTGACAAAAAAACAATTTTTTTAAATGGAACGATAGTGGCGCATGCGGTTATTTAAATAGAGTATTTTCTGGCGAATATAGCTTGTTTAAGGTAAAAACTAAATAGAAAAGAAGCAACTTTGATATCGTTTACATCAGACATACCAACCGTTAATCAATTTGGAATAAAATAATCTTAAAATTAAACAATAATGAATTTACCTGCAAAGCTTCTAATTCCTAAACAATTTGTTGGGTGTAGTTGCTTCATAAGGAACCTACAGCAGGCGTCTCGCACCGACTGTATCTGGAGTATGCTACTAGCAGGTAATAAGACTTGAACATTATCAGGTGTTATCACAATTTGACCAGTATACGAATATTCTATTAACAACTCGACAGCAGCAGGATCCATATCGTGTAACATTATGTCGGTACTTGCTTGTTCTTTCATATCACCTAAGCAATTGAATAAAATCAAATGACATGTCTCACATTCGATGGGTAAGTTATCTTATTGTTGAAGCTACAAATCAAAAATTATTGGGAATATGTTTTCGGAAAATCGGAACGTCAGAATAAGGCTCCGCCAGTCAGAGGCGGTACGCAACTCGGGACGATAAGCCACTCAAATTTGGAATATTCAAATATGGAATGCTCAAATCTGGAAAATGCACCGGTAGAATCATTCAAAGTTTGAATCGTTCAACGTTGGAATCACTCAACGCAGGAATCATGCAACGATAGAACCATGCAACACGGGAATAATTCATCGCTGGAACGCTCAAATCTGGAATTCGGAAATTAGCAATTTTTTGCTGCTCTCTATAATATTATTATAACAAAGTGTAATACAGGGTGTTTCACTTTTCCATGGGACACTATTATTGCTATCTCCGTAAATAATGAATATACAAGGTTGGTTAAATGGGACAAAAGTTAGATATTTAGGGGTGTATTTCAAACCAGATCTTGTTTTGTTTAAGAGTTCCATGGCTTGCGTGTTATAACGAAAAAACAGAAATCGATTAAAATGTTTAAACTTAAATATCTCTGCAACTGTTGCGAATACACAAAAACGCCAAATAAAAAATATATTGTAGATTTTGTTTGCTATAAAATGGCAATAGTCGGATGTTTATGTATAAAGTACCGTGCGAAATATTTGACAAAACAACTTTTATTAAAATGGCAGTCGTAGTAGGCGATGACTTAGATTTAAAGATAATTTTTTTCTCTTTACAATGATATAATATTTTATATGTCTAAATTTTCAAAAATAAGCGAAATAACGTAAAAAAAAATGCAAAATCTTGAGATAAAAATCAAGATTGCCATAGAAAAAAACAATAACCTGCTTCAATTGTTGTATTTCGACCCTTGCCTGTCTATTATGTCACTCTTTAAACAGTGATATTTACAAATGTAATGCGAAATTAAAATAATCATACTAGTCATAATATGAATGTATTTTATACCTCTTACTAAACGTTAGCAAAAAAGGATTTCAAATATTTACATATGTTGATTTACATTATTTCCAGTTAACACAATTATTATAATAGACAAACAAGGGTCGAAATAAAACAAATGAAGTCGGTTATTGTTTTTTCCCTGGCAACCTTGATTTTTAGATCAAGATTTTGATTTTTTGAGGTTATTTCGCTTAGTTTTGAAAATTGACATAAAATATTATATCGTTGTAAAGAGAAAAAAAAATTCTTTAAATCTAAGTCATCACCTACTACGACTGCCATTTAAAACAAAGTTGTTTTGTCAAATATCTCGCACGGTAATTTATAAATAAAAATCTGACTATAGCCATCTTATAGCAAACAAAATCTAAAAAACATTTTTTTTTTGCGTTTTTGTGTATTCGCAACAATAGCCGAGATATTTAAGTTTAAAAATTTTGATCGATTTCGGTTTTTTCGTTATATCACGCAAGCCATGGAATTTTTAAACAAAACAAGATCTTGTTTAAAATACACTCCCAAATAGTTAACTTTTGTTCCCTTGTATTTTCGTTATTTACGGAGATAGCAATAGTGTCCCATGGAAAAGTGAAACACCCTGTATATGTAAAAGAGCTTGTTTGTTTGTTCGCTATAGAATCCTAGGTCCGTTGACCGATCAGGACCAAATTTTGCACAGTTACTATTTAGGACCCAACGGATTAAACGTCGTACCTGTATAACGAACGGCTGGGAACAGCCGGGAACGGCCGGGAACGTCTGGGAACGTCCGCGGAGCGCGAATAGTCTGTGATTGATAAAAGAGAATTGTAATCACCCGTGCAACGCTGGGTAAATCAGATAGTGTATACAGGGTGTCCCAGATTACATTTCCAGCATGGGGATCTCGCTTATTATAAGAGATACAGGTTTGTTTAAATGAGATAAATTTTTCCTTAGGATGAGAGGAACCACAATCAATTTTTTAAAGTACAAAATTCCTCGTACTTCAGATGTTATAGCAAAAAATATGAAAATGTCGAATTTCTTTTTTCTCTCATAACTTTTTTGTCTTAATCGTTAGAACAATTTTATTTGTACTTTCTGAAGGTACTTTTTAATGGAGAACGTAACTATTATTTTAGATTTTTTTTAACACCTACCCTCTTCGAGATATTACCCCTCATTTCATTTTTTCTTATGGGCCGCAAAGTTGGCTATGGAATAATTAAATGTGTTTTATTTTTCTCGTTTAAATCAGATATTACTTGCTATACCTATTATTATAAATAAGTCACAAAATCAAGAAAAATCGTATTTTACCCATCATTTGTCAAGCTATCTCTGAAAAAAAAAACAAAAAACAACTAATTAAATGTCAAATGACAGTTACTATTTGACTGCGGTATCATTTATTAGAATTTTATAGTATTGTTGTGTAATTGAATAATCTTTGTAGCAATTTTTCTCATATAATTGTGGGCACATTTACAACTAATTAAAAATTTTAAATGTTGAAATGCTACATTCTTTGCAATAGAAACTGTGTAAAATAGATTATTCTAATTCTTCATTGATTTGTTTTGAATTTTTGGTTGGTTTCTCGAAGAAACCATATTCTTTTAAATTTATTTCCAAATTTCTGTAAGTACACACCCTTCGTTGCCTTTTCTCGGGATATAGCTCTAAGTATATTCGCTCAGCTTCTACACAGTTTTTATGGTATAGAATGTAGCATCTCAACATGTCAAATTTTTCGCTATTTCTAAATGTAGCCATCTACTACAAGGACTGTCGAATTACACAACAATAATGTGAAATTCTAATAAATGATACCGCAGACCAATACTAACTGTCATTTGGCATTTCATTGGTTGTTTTTCTTGATTTTGTGACTTATTTATAATAATAGGTATAGCAAGTAATATCTCATTTAAACGAGAAAAATAAAACACATTTAATTATTCCATAGCCAACTTTGCGGCCTATAAGAAAAAATGAAATTAGGGGTAATATCTCGAAAATGGTAGGTGTTAAAAATAATCTAAAATAATAGTTACATTCTCCATTAAAAAGTACCTTCAGAAAGTACAAATAAAATTGTTCTAACGATTAAGACAAAAAAGTTATGAGAGAAAAAAGAAATCCGACATTTTTATAATTTTTGCTATAACATCTGAAGTACGAGGAATTTTGTACTTTTAAAAATTGATTGTGGCTCCTCTCATACTAAGGAATAATTCATCTAGTTTAAACAAACCTGTATCTCTTATAATAAGCGAGATCCCCATGCTGGAAATGTAATCTGGGACACCCTGTATAATTCTTCAAAAGTAAGTAAGTATTTCACCAATATTTACAAACCAATCCGTACAATCATGTGGTAATATGAGCGTGCAAACATTTTTAAGTTCCCGTCGCCCAGTTGACCGTCGCGTCGCCCAATTGAACGTCGCCTAGTTGACCGTCGCTCAGTTGACCGTCGCCCATTTGACCGTGTCCGCCGAATACTGTACCGACTGGATCGTCCCGAATCGCGTATCGCCTCTGTTTAGCGGAGCCAAGGGTTTTACTAGACAGCAAGTGAATGACAGAAAAAGAAAACGAACAATTTAAAATGGTCTAGGCACGACAGAAATGAATATTTCTGGGCAATTAAACTTATCTTAAATATTCTTCAATAAATACTTACCATTAAACATGGCGAAAAAATAAGGACTAACTGATGCTAAGACGACTTTATGGGCTCTAATATTTTCTAATCCTACACTTAATGTTATGTCACATAGCTATAAAGAAAGAAAAACTATTAACAGTCTAAGTAAGCAAAAGATAGTTACTAAAAAAAAGCTAATATGTAGATAAAAATGCTACTACTGAGAGAGAGGGAGGGTGAAATACAGGGTAGGTCAAAAGTATGGAAACGCTGTTGTAACGGCGTAAATACCAGTTTTATGAAAAAATGTTTTACATACAAAGTGTATGGCAAATTGCTAGCTACATTTTGATGTACTTTTTTCGGTCAACCATGTGCAACTGACGGGCGATCGTCATATTTATTTAAATGGCGACCTACCTATACAGGGTGATTGTTTAGGACCGTGCATTAGGAATATATGGATAATGAAAAAGGGTGAAATTTTGGTTATGGCCGTAATGGCATATGATCTGTTTAATGAAAATATTCTCAAGATAACGGCACTTCCGGAAATACTGGAAGTTTACGTCTAATTTCTTATTTCTAATACGATGGTCTATTTTTTAATGCATTTTTGGATTTGAAACGTTATTTTAGAGGGACCTTTTATAGCATTTCCTCAGGGACGGCTCTAGGGTAGTTGGCGCCCTGCTGCGAAGTACTCTTATAGCCCCCCCCCCCCCTTTATATATTTAAAGACAAAAGTGGCTAATTTTCGGGTAATAAAAATAATAAAAATATAATATTGTTATTAATAATTTAATTTAATATAAATCTTTATAGAGTATGTAATGGAATTAATTACATAAAACACTACATAAGTAGGTACTAAGTAGTATACTTAAAACAAAACGGATTTACTCTTATTATAAATTCTTAAATTCTCAACAAAATAAAAATAAGCAAACATAATATTAAAATTTTACTTTTCTGGCTTTTATGCTAGCAAATTTATCAATAATTTCTTTATTTATTTATAAAAAATTCGTAGAACATGGTTACATTTTTAAATACACACTACAAATTGTTGGCACAAATAAAATTTAATATGTCAATTGTATCTGAATAAGTATTAAGATCTACAAAGTCACCAAAAAACCTTTAATTCATCAAATAATTCTAATGCACTTATATCCTTATCTGTACCATCCGTAAGCATACTTCCGATATCGTTACAATGTTTTCTAAAAATTTCTTTGTCCATATTTTTTATCTCTTTGATATCGTAAAAAAAATAAAATTATCATTGTGATTTTTAAGTTGGCTAAATCTTTCTTCTAAAGAGTTCAGTACTGTAGTATTTAAAATAACATTGAAAAAAAAAAATTTTAAATTTATCTTTAGGACCAATCGGTGTTTCATCGGCAGATTCGTAACTAAATTGTTTCTTTATATTACGTCTTCGTACATTTTTTGACGGAATAAATTTTGGTGCAATTTCTAACTCTGTAGCTAGTTCTTTTGCAGATTCTAAAATTTCATTAAAACCTTTATCTGTTCTTAATTCCTTTATGAAACATATTAATTCGTCTAATGCAACGAATGCACTTTTTAAATGCTGCTTAACACCTTGTAACATTTTACTTACCACATTTAATCTGTTAAATACTTCATACTATAAAATAGTAGAACAAATAAATTTAAAATTTTTAATTTTTTTAGCTAAACTTTGTGCCTCATGTCGACTTTGTAGTCGTTATTATTATTATCAAAAATGTCTATTAATGCGTCGTATATTTTCGTATCTTAATGGTCGCAGTGCTTCAACTCTAGATTCCAATCTAGTTGCAGATGAAGGTTTTAATGTTAATTTTGATAAATTATTTTTTAAAATGTCCCACCTTTTAGTAGAACTACTAAAAAAAAATTAAAGTTCTTGAATAAAGCCAAAAAAAACTAATTGTTTCGACATTCATTTTTGCGGCATCATTCACAACTAAATTCAACGAATGCGCAGGCACGGAATAAAGAAAGCCCTGGGATTTAAATTTTGAATATGCGTTTGAACTCCTTTATTTTTACCTGTCATATTTGCGCCGTTATCGCAGCCTTGTCCTCTCATATCACTTACATTTAAATTGAAATCACAGAGCTTTGCCCACTCTCTGATTAGCCGAGTTCTGTGTTGGCGCGCGGTTCAAATTTAGCCTTATCCATACTGGCACGTGTTTTAAATTTATTTTTATACTAGCTTATTTAAAATAAAATTCATTTTGACATTAAATTTGGTTGACATTTTAAAATTTTAAAAACAGCACACATTTTATTTAAAGAAATAATCCTGTAAGGCGCCCCCTTAAGGGGGCGCCCTGATGCTGTGCATCACTTGCATCATGCCTTGGGCCGGCCCTGCTTCCTATACCTAAGTGCAGTCATTGTTTATAATTTTGGACTCTTGATTTTAAGTGCCATGAAATTTTTAAACAAAACAAGATCTTGTTTAAAATACACTCCTAAATAGCTAACTTTTGTCCCATTTAACCAACCTTGTATTTTCATTATTTACGGAGATAGCAATAGTGTCCCATAGAAAAGTGAAACACCCTGTATAACAACAATACCTATAAATGTTGAGGTCCTGAATTTAAAGTAATTACAAAGGAAGTAGTTACACACCATCGTTTAATTATTACATAGATATTAAAATATTTATAAAACCTGTTTCTATAAATTATAAATAATATAAATAGTAATATTAAATTATTAACGTAATATTTACGTTATATTCTATAGCCAGGCGTATAGTATTATAGCGACTTCTGCTCGGCATCGGCCTTTATCCCCACCACTCAAAAATTCAATGAGTCAGCCCGCTACCCGCTAGTATAAAGCCCGTGTGACACGGTATAAATTTCTGTATAGAAATCAATACAGAACATTTTGTATTGTTTTTCTTGTACAGATTTCTGTACAGAATTCCATTCGTTTGAAACTGTGTGTGACACGAATACAATTTTATCTACAATTTACTACCCATGCACATGCGCCTAACAGTATAAACACAGATATGCACTCCCTCTAAAACAAGGTATTCATCCCTTGCAATTGCCATTTTAAACGATAACAACATCCTGCTTCGGATTACCAAAAATTAACTGTTAACAGGAATTTCTATTGTTTATATTTCCTTTGGCTGCAGATGTTTAAAATCAGCTGTTAGCCGCCATTATTCATGAACTGAATGCGCATCTGTAGCGCGCCGTTTCTGTATCAAAACTTGCTTGCAAATAGGACAAGTCGTATAGTATTTTCTTTACAAGAAACTGCATGGAACGCTTGTACATGCAAGAAACTATACAGAATTTTGTACGAGAAACCTGTATGACACGATATAAGATTTTCTGTATAATATCCGGTACAGATTTCTATACAGAAATTTATACTGTGTCACACGGGCTTAACGATGGATGGTTCCGCTATCACACAATTATTATTTTTGTAGTTGATGAAATGTTTTTAAACCAGTTCTTAATTCATCAATTATGTTAAACTGTCTTTTTTAAACGGTATTTTTAACATAACCCAAAATAAAATATATGGTTTAAAGCAGGTGAACACGCTGGCTTTTGTTTTCGTCATTTTCTATCAACATATTAAAACATTTCTTGTAGGTTAGTTCTTACATTCGTAAGATGAATAATAAGAATTTACCAACAATCACGTATAAAATTAAAAATGATGGAACCGACACCCACTCTTCAATAAATTTCATTAAAGCTACGACCAAGGTAATAACCTTTAGCAACATTAAGTTAAAGTACACTTTAGTGACCTTTTAACGACACACGATCTTTAGGCAGCCCTTGGCCCTTCAATTTGTAGCTGAAATATGTCATAATCATAATAAAAACGCCTCATAAAGTTTGAATTCTGCATGTATTCGAGTTTATTGAGCATAACATATTTTTAATCAATACCAAGTTCTCGAAGAAAAAATACCTGCACATAATTATTCAGAACTTTATTCTAATATACAGGGTGTTTACACTGTAATGATATATTGATCAAGAACACTTTGACACAATTATCATAAAGGTCAACTCACACCGGCGTGATTTCGAAGCGGGCGCGGCGCGGTCGCGGTCACGATAATTAGTAACCTGGTTACGTAAGTAAGTAAACATGGTTACCAATTATCGTGACCGCGACCGCGCCGCGCCCGCTTCGAAATCGCGCCGGTGTGGGTGGACCTTTATAAGTTTTAAATACAGGGTGTTGTATGACCAAACGGCCAAACTTAAGGAGCATGTTCCTTGAGTCAATTTCAGCAAAAAATCTATACAGGGTGATTCAGTTTGACTGTCGCACCCCTTAATCATTGAAAATAACCCCAACAAACCTTATATTTTTGGAAACGGCGACAAATTCTCTATTAAATGATGTGCATTTGTTATCTCTACGATGACGTATGTCAAATCCGCGATAGGCAACTGTTTTGTCTTAAATTACATAGTATACAGGGATGCGCAAAAGTATGGACACAGACAAATATCTAGAATACTATTGCAGATATAACAATGAAATTTTGTATCTAAACGTTATGGTATTTTTCACTGACACGGACGTCACCGCGAAAATAGTCAAAACGGATTCAGGAGACCTCAAAACGTCTATATCCGTCGAAATCTGGAATTCGAAAATTTTCGCGATCACAATACTTTCTTCATACTACGTATGGCGAAAGTAAAAATATCGCGAAAAGAAGAAAATAGCAACTTGCAGAGTAAATGCTCATTAATCGTTAACTTAGCGAAACTTCTTTCCTCATTATTTGTATGTTCTGTTAATAAAAACTGCAAAAATCGGTAATTACTTCTTTATTACGAATATTAGCTATATTTTTAGATCGAATTTATGAGCAAATGGTAAAATAAATCAAATTTCGTGCCAAACGGTGGCAGATACGAAGGAAACTCAGGAGACACTTTTTGTTTAGAATAAAATGCTCTACCCAAAAACAAGTTCCTGTTTGATTTTGAACAGGGCCGTACTAGTTTTTTATAAAATTTATTGAAACCGAAGCCCCACTACTCCGGCACTGGTTGCTTGTGGGGCTTGACATTCTCACCGAATATGGCAACCTGTAAGGTGGTGCTGTATACCAAATTTGGTTTAAATATATCGAATAATTGCGAAATGGTGAAAAATTATCGTTATTTTTTCGAAAATTTCAACACCCTGTATCTTTAAAATGAAGCGTTTTTGGACCCATGTTGAAATGGAATATTTGTTTTAAAATAAGTTTTTCTATCGACTGTTACAAGTCCTGCTACTAAAAAGTGGACCACCCTGTCTAACTCGATAGCCATCGAGTTTTGGACTATGGTTTATTTAACATTTTTTGCCTTAATTGACTCGAGGAACATGCTCCTTAAGTTTGGCCGTTACGTCATCCAGGTATTTAAAACTTTTATGATATTATGTCAGTGTACTTAATACATATCATTAAAATGTAATAATTAACATTTATAAAATTTATTTATTGCCAAGTGTTTGCAATTCTCTTTTGTGTTCCTTCTCTCAGTAACTAAATTTGCGTAAAATTTATTTAATTTTGAAGTTACTTTTAAAATATTTCATCTATCGGGTGTATCGTGTACCTGAGTTCCGGCACACCCCCTTCTTATATTTTTTTTTTTAGATAAATGAAATTTTGGACATATGATATATCTAAGCAACCGGATTTTCTGAACATTTTTTTTTTTTTTTTTTTTTTTTTTTTTTATTATTTCAAGTATTTACAATCTGTTCTTAACTGAACAATAAGTAAATGTTTTTAACAGGTGAAAGGTAGGTGAAAAGAAAAGAAAAATGTCATGTAGAGAATTCTCCATTGAGTATTCTCTTTACGCTAAGCTAAAATTTTTAAAAATAGAACATAAAACTGTACAGTGAGTTCGTTTCAAGTAAACCTTGTAGGGAGATCTGCCGGTCTATATCTTTTGAGTCGCCGCACTTCACCGGCACTCACTATTAAATTTCTTGCTAGTTTATTTGGATGCACTTCAATTCTGTTTTGATATTTAAGGTAAAGGTTTTTGATTTCTTCATGCACTGAGTTTAATTGAAGGTCGCGTTGTATTACGAAATTTGGTACATACCTGGGGGCATCAGCAATGATTCCTAAAGCTTTATTTTGGAATCTTTGGATGATTTCAATATTTGACGTACTAGCACTTCCCCATAGCTGGATGCCATAGGTCCAAATAGGTTTCAATATGGCTTTGTATATGAGGAGCTTGCTTTCTATAGACAATTGTGATTTTCGTCCTATCATCCAGTTGAGTTGGTAAAGTTTGATGCCAAGCTGCTTCCTCTTGGCCCATATGTGTTTGCGCCATGTCAGTCTCCTGTCAATGTGCATACCCAGGTATTTGGCTTCGCATGCCTGAGGAAGTTGACGATCATTTAGTGTTACTGTCGGGCAGGTCTCTCTCCTAAGAGTAAATGTGACATGTGTTGATTTAGTTTCGTTTGCCTTAACTCGCCATTTTTTCAACCAGGATTGTATTTTGTTTAAGTGATGTTGTAGATTTTTAGAGGCAGTGATAGGATCCACATGGGATGCCAAGATAGCTGTGTCATCCGCAAACGTGGCCACTGTAGTTAGACGAGTGGTTGGCAGATCAGCAGTATATATTAAGTATAGCGTTGGTCCCAACACACTACCTTGTGGTACGCCGGAGTTGATAGGGTACAAATCAGTATATTCGTCTTGGTGTTTAACTAAGAAGTGCCTATTTTTGAGGTAGGAATTTAAGATTTGGTAAAAATGGCATGGAATGTTCTTTTTTAGTTTGTAGCGCAATCCGTCATGCCATACCCTGTCAAAAGCCTGACTAATGTCTAGGAAGGCAGCAGAGCAATATCTTTTGCCTTCCAGATCATTGTTTATCTTTTTGACCACTCTGTGTACTTGTTCAACCGTAGCGTGCTGATTCCTGAAACCGAATTGGTGATTTGGGATGAGTTCTCTTAGCAATGGTTTGAGACGTGTTAGAA
This sequence comes from Elmis aenea, assembly GCA_947652605.1. Lineage (NCBI taxonomy): Eukaryota > Metazoa > Arthropoda > Insecta > Coleoptera > Elmidae > Elmis > Elmis aenea. The sequence continues at coordinate 20,982,624 of OX393583.1, forward strand.
AAAGTTTTTCGAAGACCTTGGATAAAATTGGTAGTAGACTGATAGGTCTGTAAGATGTCACTTCGTGTAACGGTTTCCCTGGTTTAGGCAAGAGAATAATCTGGGCCACTTTCCATTGATTTGGGAAGTATCCTATCCTGAGAACTGCATTAAAGATTTGTGTAATACATTTTAGGCATTTATCTACGGCTTCTTTGAGCACTTTTCCGGTTATTAAGTCAAATCCTGGAGCTTTTTTAATGTTAATGTCTTTGGATATTGTTTTTTTTATTTCACTCTTTTTAAATTTTTTAATGGGCCTGTCCATCTGAAAGGGTGTCTCCAGAAAATTTAATATGTCATTTTCTTCTTCTTCTGTTAAGGTTGATGGCAATGGCTTAAAGACATCTGCAAGGTATTGTGCAAATACTGTCGCTTTTTCTGTGCTGTTTTTGGCCCATTTTCCATTTGTATTTTTAATAGGTGGGATTGTTAGTTGCGGGCCCTTAATTTTTTTAGTGGCCTTCCACAATGAGTAGTCATTAGCTTCTGTAGCTGTGAGGTTTCCAAGGTATTCATGTATTGATTGATTTTTAAGGTCAAGTAGCAACTTTTTTAATTTTTTAATTGACTTGTTAAATTTATTCTTGTCTTCCATTGATCTGGTTCTCTGCCACCGTTTGCGGAGTTTTCTGAACATATGCACACAATTGTTTCACTTCCGGTTTCGCTGGGAACGACCCTAACCTCGTTATTTCAAATATAACACCCTGTATATTTGTTCATTTTTGAAAAGAGGAAGCGATTTTGGATACCTGCACAATTTTGATTAATAATTAATTGTAACTACAAATAATTTTTGGACTAAAATTTATTTTTTTAATAAGTATGCCGAAACCTGTATAAATTGAATTTTATTATTTCAACTAGTGTTCCAGAAACGTTTTTGTAAATTTTAACTAACAATTAGGTTACTTTTATCGGCTGTGAAGCTTGCAGAATCGGTTTTTTTGACAAACAGCCTTTTTTTTTAACGAAATGGTTCTGGTAAGACGAATGGTGCTTTTTAATATTTTTGAATATGTTTTGAAGTATTCCTCGGATATTCGACCTTCTCTGTAATCTAAATATAGTTGTCGTTTGTTAGAACAGGATGTTTTGACGCCGATAGTGATCCAATTTCTGTGGTTTAACATTTTTTTAATGGTTTTCGGTTTGAAAATAGTGTCAAAGAATTCTTTATATATTTTAAAAAAAATATCGTAAGCCGAGTTTATGTCAGATGATAGGTATACTTCATCCCAATTATGGTTTGCAAGGTTTGCTCTAAATTCTTTTACTTTATTGTTAGAGAAGACCCATGTGGTTATATTTTTAGGGATGTTGTCCTTGTGATGAACTTTCTCAATCTTTACTTCAACTGACTGACCGTAGTGATCAGACAGCGCTGTTTGGATAACTTTCCCACAGCTTTTAGGGTCTGTGTCGAGAAAGTTTTTGACGAAAATGCAATTAATGAGAGATTTTGATTGTTTAGTAACCCGAGTCCCTTCAAATATTGTTTGTTCATAGTTTTGACTATGGAGTATGTCGAGAAACAGCTCACTATTTTTATTTTTATTTAGCAAGTAAATATTGAAATCACTTGTGAGTATAATTTTATATACATACATAATAATACAGGGTGATTGGAATTCGAGTTTAAGCATGGGGATCTCGCTTACTATAATAGCTAGAGTATAGGTTTAAATTTGGCAAAGTTGCAAAATTTTGTGCTCAATAATAATCTGAAGAGAAGTTGGAAGTATCTCAAACGGTATCTGAAAAAATGAGGAAAACCGGGAAATACGATTTTTGAAAATCGTCTATAACTCCTTTGGAGTATGAAATATTTCAAATGCGTAAAAACATTGCCCAAGCAACTTTTTAAGCCAAATCGGATGGTGGTCACAAATTTTTCCTAGGTCGATTTGTTTTTGTTTTATGACAAGTAACAACCAACTTTGTTTTTTCTTATGGCGGCAATTTTCGCTATTTACATTATCAAATAGCATTTATTTTTCTGAATCCACTTATGTATCACACATGGTATTTTACATCTTCTTTCATTGTCAAATTTGAAAAAATACGTTTTTAACAATAACAACCATAAATCAGGTTGGCCGGTCGTTGTAGTTTATGTTGTTTCCATGACAACCGATCAACAAACTAAAAGTTTTGAAAGCATATTACTTGTCAGATTAATAAATTTGTAAAAATGAACTTTAACAACAAAAAAAAAACATGCTGCAAATTTTATATACCGTTCTTTTAAGTGTTGTTATACTTTATCACATGCTTTAAACAAATTTACTTAAATTTCTGTTTAACGTAAAAAATAGTGTTTTTCTGGATTTGTTGGTAATAAAATGGTTTTTCTTACTTTCATCTGAAACCCTTCTGCCATATTATCTACTGGGTTTGGCAAAAGTCCAATATTTCCCTAAGTTTCTGTCCAACGTACAACAATATGTGTGCGAGGGTTGTTTTTCTTCTGGATATGTTTCTGCACATCGTTGACTTGACAATATAGAATTCTTATCCAATGAATAAAAAATTCGCAGCATATCGCGTTTTTCTTCGTTATTAAAGTTCATTTTTACGAATTTATTAATGTAACAAGGCTTTCAAAACTTTTAGTTTGTTGATTGGTTGTTATGGAAACAACATAGACTTCAACGACCAGCCTACCTGATTTATAATGGTTAGGTATTGTTTAAAACCCTTTTTTTTTAAATTTGACAATGAAAGAAAAAGTAAAATACCATGTGTGATACATCAATGCTTTAAGAAAAATAAATGCTATTTGATTATGTAAATAGCAAAAATTGCGCCCATAAGAAAAAATAAAGTTGATTGTCATAAAACAAAAACGAATCGACCTAGAAAAAATTTGTGACCACCATCCGATTCGGCTTAAAAAGTTGCTTGGGCAATGTTTTTACACATTTAAAATATTTCATACTGCAAAGGAGTTATAGGCGATTTTCAAAAATCGTATTTTCCATTTTTTAATAATTTTCTCGGATACGGTTTGAGATATTTCCAATTTCTCTTTGGATTATTAATAAGCACCAAATTTAGCAACTTTGCCGAATTTAAACCTATATATGCTTAAATTCGAATTTCAATCACCCTGTATATAAAATTGAAGAGGAGAAAAAAATCTATAGAGTAGTGGAATAAAATAAGGGTAGGAACTATTGAAATAAAAATTAGTTAAGTATGTCACTTTAAAGTTTGGCATTTTTTTGTGAACATCCTGTACCACTTAATTCAAATTTCTTATTATCAAAATGTTGCTCTTTAACGGGACTAACATTATTGCTAAAACTTATTTCTTAACTTCAAAAAACGAGGTCGCTGCGATTTTTTAAAGGTAAGCCTGCTTAAGTAAGATTTTTCGGAAAAATAAATTATAACTTTGCAACCCTGTCACAAAATCAAAAAGTGAACAGACATCACTGTAAAGGTTAAAAAATGACATCGAAAAACCTAAAAAGATACAGGGTGTTTCATTTAAAAAATCTTTGTTGTTGTTATAGGTAGCGCAAAAATGGGACACCCTGTATAGCTAAAAATAATTTTACGACGTAGATCGTTTCAAACCAATAATTTTATGTCCTAAAGTTTTTTTTCTATCTGCTACAGGCGTGGCGCTAGGAAAGCCAGACGCACTGTTGCAGGACCCTGTATACATACAGTAAATTACATATTTTTGTCGAAAGTAGCTTAATTTTGACGAAGGTGTCGTCTACGTATCGGAACCGGTTTCGGTTTCAATTTGCTGGAGAGTAGGGCTTGTTCTTCATCTGGGAACATGGAAAAGAACCACTTCAAGATTTTCTAACACACCTGAACAGAGAACATAAAATTTACGATGGAGGAAGAGAAGAATGGCGCGTTACCCTTTCTGGATATACTGGTCAAAAGATAAGCAAACGGAACACTTAGCCACAGCGTTTACCGTAAACCGACCCATACCAACCGATATCTAAATGCTGCATCACATCACCACCCGGCCCAAAAACAATCGGTGATCAACACATTAATACATAGGGCTAAAGAGATATGCACACCAGAAAACATCAAAGAAGAACTGAACATGGTCACGAGAGCCCTGCAAGAAAACGGTTATCAGCGTAAACAAATACTTCGTACCATACAAAAACATGCCACGCCAAAAGAAGGAAAAGAAAAGAAAGAATACATCGCTACGACTTACTTGCCCTACATCAGCGGAGTGACTAACAAAATATCAAAGCTTCTACAAAAACATAAAATCAAAACCGTTTTCAACGCTCCTTTGAAGCTCTCGAATAAATTAAGAAGAACACACGACACAGGACTACACCACGCGGTAATATACAGCATACCTTGCTCCTGTGGAAAAGTATACATAGGACAAACTGGCAGGAGTATACAAACGCGTCTCGAAGAACACGAAGGACAAACAACAAGAAAACAAGTCGATAAATCAGCGGTAGCAGAACACGCCCAGGGTACAGGACACAACATCCTCTTCAGAGAAACAAAACTACTGGCCCGCGCAAACCATTTCTGGCCAAGATTATATCGAGAATCATTGGAAATCATCAAGAACCCAAACAACTACAACAGAGACACAGGCATACAACTCCCAAACATCTGGAAACCAGTCATCACAAAATCACTGAGGCAGAACAAATCCATCAAGCGGAACGCCACGCCTCCACAAGCTGGATATATAAACCCAGCAACATCCCTCACAAATTAGTCGTTTTGAAAAAGACCAAGACACAATGGTCGAAACGTCAACTACTTCTAAATATAGAAGACGCGGTTCCAAACCCGGAAACCAAGATTGTATTATGTATAACGCCCGCGAAAGCCTCAAGAATAAAATAATTTAAATATTGATTAATTATTAATCACGTAACATGTACCATATCATATATTTATTTATTAATACATAGTATAATTGACAGCAATAGAACAGTTAGTACAATTATACAAAACAAACATTGATTAACACATAACGAGTACTATGTCGTATACAATTCAGTATTCAGTAACAGTATCAGCACGAAAATATTATGTTATAAAATACCTGACAGTTAACAATCTAAAGACCTCTACGTCACTACCCTTAGCGGGGAAGCCATAATCTCAGAGAACTTATATGCAGACACGCACATGCACTTTAATGCAAATGATCTCTTTCGTACGCCGAAAAATACTTTTTCGGCCGTTGCTAAGGATAGGGCCGGTAATGCAGTACTTTATGGTTGCTAACGCGTCCGTCAAACAGCTGTTTCTAGTACGATCGCACAAAAAAGAAATTTTATGGGTGGGAACGTAGAACAAAAACGAAATATTTCGATTTCGTTCCGATCAAAAACGAACGATATAATTTTCGTTTTTAGTACCTGCTAGCCTGCTACTTATTCGGTCGTTGCTTAACCAAAGATTTTTTTATGCAAAGTCCAGCACGAGGGCAAAATGAGCACCTATTATTTTAGAAAGGAGATTTAGACTAACATGCACATTGACAACTGGCTAAGCTATTTAATTAATTTAATAAAAACCAGCAACAAATAACAAATATAAACAAGTATAAAGACTTTACCTGTCCATGTTGTCTCATTTTGTGAATATTTGTGAGGGCATGGTTGCTATGATCTGAATTAGATAAACAAAAATGACCTTTCTGAGTCATTAAAGGCGATCCACAGTGTTCACTTGTTGGTGTCTGAGTTGATGCTTCGAACACTACGCTGGTGGATGGAACAGACAGCTGCAGTTCCTCGGTTTCTGAAGTCATTTTCACAGTCTACAAATAAATATATTGTTAGAAAAATTATAATTACAAAACACAATAACTGTTACACATAACTTGGGTTCGGATTATACAGTGCTGCGCAAAAGTATAGAAACACAAATATCTAAAACAGTAAAACACTATAATATATACAGGGTGTGTAAAAATTGGCGGAAACGCTACACGTGGCGATGTTCTTCGTAAAATTCGAAGTCGAAAATCTTAATACAAAAATGTTGTACCATGCTTCCTATAGCCTCAGGAACCATTTAAAGAAAAAAAAATTGGCAACATTGCATACATAGATTTGCGTTTGGACATTTTTTTATCAGCAATAGTTTTTACTTAGGTATTTACAATTTTTGTTCGAACTGAAAGCCTTCAGTTCGTAAACATAGCTGCAAACTTTTAGGTATCGTCTAACACAAACTAGAAATAATTACGAGAAAAACAGAGATGACAGCTAATGACAATGTTGCCATATGTATTATTTTCATTCAAATCAGTGATTTACATATTTTCAACACCAATTTTTGAAAGGAAGAACACAATATCTAGGAAAAAATACTATTCGAAATTTGTTTTTATTCCAAATTGCAGCTTTTTCATTTGCATCATTTGCATCGCTATCTTTTTTGCGCTTTATGGTATACTGGATTTTCTTTTGTTTTTTACGGTTTATTTGCTATGGCAACCAACCAAGTTTTAAATACAACACCCTGTATATTATTACATTTTTGGATTCCTCTTTAAATGTACTTTATAAAATGTGAAAGGTCATATAGGCCTAAAATTAACCGTTTTCGAGTAATTAATTTTTTTCTCGAAAATTTTGAACGTTGTAGTCTTGTAGTACCTACTTTCAACAATTTTCAATATTTAAGAAATGTGTGGTGACAACCGAAATTCTTTTGGAAGTTATGCTTTCTATAACTTCTTACACAATTTTTATTACTTAAAATTTTGAAATTTGTTATACTTTCGATCGCATTCGTTGAATTCTTAAATACTATACCAGGGGTGGCCAAGCTCCTTGATAGTACGAGCCATTTTTCAAAATTTGAAATTTTTCGCGAGCCGCAATTAAATACGTATTTAAAAGGTATGCAAAAAAGGTTTTAAATTTATTTTTTTTACAGATATTATATTTATTGAAAACAAATAAAAGTACAAGATATGTGTATTAAATTTAAATATTAAAAATTAAACACATTTATTTTACTTCTATTGATAATTCTTTGAAATTTGGTGAATAATTGGTGACAGCACTTCTCAGTAATTCTTTGAGATGCTGGTTAATTAATACTGATCGGTCAAAATCGTTTTGGAGTCGGTCGATTACGGACGATTACGCCACTGTTTATGTTCGTTCGCGCAGATTTCGATGAGTCATATCATTCATCATTCTTAACTTGCACGGAAATGAAATTTGTTACAACGTTGTACTTAGTCTTTCATATTTGTTGTCAGTAATTTAAAAGACATTTTGAAACACATACGGAACCATAATAATTTTTTAAAATATAATAGCACAAAAATGAAAAGGAAACTCGGGTACATTTATCGAGAGCCACAAATAATCCTTCAAAGAGCCGCATGTGGCTCGCGAGCCGCAGGTTGGCCACCTCTGTACTATACATTGCTCAAAATTTACGAGAAAAAACTAATAACTCGAAACGGTTAAGTTTAGGCCTATATTACCTTTCACATTTTATAATGTACATTTGTACTTTATACAAATATACTGTAATAATATACAGGGTGTTTTATTTAAAATAACTAGCTTGGTTGCCATAGTAAATAAACCGTGAAAAACAAAACAAAATCGAGTACACCATAAGGCGCAGAAAAATAACGATGCATCTTTTGTAAAAAACATTTTGTTGTTACATCAATATTTTAGAAGATAAAAGCGGTATTTTATACTCTTTAATTTTAATATTTAAATTTACCTTTTTTTATAAACTTTAAAAGTCTATAACTCGATAAACATCGAGTTTTGGACAAGGGTTTATATACAATTTTTTGCTTAAATTGACTCAAGAAGGAATATGCTCCTTAAGTTTGGCCGTTACGTAAGACACAGGCAATACCAAATAAGTGACATATCATGTTTTGCCCATCTCATTTTTTACAGTTTTAAACATATCAATATTTGTCAGTGCCCATAGCCCTTTCTTCTGTAAAATTTTGACTTATCAAATTGTGCCAACTTATGAAAACTCCTTTTTAAAAAACATATCAACTGAAAACTAAAAAATGAAAATTTCGGACATATCAACTTCTGCCATAACACCACTCAAATATATTGTGAAACTAAAATAATCATTATAATATCAAGGTGCCTCAAAACATTTGGAACTAAAAGGCAGAATAAAAAGAGCACTTAAAGATGTTTCTTTAGAGCTTTTGTCAAAATATCAGGGGTTTGGAGCGGAGCGCGGAGCTGGAGCGCGGAGCAGTGGAGTAATGGGTTTTTGCCCGGAGCGGGAGCGGAGCCCGGAGCAAATAATTTTGATTGCTCCACTGCTCCACTTTACTATTATAAACTACATTTTTTTGTAATGAATTATTCTCATGGGTATAGTATTTAATAAAATTATAAATAAACTAAATTTGATTTTTTTGAAGTAAAATTATTACCTATAATGTAACTTTTCTGAATATTAATTTTCATTATTTTGTATTTGAATTTTGAAAAATTTTAAAGAACTTTTTTTCTGTTTTTAACTTTTGAAGATCAATAATTTGTTCATTTATTTAACTTCACTTGTTTCTTAGGGTCAAATATTGTAATTTTTGGTCCATTTCTACATATCTCATAAAATTTTAGCTTTGTTTTAAAAAGCAAATTTTTAAATAAAAAAACTTATTTTATTAATATTTGGAGCGCGGAGCGGAGCGGAAGCGGAGCTGGAGCAGTCATCTTGATGCCGGAGCGGAGCTGGAGCGGAGCAACTAAAAAATTGGACTGCTCCAAACCCCTGCAAAATATATAAAAAAAATGTCATCTAGGTGAAGCCTTTGCATTGAAAATTGTAGTTTGTAAATGAAACTAAGGCCTTATGCACACGGAGCAACTCAAAACAAACGCAACTGGTTTGTGATTGAAATTACTAACCGGTTACAAACTCATTAGTGATGTAGCTCCACACACGGGGCAACTCAGAAGTGATCGAAATCGGTAGTTTCTGTGTGGTCATGGATGGTGGAACATCACAAACTTTGTGGGCTAAAAATCCGTTAGATGGCGATAAGTTTAAGAACCTCTGCTTGCACTGGGTGGAATCTTATTTTGAACAAAACTGACTTAAAAATTCGGTTAAAACATTCTTAAGCCCGTGTGACACGGTATAGTTTTCTATATAGAAATCTGTACCAAATACTATACAGAAAATCTTATATCGTGTCATACAGGTTTTTCGTACAAAATTCTGTATAGTTTCTTGCACAGAAAATAGTATACGACTTTTCCTATTTCCATATAAGTTTTGATATAGAAAGTGCGTGCTACAGAAGCGCATTTAGTTCGTGAATAATAGCGGCTGATTTTGAACATCTGCAGCTAAAGGAAATAAAAGCAATAGAAATTCCTGGTAACAGTTAATTCTTGGTAATCCGAAGTAGGATGATGTTATTGTTTAAAATGGCAATTATAAGGGATAAATACCTTGTTTTAGAGGGAGTGCATACAGGTAGAAGTACAGATTACAAAGAAATAATTGATAGGGGTGGTAGTGGCATATGGCTCGAATGAGAATGCGGCAGAAGAGGATAACAGTAGTGGTATACTACGGTTCCTGCGACAGTTCGATTGCATGTCCATCCGGAGCTTAATATGATCGATGTTTAAAGGTCGCGAAGAAGTCTTTCAAGGTCGTCGACAATGACCAGAGGGTGGTTGCTGAAGGAGTCTTTGAAATGTTTGAGGGCGTGGTTTTAGGGGTTGCCGAAGAAGTCTTTCAAGGTTGTCGACAATGACCAGAGGGTGGTTGCTGAATGAGTCTTTGAAATGTTTCAGCAACCACCCTCTGGTCATTGTCGACGACCTTGAAAGACTTCTTCAGCAACCCCAAAAAACACACCCTCAAACATTGCAAAGACTCCTTCAGCAACCACCCTCTGGTCATTGTCGACGACCTTGAAAGACTTCTTCGCGACCTTGAAACATCGATCATAGTAAGCTCCGGATGAATATGCCATCGAACTGTCGCAGGAACCGTAGTATACCACTACTCTTATCCTCTTCTGCCGCATTCTCATTCGAGCCATATGCCACTACCACCCCTATCAATTCTTTCTTTGTAATCTGTACTTCTACCATCAATACTCAAAACCCAAAACTAAAAACCCAAAACTCGCATTCTGTTTGGGTCTTATCTGTGTTTATACTGTTTAGGCGCATGTGCATGGTTAGTAAATTGTATATAAAATATGTCTCCCTGTCACACACAGTTTCAAACGTTTGGAATTCTATATTGAAATCTGTACAAGAAAAACAATACAAGATATTCTTCCCGCTGATGCAATCGGCCGAACAAGCAACTGGTTGGTGATTCAAGTCCAAAACGAGTTGACAGGTTGAGTTGCCTACAACTCATTGCCAACGCGTTGCCGACTGGTTTGTAACGAGTTGCCCCGTCTGCAGTGTCCCATTCAATTACACAGGTTGCAACTCATTGCAGACCGGTTGGTGATTTGCGTCGGTGTTTGTTTTGAGTTGCTCCGTGTGCAGAGGGCCTAACAGATATGCTTTTCAACAATCTGGAGCATCTCCGAACCAGTGGTATGCGGTTACTAAGGAAGAAATATAAATTTTTTGGGCCATAAAAATACTACAAGGCATAAGAAAACCAGCTGAAAGACTGTACTGGTCAACAGCTTAACATTTTCAAACGCCTGTTTTTCCAAAGCTTTTATCCATGCTGTAGTCGTACAATGTAGTCGTACTATTATTTGTTCAACTTTATTACTTTTATATACAAACACAAATGCACTTTCAATGAGTTACTGAAAAAACACACTTCACTATTTTCTTATTTTTTATTTCATGACATCCTTTTTCTAAGATGCGTCGTCATGATACTGTTGTCATACCTAACGCCGTCTTCATGACGTACTGCTACAGCTTCACGACTGCTACAGCTTCGGCCATCCTGATAGATAGAACGTTTCGGCCGTCAAGAATATGTTTGTGTCCACCAGCTGGACTATTCTTCACGACTGCTACAATGCATCGTTATTGTGCAATAAATAAGTAGGTACCTGCATTTCTCCAACAATGAGGATACGACCCTGAGGCATCCAAATTACAAGCTGAATAAAATTTGGCCTGTATTTTATGACATATACAAAAAGTGTGCCTACTTCGTTATATACAGGGTTCTCGTTTTTCGAGGGCCACTATGGGGATCTCGTAAACGGTAAGAGTTACGACTTCGGGTAAATTAGGGCAAAGTTGTATATTTAGGTGCTTAATAATTTGACGCAAACAGAACTTATCTGGCTTATTTAGTTTTTGAGATATAGGGGAAAAAGTAAAAAAATGGATTTTTGTTTTTTGACCGTAACTTTCTCATTTGATGTCGAATTTCATTTCTGTAAAAACTTTTTCATGGCCACTTTTTGCAAGGAATCAGAATCCCCATTTATATTTTCCGTGCGACGTTTCGTTTTTTTAAAACCATCATCAGGTAATTTTTTTCTAATGGATGCTATATCTGATTTTAACGCCAATTTGTAGAGCATTTTTTTCTGAATTCGACAATGTATAACGCTTGGCACATTTTTTAAAGAATTGTTGTTAAAAATGGCAAAAACAAATATTTTATTTAAAACAAATCCTAATCGGCATGGTAAATAATTGTCTTTGTCCCTTTTTCCTTGTAAGCACGTAAGTAAACCGCATGAAATTAATATTAAAGGGATTTAATTAAAAACATAGGTTATAAAATGTTAGGAATGCATTAACATTGTTCACTTATTAGCAAATATTTTTAGAATATTTTCTTGGGTTAAGTAATAAATTTCTCTAAAATGTGTATTTCATCCTTATTTGGCATACAATTATTTGCCTTTTATCTGCGTTAATGACTTCTAATAAGCAAAAAGCGTAAACAGATTTCTGGACGTTTTTTGTAATCTATGAACACATATTATTTGATTACGAAAATTTTGTTGAAAAAAGAGATCGAGGATGCGCGGTCCCTTTTTTGATACCTCTTATAGTTACCGAGATTCCCTATTAAAACATCGAAATTTGCCCACCCTGCAGGTTGGACCAAATTCGAATGTTTTACGGGGTATCTCGGTTACCGTAATAGATAGCGAAAATCTGATTTCGGTCTCTTGGACTATTTTTTTGAGAAAGTAACGCCTATGCAATCAGATTTTTTCTATCGGATTCCATTTTGGCACGACAGACGAAAAATGAAATTTCATCATTTTTGAAAGTTTGCTGTAACTTCTTTATTTATTAAATTAGAACAAACTGTTGTAAAGGTTTTTTATACAGATTTTTATGCTTAATTTAAAAAACAAAAGTAATTTTTTCTAAGCCTCCTTGACTTTCGAGATATGGAGTAAACTTACATTTTTTTAAATGGAAACCCTAGTTGGCCATGACTTTATGTGAAAGAGTATTTTTTTAGCTTTTCAAAAATATATAGTGTTATATATTTGTTGCAAAAAATAACCAAGATATGGCCAATTTTGTAAAAATTCGATCATCAAAGTTAGCCATGATTTCGTAAACAAGTGATGTTTGCAATTATTAAACAACTAAACGTCATTGCCAAGTAAATTCTGAAACAACCGCTACGTTTTTATCACTTACACAGTAATATTCTAACATATTAAACTTTTCAAAGAGTTCAAATTTAGCCATGTTCACAATACCACAAGAAACAGTTATAAAATACAAAATAATATACGGATTTGCTTAAAAGTTAAAAAACTTACTTCTAAATGACGTTGAGTTGTTTAATAATTGCAAATATCAGTTGTTTACGAAATCATGGCTAACTTTGATGATCGAATTTTTACAAAATTGGCCATATCTTGGTTATTTTTTGCAACAAATATATAACACTATATATTTTTGAAAAGCTAAAAAAATACTCTTTCACATAAAGTCATGGCCAACTAGGGTTTCCATTTAGAAAAATGTAAGTTTACTCCATATCTCGAAAGTCAAGTTAGCTATGAAAAAATTATTTTTGTTTTTTCATTAAGCATAAAAATCTGTATAAAAAACCTTAATAACATTTTGTTCTAATTTAATAAATAAAGAAGTTATAACAAATTTTCAAAAATGATGAAATTTCATTTTTCATCTGTAGTGCCAAAATGGAATTCGATAGAAAAAATCTGATTGCATAGGCGTTACTTTCTCAAAAAAATAGTCCAAGAGACCGAAATCAGATTTTCGCTATCTATTACGGTAACCGAGATAACCCGTAAAACATTCGAATTTGGTCCACCCTGTACTGGCAACGATGGTGTACCAAAAATACGAGCTTAGTTAATGTAGATAATTTAATACGATCAATCTAATTTAAGTCATGGGACCAAACAAGTTTTGTACTGTTAATTCGTATGTTCATTTCATTTGTATCCTTATTAGTAGTTAGTTGTAGTCCTTTGCAATAGTTAATTACCACAATTAATCATTCGTGTGGTGTACCTTAATTGCAGATGATTATCTCTGTTTTGATTACGGCGTAAAAGCGTGACAAACGAAATAATCTAGCAGGTTGTTAAACTCGCCATAAAACAAGCGTAAAACATAGTAGAAGTCATAAATAATGCGGATTTAACGCAACTACCCGGAGCAATAAACGAGATATTAAAAGTTCTTATACTCGAATATTTGAAATATGATTTATTAACAAGTTCGTTCTTACGTTCATTCCACGACAGTAAGAAAATTTTGCACAATTTACATTGAAAAGCAATCTATGCATGAACTGGTTTATTCGCATGCGTGAACTATGTACCTACTAATAATTGTATTGGCGAGTATTAGCCGTTGTTGGAACGCTTTTACGACTAACCTAACGTAAATGATATTTGTGTTTATTGGCTTCATCGCAAGGGTAAACACCATAAGAATCCAGTACTAAATGGGGTTGGGAGGGCGATGCATAGCTACCAGAGCTTACGTTAGCTATGAACAGCGCATGCGTGTAAAAATCCAAGCGCTAGTAGGGGAAAGTACCCATGAATGGGTCAATTTTCTTAATTGTTGACAAATTTTTCAGTAATAGCTCAGATGAATATGCTGTGTTACCCCAGTAACGTTAACAAATTTTTATAAATAGAAATATATTTTGAGTGCGATGTCCCAATATGGGAACACTTGTTCCTAGAGTGGGACATGCGAAATCAATGAATGGGACGCCACATATAATTTTTATTTATTATATAGTAAACAACTTGAAATGTTATAAACATAAATGCAAGATGAGATAATATAAAATATACAGGGTGGTGCTTTTTTCGATGCTCACCATTGCTATCTTGGAAACGGTAAGATATACAAGGTCGGTTAAATTAGAGAAAAGTTGCACATTTTTATGACGATTAAGAATCTGAAAAGAAATCCTGGATATTTTGATTGGTTTTTGATTTATTACAAAAAAACTGAAAAATGTGATTTTAGAAAAATATTATTATCTTCCCTACCATTGACGCTATTTCATTTAAACTTGGTAACTTTATGTTTTTGACCGTCCTGGGTTTGATGACGTCAACAGAAATTTTCTAAGCCTTCTAGATTTCAAGTTGCGATAGTCAACTTTTTTATTTCTTATGGCCGCCATATTGGATTTTTACACCATCAGACAGATAAAAAAATTAGCTTTTCAGATTGGTAACCAACATCCCTTTTTTCTTTCAAAAAACTTGTTGAAATTTGAAAATTTGCATAAATAATCTATAAAATCATGAGTGTTCTGAAAAACAATTGAAATTATAATATAAATAAAAGTGACCCAACATTTTATAGGTCTAATAAAATAACGAAATGACAATAAATTTAAAACACCAGATAAATAATTATTTAAATTGTTTAAAATGCGTGCCGTTATGTATGAAGTAGTGGTTAGTCCTCAAATTCATTTCGTCCACTGCCTTTAGGATAGTTTGTCTCGAAATAGAGTTGAAAATATTTTTGATTTTATAGCGAAGAAGTTCAATATTTTCCGTTAAAGTTGCATAAACAACATCAATGTAAAAGTAATCCATAGGCGTTAAACATGGCGATCGCGGAGGCCAATGAACAGGACCAAACGTACCAAGTCATGAATTTTGAAAGCGTACATCTAAATTAATATCGTTTTACAATGTGGGCGTTGTGAGGACCAGCTCCTTCTTGCTGAAACTACTGATAATTTTGTATTGTTAATAATGGCAATTCGCCTAACATATCTAAATATGTTTCCAACAATCTTAATTTCGTTATCATTAAACCAATAAAATGTTCTGCAGCTTTTATTTATATCATAGTTTCAATTGTTTTCCAGAGCATTCTCGATTTTATGAATTATTTACACAAATTTTCAAATTTAAACAAGTTTTTTGAAAGAAGAAAGGTATGTTGGTTACCAATTTGAAAAGCTAATTTTTTTGTCTGTCTGATGGTGTAAAAATCCAATATGGCGGCCATAAGAAATAAAAAAGTTGACTATCGCAACTTGAAATCTAGAAGGCTTAGAAAATTTCTGTTGACGTCATCAAACTCAGGACGGTCAAAAACATAAAGTTACCAAGTTTAAATGAAATAGCTTCAATGGTAGGGAAGATACTAATATTTTTGTAAAATCACATTTTTCAGTTTTTTTGTAATAAATCAAAAACGAATCAAAATATCCAAGATTTCTTTTCAGACTCTTAATCGTCATAAAAATGAGCAACTTTTCTCTAATTTAACCGACCTTGTATATCTTACCGTTTCCAAGATAGCAATGGTGAGCATCGAAAAAAGCACCACCCTGTATAAGATAACATAAAAGACAGCGTTTTTTAAAACTTTACAACATTATAAATAATATTAAAGAATTTTTCCAATGTCTTTTTCTAAATATAAAAAAATTTATAAGCCATTTTCTACCTGCTTTTTTATTTTCTTCTCACTTTTTCGGAAGATTAATTTTTTAAAGCTACATGCTACAGCAAACTGATATGCTAGTTCTCTGGCTTGCAGTGTAGTTAATCCGTGACACATTTTTGAAGCAGACTGAAAATATTCGGATAATGCTGTTTCCTCATTTTTTGAAAATATTCTGCGATTTCCAATATTTGGATCGTGTTTAAAAGTGTGGGTTCTCGTTTTGCTTTATTAACAGCTCTATGTAAAGAAGATTTAGAAATACCTGTGCATTTTGCAACTTCCCGAATAGAAACCTTATTTTTAATTATTTCACGTACCGCCGATTCCATTGCGTTGAAGAAACGCGGATCCTTTTCTGTTTTTCCATTTTATCCTTTAAAGTTTAAATTATGCAAAAAATATCTAAATATTTATAACAAAAACTGTTTTAGAGTAAGAATATATAAATTCTTTAAATAAAAAAAGTTATCCTTGTTTGCGACGTGTCCCAATTAAGGATCAGTAATATGTTCCATTCAGAGGATAGGGACATTTTGTCAAACATAACTTTACTGACACTTAACCTAAAAGCTAATTGACTTGAAGTTTTGTTATTTAATAGGTATAATATGCATGTACTTAAATAAGTTGTTGGAGTTACCGAATTTCATTAAACTTTTCCAAGATATCATTGAGTTCACAAACAACAATATTTACTTTTTAGTTACACAATTTTAATTCTGATATTACACGATTGTATATCAACATGAGAACTTCGAAATGGGGTAGTACATTAGGTACGCGATCTACCATCTATTGGTGAAAGCACGTACTTAAAGATTTGTGTTTAACTATAGTGTATTAAGAATGTCCCATCCAAGGACTGTCCCATTCTAGGGTACTTTCCCCTACATGCCTTCATTCACGTAATGTTTTGACCGTACAGGGTGGCCTATTTTCGATGCCTATACAGGGTATCTCGGTTATTATCAGAGATAGAAAAAAAACTAAGTACGTAGTCTCGATTTATTTTTTCAAGACAAATTCATTGCCGTAAACAGATTTTTGATATCTTTATTAATTTTCGAAATATAGCAAAAAACCGATTTTGGGCACTTTTCAAAAATGTTTAATATCTCGCTTAAACGAAAAGTTAGAGAAAACGTTTAGAATAATTTTTTTGCATGTTTTTAAAGTTTTTTTTTAATCTTTTCGTTGAAGCGCGATATTTAACAATTTTGAAGAATGCCAATAATGATGTTGGCTATATTTCGAGTATTAAAAAAGATAACAAAAATGTTAAATATCTCGCTTAAACGAAAAAATAGAGAAAAACTTCAAGGACATTTTCTGCATGGTTTTTTTCCTTATTAATAAGTTGGCGATGTTAATTTTTTTTTACTCATACAAATATTGATATAGTTCACCTAACTTTCTTATTTTAAATGGCAACCATAGTTGGCTTTGACATGAATCGAAAGTTTATTTTTGCACTTTTCAAAAATTCGACTTAGTAACTTCATTTGGTGCTCGTTAATGATCCGAAAAGAAATTTGAAATATCTAATAGGCTATTTACGAGTATTGCTTATAACATGATTTATAATTCCAAAAAAGTTATGTTGTTTTGAATGTTATACACTTTTTTGTTTTAATGTAAATATGTTTGTTAATTACAAAATAATATTGATAAATGAATGAAAAAACTGTATTTTTCCTCTTTATTCTAATATTTTTAATTATTTTCTGTCCAAGTTTCGTAAATGATTCTACAAATTTCGATGTACGATATAGTTCTACAAAATGAAGTAAGTATATTTCACCAATATTTACAAAAACAATTAATAAAATCGTGTGCTAAGATGAGAGTTCAAAAATGTTTAAGTTTCTGTCGCCCAGTTGACCGTCGCCCAGTTGACCGTCGCCCAGTTGACCGTCGCCCAGTTGACCGTCGCCCAGTTGACCATCGCCCAGTTGACCGTCGCCCAGTTGGCGTCGCCCAGTTGACTGTGTCCGAGATTTTAGGTTCCCTGTTGCTGTCCCCTTTTTTATTGTAGTTGCATCTTTGTCATTCTTTCCTATAAACACATATTTGTGCGAGTAGTTTGTTCTACTTATGATGTACAACTTTATCAACAAATCGTTTGTTGATTGACGAAACTCAAATGCTGGCGTTGTAGGACCCAAGTTATGACCGTAATATTTTAACGTTAATGTTTTACTAAAGTTGAAATCCTCATAACTTGGCCCTTTTGAAGTGTTACATGTTTTAGTAACTGATGCATCAGCATTTGTTGCAATGTTATTCATTTAAAAGTAAATGAAATAACATTGAAGTAACATAAAATAATTGATCTCACACTATATTTCGACAATTTAAAAAAAAATAAAAAATCTGTTTACGGCAATGAGTTCCTCTCGGGAAAAGAAATCGAGACTTGATATAATAACCGAGATACCCTGTATGGGTATTGAAAATAGGCCACCCTGTACACTATCTAGTTCATGTATTAATTATGTAACAGGTAAAACAGCCGACTAAACCGTCCGGTGGACTATCAGAAACTGTGATGGAACTGTTAAAGATGCTACAATGAAATTTGGTATCTAAGTATTATCGTATTCTTCAGATTCGATGAAAATACTAAGGTTGCAATAAGACTTCCGGTTCAACCGGAAACGCACTCAAATTTTGAAATTTTAAATAGAACACCCTGTATATCTCCTTAAACTTTACTTTAAAAAATGTATGAAGTAATATGGGTCTAAAGTCAATCGTTTTCGTAAAATTTACATTTTTATGAAAATTTTCTGCTGATAGTTGTCTATTATAAGCTTCCTTACCTCTTTTCTTTGTGTCTATTTGCGCTTTACTATTTATTCTTTATTTATTAAGAGTTGTGTGGTTCCCTCTTTCAAACTATCCAAGTTATATACAGGGTGTTTCTTAAGTATTGCAAAAAAATTTGGGAGGTGATTCCTTATCAAAAATTAAGGGGTCTTTCATATAATAATTTTTCCTAGACGCAGTGGCGCGCCGACACAGTGTGCGGTGCACACAGGCGCCAGGATAGTAAAGGCGCCAAAAAAATGTCAGCCCACGAACAAAAATTTAAAAAAAAATTATTATTCATTAAGTTAAATGTGCAATATTAAAATGAATTACATTTTTATTAAATTTTATTTTATTCAGAGCCTAGTTTATAACGGTAAAATTTTCGTAATAGGTCTGTTTTCGCCAGTAGTCGGCTTACGATCGTAAACACACGATTGATGTCATCCAATCGGTTGTAAGGGCGAGTATAATGCAAACCTAACCTAACATTTTTCAGTTGTTTAGAGAAATAAGTAACTTGCATGAGTATGCATAGTTTTTATTATATGTCATGGGGCGGCAAAACACCAAGTGGCGACGTGTTTTTTTTTTGAGTTAACTTTTTGGTACAAAAATCTGGATATAGGCGACAACTAAAGTTCTGCACACCGGCGCCGGACGCTGCTGGTGCGCCACTGCCTAGACGCCTCCTTTCGGAGTTACACCCCCCTAAAGGGGAGCGGTAAAATTAGGTTTTATTTTATTTCTCAAATTTTGCTATATGTAGGAGAATGATATGTGACAAATGCTTTATACTTATTAAAAGGTTTCCCATAGCAATATTTTTAATCATCTCCCACCTTCACAGGGCGCTGAAAAGTGCGACGCCTGGTGGTTGTTTTATTAGAACTTTTTGTTGGGTAATAATTTTGCAATTAAACAATTTTTATTTCTTAATTTTTCTCGTAAAACCTACCGTTTTTGAGTAAAAAATAAAATAAGTAAACATGAACCATCAAATATTTTAAAATAAAAATAATTTAAATTGAGCAATATAATGTTTATAGAAAACCTATTTTTTAGTTCTATTTTATAAATTAATAAAGAAGTTACAGTACATTTTCAAAAACGATAATATTTCATTTTTCGTCTGTAGAGCCAAAACGGAAAGTGATATAAGAAATCCGATAACACAGTCGTGTTTATTTAAAAAAAATAATAACCCATGGGATTTTCGCTAACCGAGATACCCCGGAAAACGCTCGGATTTGGATCATTCTATAGTAGATTGTCATTCATATTTATTGATAATTAAACATTAGGGCCTATAATGGTTTGCATGTAATTAAAATAACGAATATTTCCAAATTATACAGGTCGAGTCATGACGGACGCCACGGAGTTTTATGGCGAAACGGTTTATATTTTAAAAATTCTGTCGCCATCAAATTATGTCAGTCAATAAGGGCTACATTTTAAAAATATTTTTAAACATACAGGGTGCTCCAAAAAAAGAGTGGCATATCAAAGTTATACTTTTTCTTATGGAACACCCTGTATATTTTTACATTTTTAAATTCCTCTTAAGGTTTACTTTAAAAAACGTAGGAGGTTATATGGGTCTTAAGTCAACCGTTTTCGTGAAAATTGCATTTTCATGAAAATGCAGTACCTACTTTCAAAAATTTTCAACATTTAAAAACTTTAAGAGGTCTGAAGAAATTCGCTTGAAAATTAGATTGACAATAGGTTATTTAACACTTTGCACCACCTACATTTTTAAAATAATATACAGGGCGTTTTTTACGCTTGGTCAAACTTGTGAAAATTTAAACATCGATAACTCTTTTTTTTTTAATACAACACCCTATATTTTTTTACACAGTCTTATACAAAATTTGATTGTCTTTCGAAAACATTAGCGCCGTTTTTCACCTAAAATTGATATTTTCCGAGATACCGCCATTTTATTGTTAGTTATTAGGGCAAAGTAATATTTTTAAGTAGGCTATGAAGGTAAGACAGCGGTAATTTGAAAGAATTTAAAAAAAACTTATAATTTTATCTTTTTCCACATATTTTTTACATATTTTTATAATGAAGTTGTAGTTTTACCATTCTTATGATTAAATAGAGGTTTCTTAAAATTATTTATACATTTATTTATTGAACCAGTGTTGTAAGATAATTACTAAATCCTATAAACCATTTTTTTGTATGTTTATGCTATGACACTTAGTTCTACCAAAAACAATACCAACCAGGTTTTTTAAAATGTAAAATTAGACAAGCCAGTATTATTTTTTTTAAATCAGCGTTGTGTTCGCGTGCCCAATACATTATCAATGGGTTTTTAGGACTTGGGAAACGATGAAACTCAATTATATGAAAAATGTTGTGGCCCTGATAAGAGACCTCTATTTAAACGTAAGTATATGGTAAAACTACAACTTTCTTTTAAAAAAAATTTCAAAAATGTGTAGACAATCGATAAACTTCTTGTTTTTTTCTTTCAATTGTTCAAATTACCGCCGTGTACCTTCATAGCTTACTTGAAAATATTACTTTTCCCTAATAATTAAAATCGCGATATCTCAGAAAATAGCAATTTTAGGTGAAAAACAGACTTTATATTTTCGAAAGAGAATTAAATTTCCTATAAGACTGTGTAAAAAAATATAGGGTGTTGTGTTTAAGAAAAATTAGTTATCGATGTTTAAAGTTTCACAAGTTTGACCAAACGTGAAAAACGCCCTGTATATTTTAAAAATGTAGGTGGTGCAAAGTGTTACATAATCTATTGTCAATCTTATTTCCAAGCGAATTTCTTCAGACTTCTTAAAGTTTTTAAATGTTGAAAATTTTTGAAAGTAGGTACTGCATTTTCATGAAAACGCAATTTTCACGAAAACGGTTGACTTTAGACCCATATAACCCAATTTTTGAAGTAACTTTAAAGAGGAATCCAAAAATGTAAAAATAAAGGGTGTTCCATAAGAAAAAGTGTAACTTTGATATGCCACTCTTTTTGGAGTTTGGTTTAAAAATATTTTTAAAATGTAGCCGTTATTGAACGACATAATCTAATGGCGACAGAAGTTTGAAAATATAAACCATTTCGCCATAAAACCCCGAGGCGTCCGTCCAGTGGCGTAGCTAGAGTTTGTGCCGCCCGGGGCGGTCCCTGAATTTGCCGCCGTCACTAACTTTTTCCAAAACCAAGCAGAGATCGACAGAAAATGTTGGGGGGGTTAAAAAAATGCACCGCAGGCGAATTTTTTTAAATTTTAGACGTTCAAACGTGTTTTAATGCAAAGCTAGATAATGTAGAATACTTAACCATCTTCCAAAATTACAGTTTTACAGTAGAACCTCTTCTGATTTTTATTTTCTTTAATCAGATCGCCCCCACTAACACGATCTTATTTTTAATAAGGGTGAAAAATTCCTGTTACAATAGAGTTTAAAACTGCATGGAATTTAATGCCTAAAATAAATGAATTGTTTCATAATTTTATTGAATGGTTGGCACCGTATAATACATTTTATTAGGTACTTGGAATTTCTGTCGTTAGAAGGGGGCAGGTTTTCAGTGAAGCAAGGTCAAGTAGCCCGTTTTATCCTCTGACTTCGATAAGAATTCCTTTTTTAAAAATTAATTTTTATGAATTTAATAGCGCCAGTGCCGGTACTGATTATTATATCTACTATTCCTTCATTACCCCGAGAATTTCATTTTTACCCCATTTGAGTAGACTAAAAGTGCCGCCCCAAAAAATGTGCCGCCCGGGGCGGACCGCCCTCTCCGCCCCCCCCCCTTGCTACGCTACTGCGTCCGTCGTGACACCCTGTATAATAAAACATTGTTATCGTCATACCGTCAACACAGGGCCGTTTCTGGCGGGGGGCGAAAGCGTGCCCCGCACGTGGGCGGCCGATTTAGAGGGCGGCCAAATGCCGCCCTTGCAATTTTTAATGTTTCACAAGAATTGAAAATAAAATATTAGTTTTAAAAATAGTATGTAAAAATGATCAAGGATTAAAGATTTCAATTCCATACTACTATTAAAAAAAAATTGTAAAAACGTGTAATTCACTCTCCAGTTTGCTTATTCGGTAATTTCGACTTGAGAGTGAAGATTGCGATTAAATTTATGTACTCAATCAGCGGTTGTATACCGTATCGTAGCAATGTAGATAGCAATGCAATTGGCAATGAGACAAGTTAGTGCCAAGAGCGCAAGAGATGGCGCTGAAAATCCCTCTTACTCATAATGACAAATTTACAGTCATTCAAACAGTTTGCAACTAATGAGAAAAATTTTTATTATTGATTTCTCAGAAAATATTATTCTTGAGAAAAGTTGGTGCATGGTCTAAAACTAATTTATTATAAGATGAAAAAAATTTCAATAAAAAGTCATGGAACACTAGATTATAACGATTTTTGAAATATTCGCAGGAGTAAAGTGCCCCTATTTTGGGAGATATAAAAAAAAATTATGGGAAAAAGATTTAAATTTTGAAGGTCAAATTCTAATTTTTATTTTTTAAGAAATTTTTAACATTCAAAAAGTGCAACAAATGGAAAAGTTTTTATCTAGTGTTCCATGACTTTTTATTGAAATTTTTTTCATCTTATAATAAATTAGTTTTAGACCATGCACCAACTTTTATCAAAAATAATATTTTCTGAGAAATCAATAATAAAAATGTTTTCCATTTGTTGCAGACTTTTTGAATGACGCTGTAATGATACATGTTGTTAAATATAATACTTGCAACGACAATTATTTATTTTTTTATTTCAATTTTTTTTGTTTACCGGGGCGGCGAAACGTACGTTAGCACGCGGGCGGCCAAGTACTCAGAAACGGCACTGCGTCAACATTAATATTATATCGATAATAAATTTATATCGATGTTTACCGAGATATCGCCAAGGCCTACTGTTCAACCTTTCTTTGTGGTTGCTTAAAAAGAAGCAAAGATTACAGAAAAAAAAAACTTTTCAAGGACAATTTTGTTTACAAAACAATATGTCAACACTAATTTACAAGCGAAACTGTAAAAGGCAAATCTGCGCAACACGTCGCCAATAAATTGCACGAAGTAGTAAAAAAACAACTCACCTTTAGATTTTCGATTCAGTAAAACAGCCTTCCAGTATATTCTTCCTCCCACACTCGACACTATTGTTGATAACTATGAACTGAAACATGCTTCAGGTTTCACGCACGCTTTTCATAATCCTGCGCGTCCCACGAGAAAGTGCCGTCGATTCGTCGCTAATTTACGCCGCGATAGACGGAGACGTATCGCAATTTAGTTCTATCATTTTGTTGAAATTTACTGTAGGGTCAAAGCCCCTTACGCAGTTTTACCAACACAACGCCGGGATATTCGGTTTGCATAGTACTAGGCGCATTGGGGGTTGGTATCGTTATTGATCCCTTACGCCGGCCAAGTCGCCAGGAAGTTGACGTGAAGTCCCTCATAACAGTGTTACAACCTATAAATATGATGTGTTGTTGTTTACACTCGATGAATTGAATTACAAATTGGTCTCAGTCGATGTATTCGAGATAAGTGTGTTGTTTTTAGCTTTTAAATAAAGGTGACTGTGAATTCCTTGTTTATCCTTTCGTTGCTTGTAAAATACTTCACATTGACATTTTCTTTAATTATTAATTGCACAGTGTTGTACAGGGTGATCCAAATTTTATGGGACTACATGGGTATTTAATATTCAAGATAGAAAAACGATTGAACTTCCAAAAATTTGCAGTTTTTTGAGACAAGCTCAGAACCGTTTTCAAAAATATTCTATTTTCCGGTTTTTGAGTTATTAGAAGAAAAGTGCCGTTTTGTCGTATTTATAATGTGTCTTATCGTTGTAATAACAAAAAAAATGTACGAAGATAATTTTTAGATATTGTTATGTAAAATTCAATGATACTAAAAAAAATGTTACGCCCGCCGTTAAAAAGTTATGACACAACTTACCTTTTTTTAAATGGAAACTTTAGTTGGTCATGATCTATTTTAATTCCTAATTTTTTTCTCATTCCAAATACACAGGGTGTTTCACTTTTCCATGGGACACTATTGCCAGGGGCGGACTGGGTGCATAAAACTGACCGGGCAATTTCTCCAAAATCGGCCCACATAGGTAAAATAAACTTTCGCGATATCGTTTTTATGGCATTGTTTTTGCCTCCCTCCCCGCGTTTTCGAGATTAAATTTGCTTAAAGGTTGCCAGTAAGTTATTGGATTCGCATAAGAAAATCAGGTATAAAAAATGTACTCTAACTTACGCTCTAACACCATTTTTGGTATTTTCAAAAATGTTAAATGTCTCGCTTAAACGACAAGATAGAGAAAAACTTTAAGGACATTTTTTGCATGGTTTTTTGTCCTTAATAAGATAGCGGTTCATACAAATATTGATATATTACGCCTAACTTTCTTATATTAAATGGCAACCATAGTTGGCTTTGACATCAAACGAAAGTTTATTATTTACGCTATTCAAAAATATATAATTTGCTTATGGTTGCTATTTAAAATAAAAAAGTAGGGTGTAATATATCGGTATTTATATGATTAAAAACAATTTGAATATCGCCATTCAGCAAGAAAATCTCCATATGACAGTGTTTTGTTTTTTTCATTTTTTTGCGACGTTGCCAATTTATCTTAAAAAATCTTTGAATTTCCAGAAAAACAGGGTACAATACTTGTCAAGAGCACAACGTTATGAATAATAATTGGCAAATGATATTTTGCACATACAAAGTCAAAAGGTGTAGTCACAGTCTAAATACATCAAAATTAATTTATATTATACAGGGTGTTTCTTATAGATGTGCCAACTTCCCAATTTTCAAACATCAATAACTTTATTTTTTCAAATGGAACACCCTGTATATTATTACGTCATTTTGTTGCATTTTTGTTTTTCTTCAACTTTTCTTAATACTTAGCTATACCTAAAATGAATATTTTCTGAGATATTTACATTTTACTTATTCTTATAAGCGTTGTGTAGGAATTTCCTAGTTTTCTCGGAGTAGGCCCCGACTTTGACAATAGAAACAATAATTTCTGTAGTAACAAATGTCAGAGTTAATTGGTGTCAATTGTTAAACCCCCTGTATACTTGAAACTAATTTTTAAACATGCACGTGTAGAAATACTACTAAGTTTCATTAAAAACTTTTTTTTATTAAGTTGACATTAAGGGCAATAATGGACTTTATCGCACTAATGGCGCACCCTGTATACACTATGAAAATAAATTTTTATAATTTTCTAATCATAATTTGTGTCCTTCACCTAACAGTAGACAGACTAAGAACTAAACAATTAAATAAATAAGTTAATTGTGATGTGTTACTCGACTAAGTCGAACCTTTCTTTCCAGTACATTATCAAAGAATAATACATCGGGACATAAAACCAGCAAATTTATTACTTAGTGAATCTGGAAGAGTTCAAATCGCTGACTTGGGAGTGTGCAACGAATTCGACGGACCCGACGCCTATTTGTCCACCACAGTTGGTACTCCTGCCTTTACAGCACCCGAAGCACTAGGTGAAAATAGAGACTCGTTCAGTGGCAAGGTAATGAATAATGTAATATGTATATTAAACACGATTCAACAAAATGTGTTTGATTGAATTTTTTAAATGGTTTTTAGGAACAAAATTTTACAGTTTTAGGACATTACTTTTTTATTAACGGCCCAGGTTAATTTGCATCTATCCGTTTTTAGATATCAAGCAAATGTTGTGTCGGATTGATGGAGCGTGTAGGCAATAAGGCAATATCCCAGTGTATACTGGCTTCATTATATCATTATATCATCAAAAGCTATAATAATGTTTATACAGTGTTCATCACTTAAAACTTAAATCTATGCCCTAATTCTAGTGGTTTAAACCTTTTAAGTCTGCGTTTACACTCACGATCACTCATGAGCCTCCGCACTAGACTGTTTGCGTGCACTGCAATCCTATTACTGCATTTACACTAAGGTTGCTCAATTCTTCTTTAACTGTTGGTATTGTTACGAGTTGATGATTTGGATATATTGTAGAATATTTTAATAAAAACAGAGACGCTTTATGTCATGTTGGTGGGCTAGTCAGTTGTGAAGTATGTTGATTGATTTGTAGACATTTCTTAGTTTTTACGTTAATAAACGTTACAGTATATTTAGGTCTTGTTTAATTATTACATTGGTCACAAACCAAGGGGGAGGGGCGTTAACAATTCTGCGTAAAACTGTAGCCTGGAATACTTCCAACATTTCAATGTTGGATGTGGCTGCAGAGCCCCATAGTTGTATGCAGAGCTGGGCAAGTACTGGCCAAAAAGTACTTAAGTCTTAAGTCTTAAGTACTTATGAGAAGTACTTGGATTTTAAGTACCAGTACCGCTATTTTTAAAAGTACCTACTGATTCTTAAGTACAAGTACTTGCAAAAAGTACTTAAGTATTTCTCAAGTACTCTTCAAGTACTTTTTGCAGATATTATTTATTAAATTATTGTATAACTATTTCTAGCGATTGTGTCCAAGAAAATATTTAAAACAAAATGTAATAAACGCATATGTAAGTACATAAAATATTCTTATACAATTTGCTTTGTAACGACAGTCTTTAGATGTACCCACTTTTATTTAAAGTTTTATGAATTAAGTGCTATCTTTTAATAAACGTTGAAATATACATATCTATTTATTAATAACAAGCAATAACAATAAAAAATATTGCCGTTTATGGTAAAGAATATGTAAGAAATTGTTATTTGATAAGAATTTTATACTGTATTGTGGGTTTTGATTAAAATTTAGAATTGTTTTCTATCATTTGTAAAATTTCGATTGAAGTTAAAATTTTTGTTTAGTTTATTATTTTAACCGTGGTCACATACAAAGTGAATGAATTGCTATAGTACTTACATATAAAACAAACAAAAATAATATGTCGAAATATAAATTTTATTTTTCTATAAACAAATAAAAAATTGGTACATAATAAAAAATATACAATTTTAATTTTTAAATGAAAGTGCTAAGTACTTGCGAAAAAACAAATGTTATATAATATTCACATCTCACACAAAATACAACATATTTTTGAAACATAAACGAAATAAAATGTTATGTAGGTACCTAGATATTTATTATTATCGTTTGAATATATTTTCTAGTTAGGTTAACATTGTCTTCTATTGCACTGAACCATCTTAACTTAAACTTTGGTAATGTCACTGTAGCAACAATTGCGTCGTTTATTTCTGGATTTAAATTATAATAGTTTTAAAAAAATTGCGTAAACTGTTGATAATACAAGCATTTAAAATTATTGTTGTATGTTTTAAATTTGACTTTTTCAAATTTGACTTTAAGCTATACTAAACTTCATAATATATACCGAATACACCCGTAGTATGATGACTGTTTTCCTTGCAATAGATCAATTGTTGCTGCAAGAGGTTCCATGATTAAGCAGTATTCTTTTAAGTATTCGGTATTAATATCTTTAATAGCATTTTTAATTTCTAATTTCCCAAACAACATTTTTAGCATATTTTTGGGTGAGTTCAATAAAATATTTAATAAAGCTGTTGTCCGTATTACTACACACACACTACCTTTTTAACTGTAGCTATTCTATGCACTCCAATGCGGGTTGTGTTTAAAACTTTAGACAAGTTTTAACACGTTGAAAACCACAGTTCCTATCATATAAAACCATTATCTTAAAAAGTACTTGTGTCTACTAAAAGTACTTTGCACTGTACTGAAGTATTTTACAAAGTACTTAAGTAATTTTTGTGGTACTGAAGTACTAATACAAGTACTAAGTACCAGTATTTCACCGAAGTACTTGAGATTCAAGTCTTAAGTACCTAATTTTAAAATTTACTGCAGTACCAGTCTTAAGTACCGGAAAAGTACTTGAAAAAGTACTGAAGTACAAAAATACTTAAGTAATGCCCAGCTCTGGTTGTATGCCATAGCAACAAATTGGTTTTAATTAGTGATGTACCGAGTCCAAAAATTGCCGGGTACCGGGTACCGAGTAATGGGGCAATTCAAAATATTTACCCGGCCGGGTACCCAGCCGGGTACTGGGTAATCGGTAGATTTTGTGCAGGTGTTCGTCATACGTCGGAGATCATCGAAAAGTACAATCGGGGAGTTCCCCGAGTTGTGTTCTTGCTGCTAGTTGCTGTTGTTTCGTTCATGTACAACTATCAAGTCAGGTTAAATTGTTTAATAAAAAATGAGTGTGGTTTGGAACTATTTTAAGATATCTGCTGAAAATAATTCAAAAGCAGAATGCAGTTTATGTGGCGCAATGTTATCTCGAGGTGGAAAAAATTTAAAGACATTTGGAACATCGACTTTGCTAAAACATTTACGATTAAAACATTCTGAGCATAGTGAAAGTAACGTATCTACAGATAGTGACAATGTTATTGTTAAGAAACAAAAAATAGACGATCATACTCCGGGACCTTCGCGTCCAATTAAACAGCAAACATTGGCGCAATGTTTAGACAAAATTAACTTATGGGACATTAACAATATAAAAGCAAAAAAAATTCATTACAAAATTGGCGAAATGATAGCTGTGGATAACCAGCCATTTTCAATAGTCGAGAATGTTGGATTTATTAGTCTTTTGAAATCCTTAGAGCAACGATATAAAATACCTTCACGAAAATATTTTTCAGAAAATGTTATTCCTACTATATACGATAAATGTTGTTTAAAAATTCGTGATTTAATTAATATTGAAAAGTCAAAACTGAATTTGATTTCCTTGACATCTGATATATGGACCTGTTCTGAAACCAACGAAAGCTTTATAAGCCTCAGTGGACATTGGCTTAATAAAAAATTTGAAAAAAAGTGCGTGGTTTTAAATGCTCGTCATTTTCCTGAAAGCCATACGGGTACTGCCATTAGTGATTCATTAGGCGAAATGCTACAGTCCTGGGAATTAGATGCTGAAAACAACATACACGTATTGCTTCGGGACAATGCGCGTAATATGATCAGTGGATCAAACATTGCCCATTTAAGAAATGAGTCCTGTTTCATCCATAGTATTCAGTTGGTAATTCATGACAGCATATATTCACAAAAATCTATTTCCGACATTATTACAAAGTGTCGCAATATAGTAACTCATTTCAATCACTCGCAAGTAGCTTGTACGAAGTTAAAAGAAATTCAAACCAAATTTTTGCTTCCACAACACAAATTAGTACAAGACGTAGTCACGAGGTGGAATTCGACCTATCATATGTTAAAGAGGATATTAGAACAAAAACAAGCCATCACACTATATTCAACAGATCATAACATACCAAACTTGAGTGCAGCCAATTTAAAGTTAATTGAAAACATAGTTTTTTTATTGGAGCAATTTTACAATGTCACGGTGGAAGCCAGTTCAGAGGAAGCTCTTATTTCCATGGTGATACCGAATGTAGCCGCTTTAGAACGCTTTCTCAGCAAAAAACTATCCGAAGAAGGAACGGTAACCGTCAAAAAAGATATGCTAAAATCTTTAAAAGCCCGATTTGAAAATGTGAAAAAAAATAAGTTGTATGTAATAGCCACAGTATTAGACCCCCGTTACAAACTTAAATTTTTAGAGTCGAATACCCAAGTTATTGCTAAAAATTGGATTATAGAAGATATGAAAAACATTTCACCAGTAAGTATTGATATTGATGAAAATAATGATAATAAACAACTCGCAGAACAAGAAAAAAGTAATGATAAAAATTAAGATGTGTGGAGTTGTATAGATGAAATTTTATGTGAAAATTATTCCAACGAAGAAGAGTCCTATAATGTGGAAAATTCAACAGATAAGGATCAGATTGAACTTTTAAATTTTCTTAAATATCCTAACGTTCCTCGCACAGAAAATCCGTTGGTTTGGTGGTCAAAAAATGCAGGTGTATATCCAAAATTATCAAAATTGGCTAGAAAATACCTATCACCACCCCCCAGTAGCATACCCAGTGCAAGAATGTTCAGCGAGGCAGGTATTATTTATGAAGAAAGAAGAAATAAACTTCTCCCGCGAAACGCAGAAAAATTATTATTTCTGCATTATAATCTGCAATTATTAAAATTTAATTATTAAATATAATTTTTGGATGTTTTTTAATAAAGAGTTATTTTTAATTTTTTGCTATATATTATGTATTTTAGTTAAATGTTTATAATACACAGAATTTTATTTTTTATATTTTGTTATGCCTTAAAATTAAGTGTATTTGTTGTATTTTTTTGAGTTGTAATAATAAAACAATATTTTTTTTATTTTTTTACGCATCAAAAACTTCATTACCCGGCACCGGATCCCAAAAATTTTTGCCGGTTCCGGGTAATTTCCGGGTACCGAAAATGTCGCCGGGTATGCCGGGTACCGGGTAATTTCCGGGTACTCGGTACATCTCTAGTGGTAACCCTAAGTAACCTAACCTAACATAACCTAATCGCATTTGACACTTTATTTAACGTGCACAGACTCCTCCCCACTCCAGTTATCGTGGCCAATAAGCGGTTACACTGTTACAATGTTGCCAGACTAACAAATTTGTATAATCTGGCAATAGTGAAAGTACCATACATTGGTTATTTTAAATGTGTATAGGAAAATTATGAAAATCGGGAACAAGAATAATCCGGGACTTAAGTCTTGTTTCGGGGACTGTCCCCGAAAATCGGTGACGAATGGTAACCTTATCGTATATTCATCTGTACCTATAACTATTAACTACAGGGTCCGCCTTAAGTCTTGCACCAACTGATATATTGTCAAAACGAATGCGATTTAAGAAACGAAAATGCAGGGTTGTCAATAACAACTTTTAGCCCATAATTTAAGGATATTTTCGAAATGTTAGTAATCTTTGTTTCCATGTGGTGGCGCCACATGTGTTTTTTTTTAAACAACAACATGGGTCATGATGGGTATCATTGGATAGCTTATTTTTTTGTGAATATGACAGTATCACCAGTGGGTTGTCGCATTACAAAATTTAAAAGAAAAATCGAAATACCTTAATTTCTATTTATTCGGTTTTTTACTATGGTAACAAACTCATTGGTTTCTATAGGAACTTGTTTTAGTTGTATGTCTGTCAGTTTAATAGCTACTGTTAAAACGTCGAGTTTTAAAAATGAATTTGAGTGAAACGGAAAGAATAGAAATTTAAGAGTGTAAAACACTAATAAAAATTTGTGATCCGATTATTCGATTTTTTTTTAAATTTTGTTGTGCGACAGTCCATTTGCGATAAACATTTAAGGCCTTATCATTACTATCATCACATGTTTAGTGTGTTAACATGTTTGGACAGTCCTAGTTACCGTAGAGCTATTGATAAGAACTCTATCCGGATGAGTATCATTAAACAGGTTCTCTTTTGATCTCCATTAGGTTAGGTTAGGTTAGGTTAGGTTGTACATGTTTCATACCAATTCGGAATCGCCACGCTCTCCCCTAAATATACATACGAAACAATTCCAGTGTTGAGTTGAATTCAGACTTTAAAATATGAAAATACGATGACACTATACGAATATTGATTTATTCGGATTTAAAGAGCAATGACGAGTGTTGTAAATAAAAATTTGAACCAATTGATTGTTCATCGACTCGCTTAGTTATAATCGATATATCTCGGGAACATAGAGACACGGAATTTGCACCAAACGAAAGGTAATTTTTTGCGCAAAGAGAATTATACTCGGATCTATTGGGTGCGAGCGCGAAGAGCAAGTAGTTCGATTACCAATTTAATAGAATTTGAGAAGCATTTGGAGCGAGCGCGGAGCGCGAGTATCACGAATATTGATTTATTCTAATTTAAAAAGCAATAACGAGTGTTGTAAATAAAATTTGAACCGATCGATTAATCACCTCCAAAAAAAGTGATCCGCCTGTCTCAGCGCGAGTAGTATGATTGTCGATTTTTTCAATTTTGAAAAGCAATTACGTGTATTGTAAATAAAAATTTGAGCCAATCGACTGTTCATCGACCTGCTTAGCTATAATCAATATATCTCGGGAACATTGAGACACGGAACGTGCACCAAACGAAAGGTAATTTTTTGCGCAAAGATAATTACATTCGGATCTATTAGGTGCGAGTAGTTTGATTACCAATTTAATAGAATTTGAGAAGCATTTGGATCGAGCGCGGAGCGCGAGTATCACGAATATTGATTTAGCCAATTATTCGTACCTACTGTAGGTGCAAATAGCCAATTATTCATACTTACTGGAAGTGCAAATAGCCAATTATTCATACCTACTGTAGGTGCAAATAGCTAATTATTCATACCTACAGGAAGTGCAAATAGCCAATTATTTGTAACTACTGGAAGTGCAAAAAGCCCATTATTCGTACCTACTGCTACTGTAGGTGCAAATAGTCAATTATTCGTACCTACTGTAGGTGCAAAAAGCCAATTATTCGTACCTACTGTAGGTGCAAATAGCCAATTATTCTTACCTACTGTAGGTGCAAATAGCCAATTATTCCTACCTACTGGAAGTGCAAAAAGCCAAATATTCGTACCTATTGTAGGTGCAAATAGCCAATTATTCTTACCTACTGTAGGTGCAAATAGCCAATTATTCATACCTACTGTAGGTGCAAATAGCCAATTAGCCATACCTACTGGAAGTGCAAATAGCCAATTATTCGTACCTACTGGAAGTGCAAAAAGCCAATTATTCGTACCTACTGGAAGTGCAAATAGCCAATTATTCATACCTACTGAAGGTGCAAAAAGCCAATTATTCGTACCTACTGGAAGTGCAAATAGCCAATTATTCATACCTACTGAAGGTGCAAATAGCTAATTATTCATACCTACAGGAAGTGCAAATAGCCAATTATTCGTAACTACTGGAAGTGCAAAAAGCCAATTATTCATACCTACTGTAGGTGCAAATAGCCAATTATTCATACCTACTGGAAGTGCAAATAGCCAATTATTCGTACCTACTGGCAGTGCAAATAGCCAATTATTCATACCTACTGTAGGTGCAAATAGCCAATTATTCATACCTACTGGAAGTGCAAATAGCCAATTATTCGTACCTACTGGAAGTGCAAAAAGCTAATTATTCGTACCTACTGCTACTGTAAGTGCAAATAGCCAATTATTCCTACCTACTGGAAGTGCAAAAAGCCAAGTATTTGTACCTACTATAGGTGCAAATAGCCAATTATTCGTACCTACTGTAGGTGCAAATAGCCAATTATTCGTACCTACTGTAGGTGCAAATAGCCACAGCCTATATTTTACTAATAATGTCAACTATGAATATTTAATTTTTAGTTATAATGTTAACAATATAAAAAAAATATGAATATTCAAATAGTTTATATTGTTTCTTTTAGTGACACCTAATGTATACAATTGTTAAAGTGGGTTGTTATTGTTTTCCAGTTTTCTAGTTTCTAAGAATTGTTAGTTTGGATAAAAAGCGTTTTAATCAATCATTTCACAATGTCATTTGTTTCGTTTATTATCAATTTTTAACGCGTCTGTAATTGTCCTAATTTAAATGGTTTTATTTTCCCTGAAAACACCAGTTGATTGTTGAATTATATAAATGTAAGTTTTACCAATGCCTTTAATCATATTATTATACAATTACTTATATTTGTGAGCAAATTTTAATACTGTACACTCTTTGTAGTTTTTTCTCTCTGAGGAAGTCGACAAAAAACTAGTCGACGAAACATGTAAGAAAATTTTAAAAACCAAATAAACCATAAACGTTGCTGTAAATCCAGATAATTTGTTTTAATTTTCGCGTAAACTGTACAAAACTGCAATTTATTCATTTTTTTCTTACAATTTGGAATTTAGATCGCCCTCCCCCTGAATCCGCCTCTGCCTAGTCGTTAGGTTCATGTATACAGACACGTAACGTAACCGAGCCGAGGACAAGCCGAACCCGCGACCAGGACCAGACGTCAATAAATATTTTACAACGTTCTTCAATGCGGAGCTGTTTAAACCAACGCGCCGAGTTGCTCCGTTCCCGCCCGATTCTCGAACGGAAGTCATAAAATAATCTTCACTGACGACTGAATCCCTTCAGCTCTTGTAGCATTCTCGTTGCACTGCGTGCAACCTACTCTAAAAATTATAATTGTGGTTGCTGTGCTAAAATGGAAGATGAAAAATTAATTGAGTTAGTGAGACAAAATCCTGTTTTATACGATCTATCTAATAAAAAATACATGGACCCTAAATTCAAGATGTCCATTTGGAATAAGATAGGAGGAGACTTAAATACAGCAGGTAAATAACAGGATATAAACTGTTAATTAAATATTTATTCATAATAACCAGTGGTGGGATTCAAAAAATTTAACAACCGGTTCGCTGTACTAACAACTATTTCACGTGAAAAATAAACTTTATGGCGGAGGTGAAGTTTCTGTGAGTAATTTCAAACACCCAGGGCCCGATCCAGGGGGGCGCGAGCAGGGCAACTGCCCAGAGCGGCAAATTTGGGGGCGGCAAAATTGGTAGAAAGAGAAAATTAAAATCAAAAAAACCAATAAAAAGCAGAGTATACAGAAATACATCAGAGTTTTAGTGTACTTTAGAGTGGGTACAATAATAGTTCTCCGATGGTAAAGCGTTTAGGATTAGTTTAAAGTTAATCATTCCACTTTGAAATTTATTTTCATTCTAATTCTCTTACTTAATGTTACGTACTATGTTTTACATACAAGGTTGACTGAGAGTATTGTACAAAAGGACTTTACCATAAGGGCATAAGGTGATCATTCGTCCCCGATTTTCGGGGACAGTCCCCGAAACAAGACCCAAGTCCCGGATAATTCTTGTCTTGATTTACATAATTTTCTCATGAATTTTTAAAATAATTAATGGAAGCTATGGTACGGCATTACTGCAAAATTATGCAAATCCTATTGTCTGGCAATATTGTAACAGTGTAATCGCTCATTGGAAACGAAAACTGGAATAGGAGGAAGTTTTGAAATGAGCAAAACTGTCCGAGTTTTAACTTTCCGCTCTTTAATTGAATTTTGCATGATTTCCGCGAAAATTCGTCGAGTTTTTTTTTCATAACCCTTGGTTAGTGTCCCCGAAACTTGTGAGAAAAAATTGGACACCTTACTTTAGCATGCAAAATTAATTAGTTGCAAGTGTTGGCTCTCCTGATCATTTCTCCTGATCATTTTACGACGTAAAATTACGACGTAATTTTATGAAAGGTGATAAATTTGCGTTTTAAATTATTTTTTATGGGTAAAACTTGATCTTACTTATTTATTATCATATTTCGGCGATTTTTTAAAATTATTCTCATCGATTGGCCAAATTGTACTGTGAAAAATTATTCTTTACCTGTCAAATAACTTTAAGGTGCGACCTCGTAAATTTTGGAAAGCGCGTGTAGCGTAAAATGACACATATGAGAACTTTTTTTTATTTATATAAATAGGTCACTACTATATCAAGACGAAATTATTACAAAATATTAACGAAGTTTTTGGAACAAACAGAACTCAGATATCTTTGTCTTTGTAGCGTCCTGGCGTGTAGAGTTTTTTTAAACACTGTTATTTTCCGAATAATGATGCCAACTGCACTTTTAAAATTTAGATCACATTAAACTTACCTTCATGCAAGATATAATAGCGCTTATTTATTTGCCATTTCATATTCATTTAGTAAAAATTTCAAATAATTCTAGAAAAGTGAGAAATGCCTATAAAAATTCAAAAATTGTGCCATTTTGCTGATGTTAACGCATGGGAGCGAAAATGGTAGCCAAATTGAAAATGCAAGTGAAGAATCTTAAGTAGTTTTTGATTATGAAAAACTTTTATGTTTACACTTTTGTCGTAAAATAATCATGGAAGCCAATATTTGCAAATATTTAATTTTGCATGGTATAGTCCTTTGTACGATATTTTCAGTCAACATCCTCTATATTGTGATATACGTAATACCAATCTGTCGTTGCATATAATAATAATATGAATATCCCTCGCGAAGCAGCAAAATATTTAATTTTTATGTTGTTTTTTTATTAATTTTAAAAAAATATTTTGTGTTGTTTCTTTTTTTTTTTAAGAAAAAACATGTACCTATCTCCTACTTATATTTTTCATTTTATGTTACTGATTTTTATGGATTTAAATTTTTTTATGAAACAAAAGACTTGTTATTCAATAAATACCTGCAAAAATTACACTCACTGCATAAAATTATACTTTAAAAAAATAATTTATAATTAAATATAAAGGGCGGCAAAAATCATTTTTGCCCAGGGCGGCGGAAAAGCTAATTCGGGCCCTGCAAACACCTCCCTAGGGAAAAGCATGAAGAATCCAAAGTGATACAACACCTTGGTAAAAAAGTTAAATCAGAGAGTCTACTAAGTTGCCGAGCGAGCGCTAAAACAAATGCACTTCGCCGTAGCGAAAATAACACCAATCACATTGCAGATCTCCGAGAAATCGTTAATTACTCGGCAAATAATTGTCTACTTTTAACCTTTTCACTTCAGACCTGAATTAATTTTGAGGCTTAACCTTTAACTAGTCGCGTGTACTGTGTATACATAACTACTCGCATGGCGCCTCGGAGGCACCATTGGGGTTTTATAACAATATTTTTGACTTAAAATCTTAAAAATGTGTTAAACTGCTTTATTCATGAAATATAAGCTAAATCTTAAAAAGAATAACAATGACTAAATAAATTATAAGATATAAAAAATATATATCTGTATATAAAACATAACTGTAAAAACAGATTTTTTTATTTTTTAATACGAATCAAACATTGGATGCAAAGCATTCACTGCACAATTTTATTGTATGCTCTGAACAAATATTTTTATGGCATTGCGAACAAATTTGTTGCGAATGTCGATTTTTAGCCCTAGGGCATAAATGATAGCGTTCATGCCGAGTAGCACATAATTGCATTTTACGGACTGTAAAATAGAGAAATATGAATAATACTATATAATTCGTATTCCTAAAAGTACAATTGAGGAATACATAAACAGATATTAGTGACAAAAAAATTATTAAAAATGTAACAACGATTTAACAAACGCTTGGCGCCTCTGCGGCGCCGTGCGACTACTTAAAGGTTAAAAAAATTGTTTTGGATTTTGAGTATATTATTTAGGTTATAAGTAACGTAATTCATATTTTTTTAATTTTTTAAATTTTTATTTTTATCGATTTTTCACATGTCCTTTGTGATGGCCATTGCGTCTTGAGCAGATATCACATTAGGTTCCGCGGGACAAAAATGATTTTAAAAAATTACGGCGATTTTTCTTAAGAACAGTTTTTCACAAATAACAAAAATCCGTAGCTTAAACAACAAAAAATTCAAATTAACACACACCACTCAACTGACATTTCGTATCAACGTCAGTCTTAAAACCATAATGCGGCTTAGTTTGGATAGATGGCGCCCAATTCGTTTAAATTCTATAGGAGTATTCTACTGTTCATTAAAAACTTATGTGGGACAAAAAAAAACATACTACAAAGTTATTTACAATATGCATATGAATTGAGTCCATTGTAATGGACACCAGGTCTGAGGAGGTTAAATTGTAAAAAGCCGTATCGTAGGTAGAAAGGTAGAGGAAAAAACGGCAAACAGTTCGATGTGCCACAATTTATTCTGGCTCTTTAATTAACTTTAAGGCAAATGCAATTTTAACCCCTAATTGCACGAATATTTTGGGTACCTATATTTTATTGTAGAAATGTGGAAAAAAATTATTTTAAAAATCATTCACTTGTTTTTTAACTGTTTTTATCGAAAAACAAAAATTGCTGCCGAAGAGAAACACTGCAAAACCACAACATTGATTTTAGGCAGTGATGTGAAATGACGGTCATTTATGATTGTGACGTTATGACCGTCATGACCGGTCATATGACCGTCATTTATGATTGTTTTTATAACAATGGTATAAAATTAATATACAGGGTGAGTCACGACGGACGCGTCGTAGTTTTATGGCGAAACGGTTTATATTTTCCAAATTCTGTCGCTGTTAGATTATGTAAATGAATAAGGGCTACATTTTAAAAATATTTTCAAATATACAGGGTCCTCCAAAAAAGAGTGCCATATCAAAGTTATACTTTTTCTTATGGAACACCCTATATATTTTTACATTTTTGGATTCCTCTTTAAATTTAATTCAAAAAATGTATAAGGTCATTTGGGTCTTAAATCGACCGTTCTCGAGAAAATTGCATTTTCATGAAAATACAGTATTTTCAAAAATTTTCAACATTTGAAAACTTTGACAAGTCTGAAGAAATTCGCTTGGAGATAAGATTGATAATAGATTATGTCACTTTGCACCACATACATTTTTAAAATATTATACAGGGCGTTTTTTACGCTTGGTCAAACTTGTGAAACTTTAAACATTGATAACTCATTTTTTTTAAATACAACACCCTATATTTTTTTACACCGTCTTATAGAAAATGTAATTCTCTTTCGAAAACATTCAGGCTGTTTTTCACCTAAAATTGATATTTTCCGAGATATCGCGATTATTTTGTTAATTATTAGGGCAAAGTAATATTTTCAAGTAGGCTATGAAGGTAGAGAGCGGTAATTTGAAACAATTGAAAGAAAAAACAAGACACTTATAATTTTATCGTTTGACTACACACTTTTGACATTTTTTTATAGGAAAGTTGTAGTTTTACCATACTTACGTTTGAATAGAGATTTTTTAAAATTATTTATGCATTTATTTGTTGGACCAGTGTTATAAGATAATTACTAAATCCTATAAACCATTTTTTGTCTGTTTACGATACGATACTACGACACTTTACCGAAAACAGTACCAACTATGTTTTTTTTAAAATGCAAAATTAGACAAGTCAGTATTACTTTTTTTTTTTAAATCAGCTTTCCGTTCTCGTACCTAATACATTATCTATCGGTTTTTAGGACTTGGCAAACGATCAAACTCAATTATATGAAAAATATTGTGGCCCTGATGAGAAACCTATATTTTAACGTAAAAATGGTAAATCTACAACTTTCTTATAAAAAAATGTCAAAAGTGTGTAGTCAAACGATAAAATTATAAGTGTCTTGTTTTTTCTTTCAATTGTTTCAAATTACCGCTCTCTACCTTCATAGCCTAATTGAAAATATTACTTTGCCCTAATAATTAACAAGAAAATCGCGATATCTCGGAAAATATCAATTTTAGGTGAAAAACAGTCTGAATGTTTTCGAAAGAGAATTACATTTTCTATAAGACGGTGTAAAAAAATATAGGGTGTTGTATTTAAAAAAAATGAGTTATCAATGTTTAAAGTTTTACAAGTTTGACCAAGCGTAAAAAACGCCCTGTATAATATTTTAAAAATGTAGATGGTGCAAAGTGTTACATAATCTATTGTCAATCTTATCTCCAAGCGAATTTCTTCAGACTTGTCAAAGTTTTCAAATGTTGAAAATTTTTGAAAATACTGTATTTTCATGAAAATGCAATTTTCACGAGAACGGTTGATTTTAGACCCATATAACCTTATACATTTTTTGAATTAAATTTAAAGAGGAATCCAAAAATGTAAAAATATATAGGGTGTTCCATAAGAAAGTATAACTTTGATATGGCACTCTTTTTTGGAGCACCCTGTATATTTGAAAATATTTTTAAAATGTAGCCCTTATTCACTTACATAATCTAACAGCGACAGAAATTGGAAAATATAAACCGTTTCGCCATAAAACTCCGACGCGTCCGTCGTGACTCACCCTGTATATGTAATAGGAATAATAAATAAAAAGCGGAATTATTAGTATCAGTATCTCTATCTGGTATTGTATTCCTTCAGAGAAGGCTCTAGAAGTCGAGGGAGTTGAAGGTGATTTTGGACTACTTATGCTGAGAGCTAAACATTTTTTAATAAAATTTTTATTTGAGTTTAAACTTTAATTTTAAATACTCTGGGCATTTCTTGCATGTTGTAATTAAATGTTCTTCCATTCTAGTGGCATGTAATCCGTATCTCTTTCTACAAAATTGGCAACCATAAGTAGCTACCTTTTGCTGCGAACTTGCAGGATAACGTACAAAAAAGTAAAATACCTTCCCTTTTCTCCGCATTGTGTTTACCAACTTTCAGAATACTTTATATAGTGGTATTTACATTTTTATTAACGATATTGCAATTAAGATTAACACAAATCAAGTGACAACCACCATGTAAACTTAAAACTGTCATTTTTGGATGTTAGAAAAACTGTCATTTTGAATTTTAGAGATTAGAATGGTCACGGTCATTTAAAATCATTGTGACTTGAGAGTGAAGATTGCGATTAAATTTATGTACTCAATCGGCGGCTGTATACCGTACCGTAGCAATGTAGATAGCAATGCAATTGGCAATGGGACAAGTGCCAAGGGCGAAAGAGATGGCGCTGAAAATCCCTCTTACACATAATGACAAATTTACAGTCATTACAACAGTTTGCAACTAATGGGAAAATTTTTTATTATTGATTTCTCAGAAAATATTATTCTTGATAAAAGTTGGTGCATGGTCTAAAACTAATATTATAAGATGAAAAAACTTTCAATAAAAAGTCATGGAACACTAGATTATAACAATTTTTGAAATATTCGCAGGAGTAAAATGCCCCTATTTTAGGAGATATAAAAAAAAAATTAGGACACTGGATTTTAAGGATTTTTGAAATATTTGCAAGAGCAAAGTGCCCTTATTTTATGAGATATAAAAACAATTTATAGGAAAAAGTTATTTAGAATCTCAAAATAAGGCTAGATTTAAATTTTGAAGATCAAATTCAAAATTTTATTTTTTAAGAAATTTTAACATTCAAAAAAGCTGCAGTTTTTTATTATCGATTTCTCAAAAAATTATATTCTTGATAAACGGTAGTGCATCATGGTCCAAAACTAATTTTAAATGAAAAAAAGTTTAATAAAGTCATAGGACACTAGATTTTAACGATATTAGCAAAAGTAAAGTGCTTAAAATTCTGTAATAATTGTAATTTTGGAATTTGACCGTCAAAATTTACATCTAGCCTTATTTTGAGATTCTAAATAACTTTATTCTCCAATTTTTTTTTGTATCTCTTAAAATAAAGGCACTTTACTCTTGCAAATACGTACTTCAAAAATCGCTAAAATCTAGTGTCCAATGAATTTTTATCAAACTTGTTTTTATCTAAAAATTAGTTTTAGACTATGCACCAACTTAAATGAAGAATAACATTTTCTGAGAAATCAATAATAAAAAACTTTTCCATTTGTTGCAGACTTTTTGAATGTTAAAATTTCTTAAAAAATAAAATTTTGAATTTGATCTTCAAAATTTAAATCTAGCCTTATTTTGAGATTCTAAATAACTTTTTCCTATAAATTGTTTTTATATCTCATAAAATAAGGGCACTTTGCTCTTGCAAATATTTCAAAAATCCTTAAAATCCAGTGTCCTATGACTTTTTATTAAACTTTTTTTATCCTAAAATTAGTTTTAGACCATGCACCAACTTTTATCAAAAATAAAATTTTTTGAGAAATCAATAATAAAAATTTTCCCCATTTGTTGCAGACTTTTTGAATGACGCTGTATACATGTTGTTAAATATAATACTTGCAACGACAATTATTTATTTTTTTATTTCAATTTTTTTTGTTTACCGAGGCGGCGAAACGTACGTTAGCACGCGGGCGGCCAAGTACTCAGAAACGGCACTGGGGCCAGGGACACTACCTTGGGTTCTCCGGCTTTGATTTCTTTGAATGTGGAATATTCTTGATTCACTTGGAAAATTCTATCTGATAGATTTGTTTAGCTTGTGTGCTAGGCCTTCGAGCCATACTATGTCAAAGGCCTGGGCTACATCTAGAAAAAATGAAGAACAGATAATTTTTTCCTCAAGTGCCTTTTCTATTTCGTGTGTTATTCTGTGCACTTGATCGATAGTGGAGTGCTTGCTTCTAAATCCAAATTGGTGTTCAGGTATTAGGTTTTTACTGTTTATAATTGGTTTCAGTCTTTTCAAATAATTTAGATAGGACTGGTGTTAAGGATATTGGTCTATAGGTGGTTTTCCAGGTTTGGCTATCATTATGACTTCAGCGACTTTCCACATGTTTGGTACTTGCTGCCGTCGGAATGCAGCATTTATTATATACGTCAGTTTAACAATAGCTTTTTTCGAGTTAATTTTTCCTTTGATTTCATCGGCTACTTCTTTAGGTGTTCCCCTCGGTATTTTTTCTACTTTTCTATTTTCATCGTTTGTTAGCTCATATCCATGGTCTTCATTTGGTTGGAAGGCCATTTCCAAATGATTAGCAAATCGTCAGCTTTTTATTTATTTGATCGTGCCCACTCTTCTTAATTATCATTTAAAAAAAATATTTTTGACCATACAGGGTGAGTCACGACGGACGCGTCGGAGTTTTATGGCGAAACCGTTTATATTTTCCAATTTATGTCGCTGTTAGATTATGTAAGTCAATAAGGGCTACATTTTAAAAATATTTTCAATCATACAGGGTGCTCCAAAAAAGAGTGCCATATCAAAGCTATACTTTTTCTTATGGAACACCCTGTATATTTTTACATTTTTGGATTCCTCTTTAAATTTACTTCA
This sequence comes from Elmis aenea, assembly GCA_947652605.1. Classification (NCBI taxonomy): domain Eukaryota; kingdom Metazoa; phylum Arthropoda; class Insecta; order Coleoptera; family Elmidae; genus Elmis; species Elmis aenea. Next base: position 21,026,109 of record OX393583.1, read on the forward strand.
AAAAATGTAAAAGGTTATATGGGTCTAAAAGTAAACGTTCTCGTGAAAATTGCATTTTCATGAAAATACAGTATTTTCAAAAATTTTCAACATTTGAAAACTTTGACAAGTCTGAAGAAATTCGCTTGGAGATAAGATTGACAATAGAATATGTAACACTTTGCACCACCTACATTTTTAAAATATTATACAGGGCGTTTTTTACGCTTGGTCAAACTTGTGAAACTTTAAACATCGATAACTAATTTTTTTTAAATACAACACCCTATATTTTTTTACACCGTCTTATGGAAAATTTAATTCTCTTTCGAAACATAAAGGCTGTTTTTCACCTAAAATTGATATTTTCCGAGATATCGCGTTTTTATTGTTAATCATTAGGGCAAAGTAATATTTTCAAGTAGGCTATGAAGGTAGACAGCGGTAATTTGAAACAATTGAAAGAAAAAACAAGAAACTTATAATTTTGTCGTTTGCCTACACACTTTTGATATAATTTTATAGAAAAGTTTTACCATACTTACGTTTAAATAGAGATTTTTTAAAATTATTTATGCATTTATTTATTGGACCAGTGATAAGATAATTACTAAATCCTATAAACCATTGTTTGTCTTTTTACGATACGATACTACGTCACTCTACCGAAAACAGTACCAACCATGTTTTTTTTTTTAAATGTAAAATTAGGCAAGTCAGCATTACTTTTTTTTTAAATCAGCGTTCCGTTCTCGTACCTAATACATTATCAATCGATTTTTAGGACTTGGCAAACGATCAAACTCAATTATATGAAAAATATTGTGGCCCTGATGAGAAACGTACATTTAAACGTAAGAATGGTAAATCTACAACTTTCTTATAAAAAAAAATGTCAAAAATGTGTAGGCAAACGACAAAATTATAAGTTTCTTGTTTTTTCTTTGAATTGTTTCAAATTACCGCTCTCTACCTTCATAGCCTACTTGAAAATATTACTTTGCCCTAATAATTAACAATAAAATCGCGATATCTCGGAAAATGTCAATTTTAGGTAAAAAACAGCCTGAATGTTTTCGAAAGAGAATTAAATTTTCTATAAGACGGTGTAAAAAAATATAGGGTGTTGTATTTAAAAAAAATGAGTTATCGATGTTTAAAATTTCACAAGTTTGACCAAGCGTAAAAAACGCCCTGTATAATATTTTAAAAATGTAGGTGGTGCAAAGTGTTACATATTCTATTGTCAATCTTATCTCCAAGCGAATTTCTTCAGACTTGTCAAAGTTTTCAAATGTTGAAAATTTTTGAAAATACTGTATTTTCATGAAAATGCAATTTTCACGAGAACGGTTACTTTTAGACCCATATAACCTTCTACATTTTTTGAAGTAAATTTAAAGAGGAATCCAAAAATGCAAAAATATACAGGGTGTTCCATGAGAAAAAGTATAACTTTGATATGGCACTCTTTTTTGGAGCACCCTGTATATTTGAAAATATTTTTAAAATGTAGCCCTTATTGACTTACATAATCTAACAGCGACAGAAATTGGAAAATATAAACAGTTTCGCTATAAAACTCCGACGCGTCCGTCGTGACTCACCCTGTATATTTGAGCTTGAGCTTTAAGTTAGAAAATGACAAGATAATCGATCATTCTGGGACTTTGTCCTAATCCTCTATTATGTTGTAGGTGCGCAGTGTAAAAGTCGGTGGACGAATATAAGGGATCATTTCAGGAGACATTTGACAAAACGCCACGGCAGAAGCGGGCAGGATGCAGAGAAGTTGAAAAGGTATAAGTATGAGGATATACTACAATTTTTATTGCCATATTTAAATGAGCGGCAAACAGTTTCTGATCTTACCTCGTCAGAAGCGGGAGAGGTGTATTTAAATCAAGAAGAACCTGATAAAGAAGCAAATCAAGAAGATATTAAAGTTAATCAGTCCACAATCGAAGCTGCAAATCGATCATCAACAGGGGCAAAGCGAATGCAGCAACGCAGCTCATTAAAAAGAAAAAATCCGCCCACCGAGTCGTCATCATCCACACATATGAAGTACATAAATGAAAAAACTGAAACTACAAAGGAGACCCAGTATCCCATAGATGCCTTTCTCGTCGGAATTGGTGCTACAATGAAAACATTTTCTCCGTACTATCAACACGTAGCAAAAGGACGAATATTTTCTGTAGTGCACGAACTAGAATTAAAGGCGTTACAAAATCAGCAGTGTCAATCATCAGCAAATTCAACTCCATTTTTCCAACATGATGCTACAAGTATAACTCCATCCCCAACACGTTTGCAGGACAACCTTTATCTCTAGACTCTAGTGCTAAATCTTTTGATTTATAATTTCTCCTCTTGATAATACACTATCAACCGCACTGATCATATTTATGATGAGTTTAATTTAAAATAGAAATTTAGCGAACAAATAAGTGTAAAATTGAGTAAATGTTGTATATTTCTCTATACCAGGACTGTATTTACCATAATAATCAGGGACTGAGAACGGAACGAAAACGAAAACGTCATTTCCAAGGCCTACTATTTAAAAATGTTACAATTTCTCTTAACTTTATCAAAAACTCTTAATAACTCGAAAATTGTTGCAGATAGGTATAGGAAGCGCTGATATAGACTGATGCAGAATGTGATTTTGCATTAGAAAATTTAAAAAAAGTTTGAGCATTGTATTTGAAAAAAACGAGTTTTAGTGGTCTGAAGTTGTATTAAAAGAAAATTAAATTTTGGACACCCTGTAAGTAATGCATCGATTGCAAAAATTTCAGGATGTACTCCAAGGTTTCTTCTAGGCTTGGTCCAAATTAAGGCGTTTTTTCTTCAAAAATGGCGGCGTTAGATAATATTAAGTATCACGATGAAAATCAAATAATTTTTTAAAAAGTCTAAAAAATTACTGCACTTAGGTATAGGGAATGCTAATAAAAGTCCCTCTAAAATAACGTTTTAAATCCAAATATGCAACACCATTGTATTTGAAATAAGAGAGTAGACGTCAACTTCCGGTATTTCCGGAAGTGTCGCCATCATGAAAATATTTTCAATAAACAGATCAGATGTCATTATAGTCATAACCAAAATTTCAGATCTATACCCTTTTTGATTCTTTATATATTTTTAAACACTGGTCTTAATCAATCATCCTGTAGATTGGTGTAATATTAAAAATCTTTACAATAAATGACAATAATTAACGAAACCCTCAGGAAAAATAAAATTTTTGGGTATGTTTGTTTAAAAAATTACTTATCTTAATTATTGGATCATTTCTTAAAATAACATAAATGTTTATATCTATTTATGACTAAAGCAATTCAAATGTAAAGAGACGAATTCCTTAAAACTAGTCGAAATCTTAGTTAAGAAGAAATTAATCAAATCAAACTTTTAAAATAAAAAACTGACTTGATTTAGAACTTACAGTAATATACATAGTTACCGAAAAAAATTATCTTATGCATAATTTATCTGTATAAATATGTAAATGTATTTAATATTTTATTGTTTTTAATATAAAATATGTTGTTTACGGGTTTTATGGATGCGGCCCGGGTCATTCTTATTTAAGACCAATGTGGCCCGCGGTCCAAAAATTCTGCTGACCCTTGAACAAAACGACTGATTTTTGTAAGTAAAAATTTCTGACATATTAATGTCCTTCGTTTCAATCATGGCCAATAAAAGACAGTTTACTAAAACAATAGTAAACACAGGAGCGGATCTAGGTTTTTCGGGGCCTAGGGCTTATTGAAGTCCAATGGAGCCCCATTCTTGTTAGATTAAGAATCTTTAAATTGGGGTTTAAAATTCATTTTTAATAACATCAAAAATAGAGTTTAAATATATTTATTTATGAAATGATGTTGAATGACAAAAATGATATCTTATATAAAAAAACATAAGAAATAAAGAAATATTATTAACAAAAACGTATAAATAAACAAAATTTATGATAATAATTCAATTTTTGTGGGCCCTCGACGCTTTGAGGCCCAGTGCTTAAGCCCTATTAGTCCCTATAGTCCCTATGCAGATCTGCCCATGATTAAACACATGAAACATGGTAAAATAACATACGTTTCTTTCTAAATATAAAGCAAACAATTTATTTCGCCAAATAAAAATATTATCGGCATAAAATTGATTCACATAATATAGAATAATACAGAACATATTTTTAACAATTTGTTTTTCGAAGTAAAATGTATATCGATCGAGATATAATCCTTTTAAGTCCGCCTTTAAATTTACGTCCTACATAGTATAAAAAGTCTACAAAGTCTATAAGTTAAATCAATGTGCAAAATTGTTAAAGTTGGCGGTGGGTTTATACATAAAACTTAACAATTTGTATTGACAACTTTACCTTATACCTTATACTGTAACGAGCACGCCTAGAGGTGATTCAACCTTGCGGATATGACTGTGTGCAAGATTGCCGAAGTTGAAGTTACGTCATACTTCTAGCAGTCTGTTCGGAGCACGACTGGAGTATTCATGGAACGTGTGTTCGCGAAGGCTTAAGTGTACAGGGTGGTCCAAATTCCATGGGATTGCATGGGTATCTCGGTTAATATTTAAGATAGAGAAACGGTTAACTTACCAAAAATGTGCAGTTTTTTGAGACAAACTCAGAACCCTTTTCAAAAATATTCTATCACTTCCGGTTTTCGAGTTATTGAATAAAAAATGTTTTTTTTGTCATATCTCCATTATTGTTGTAAATATCGAAAATATCTATGGAGATTATTTTTAGATATTTTTATGTTTAATTTGGTTATACTAAAAAAAATTTTTACGCCCGCCGTTAAAAAGTTATTACACAAACTTACCTTTTTTTAAGATGGGAGCGATAGTTGGCTATGACCAGGGATGGAAAACGTAACGTAACGATACCCGATAACGTTATAATAACGATTCAACTATAATTTTTTATACAATAACGTAACGATATTTTTATAACGTTATAATAACCGATAACGTTTCATTAACAGTTATTTTGTATCGTTATTCTCTATAAATTAAGTTTTTATATGGCGTTTTATTTTTTATTTTCAGAAGATACAATATTTGTATTTTAGAAATTAAAATGAAATTAATATTCGTACTATTTTTTAAATTTACGTTTACAGATCCCAAAAATAATTTCAGTTGCAAATAAAAATGATTTTAATACAGCATGTTTCTTAAATAATGCGAAAAAGTTCGGGAGGTGATTCCTTATCGAAAATGAAGAGGGGTCTTTCATATAAAAGTTTTAGTTTTAGGGTCTCCTTTCGGAGTTACACCCCCCTTAAGGGGATCGGTAAAATTGGGTTTTTATTTTATTTTTCAAATTTGGATAAATGTAGGATAATGATATTTCGTAGATATTTTGTACTTATTAAAACGTTTCCCATAGTAATACTTTTAATCATCTCCCACCTTCACAGGGGGCTGAAAAGTGCGACCCCTGTCGTTTGTTTTTATCAGAACTGTTTGGTGGGTTGAAATCTAGCAATATAATTTTGTTTTGAAAACTTGATTTATTTAGAATTTTTTTTTTTTTTTTTTACTTTTCTTGTTAAACCTACAGTTTTTGAGTAAAAAATTATATGAATAAACATGAACCATCAAAAATATTCCAATATAAAACGATTCATTTTGGTGGTTACCATGGTTTGTTTATGTTCATATTGGGTAGAAGTGACGGGTGTAATTCATTTTGACGTTTACGCGGCGACAACGCTAAAACGCCCGTCAATTCTACCCAATATGAACATAAACATCATATTCACTCATTTAATTTTTTACTTAAAACTAAAGGTTTACGAGAAAAACTAAAGAATAAAAAAAGGTTTTAAATAAATCAAAATATTTAAATTGCAAAATTTCAAGTTACCAAAAAGTTCTGATTAAAAAAACCAACAGGGGTCTAACTTTTCAGCCCCCTGTGAAGGTGGAAAATAATTGAAAATATTACTATGGGAAACCTTTTAATAAGTATAAAACATCTACCAAATATCATTCTTCTACATTTATCTAAATTTGAGAAATAAAATAAAAACCTAATTTTACCGATCCCCTTTAGGGGGATTCCGAAAGGAGACGTCTAACGCAAAAAATTATATGACCCCCCTTAATTTTCGATAAGAAATCACTTCCCGATGTTTTCGCATTATTTAAGAAACACCCTGTATATCATAATTTATGTAACGTTATATAACATAACAATTCATTTTTTTAAATGTTATTTATAACGTTATGTATCGAAAACAAATAATAAATAACGTTATACAATAACGTAACGATTTAAAACGTTATTCCATCCCTGGCTATGACCGATTTAAATTCCTTATTTTTTTCTCATTCCAAATATGTAAGGGTTGATGTATCTATTTTCAATGATATGCAAGTTACGTAGGTTTTTTAGTTTTTTTTTTTTAAGAAAATCATAGTAGGCTGTGAAAACAAAAACAAAACCAGGTGTAAAACCTTTTAAAACTCATTTGGTACAATTTACGAAGGTTTTGTAATTTGTTGTTGTGATAAACATTATAAATATATAAAAATAAGGAAACAACGATAAAGTCGGAATCTGCAGTAATGTAGTTTATTGTAGTTTATTTAATATCACAACAACAAATTACAAAACCTTCGTAACTTGTACCAAATGAGTTTTAGAAGGTTTTACACCTTGTTTTGTTTTTGTTTTCACAGCCTACTATAATTTTGTTTAAAAAAAAACTAAAAAACCTTCGTAACTTGCATATTATTGAAAATAAATACATCAACCCTTATATATTTGGGATGACAACAAAATAAGAAATTTAAATAAGTTATTTATCAAAAAAGTGCCTGTAGAACGTCAAAATTATTTTCGTTTATTTTCATAAACAAGCGAAATATAGTCATAAAACGAAAAGTCTAAAAATCGAGTTATCGGCGATAACTCGAAAACAAAAGACGATAACCAATTTTAACTTTTTTTTCGAAAAAAGAGATCGAGGATGCGCGGTCCGTTTTTTGATAATATAATACTATTTAGGTTAATTAAAACTATATTAGGAAGTATGTAGCAGAAAACGAATGAAATATTATACATTGAAGTTACCTCACCTCACCTCTTATAGTTACCGAGATTCCCAACATCGAAATTTGCCCACCTTGTACAGGGTGGACCAAATTCGAATGTTTTATGGAATATCTCGATTACCGTAATAGTTAGCGAAAATCTGATATCAGTCTCTTCGGCTATTTTTTTGAGAAAAGACGCTTGTGCAATCAGATTTTTTATATCGCTTTCCATTTTGGCACTACAGACGAAAAATCATTTTTTTATCATTTTTGAAAATTGACTATAACTTCTTTATTGAATAAAATAACTCGTCCATTGTTAACGCGGAGTGTGGTAATATTAATCGTTTTATTCTCGACATATTTTGCTTGACCCTCGTATAAGCTTATACTCGTAGATACGTACTCGACCCGATGTTAAAGAACATGCATAGTTTTATTTATATAAACCCACCAGCAGAGTGCTGGTCCAATATACGTAGTATAGATGAGAATAGTGAACATTTTGTTAACAAAATTTTCTTAGAAACGTTTTAGAAATATGTTTACATTACATCAAGTTGAAACTTTCATAAAAATGGTTACATACATATTATGTGTTAAGAAGTAGGTATGAACTATGTACTAAGAACAACGTTTTGCTGTTAAACGTTACAAAATTAGTAAAATATTAAGATGGATAAAGTATCCACTACTACTGAATTCCAGAAAGAGCAATTTCGGAATATACATTTATATTTTGATCCGTTGGAACAATTTCATCACCAGAGTTATTATACAGGGTGAGTCACGACGGACGCGTCGGAGTTTTATGGCGAAACGGTTTATATTTTCCAATTTCTGTCGCTGATAGATCATGTAAGTCAATAAGGGCTACATTTTAAAAATATTTTCAAACATACAGGGTGCTCCAAAAAAGAGTGCCATATCAAAGTTATACTTTTTCTTATGGAACACCCTGTATATTTTTACATTTTTGGATTCCTCTTTAAATTTACTTCAAAAAATGTAAGAGGTTATATGGGTCTAAAGTCAACCGTTCTCGTGAAAATTGCATTTTCATGAAAATACAGTATTTTCAAAAATTTTCAACATTTGAAAACTTTGACAAGTCTGAACAAATTCGCTTGGAGATAAAATTGACAATAGATTATGTAACACTTTGCACCACCTACATTTTTAAAATATTATACAGGGCGTTTTTTACGTTTGGTCAAACTTGTGAAACTTTAAACATCGATAACTCATTTTTTTTAAACACAACACCCTATATTTTTTTACACCGTCTTATAGAAAATTTATTTCTCTTTCGAAAACATTCAGGCTGTTTTTCACCTAAAATTGATATTTTCCGAGATATCGCGATTTTATTGTTAATTATTAGGGCAAAGTAATATTTTCAAGTAGGCTATGAAGGTAGACAGCGGTAATTTGAAACAATTGAAAGAAAAAACAGGAAACTTATCATTTTATCGTTTAACTACACACTTTTGACATATTCTTATATGAAAGTTGTAGTTTTACCATACTTACGTTTAAATAGAGATTTTTTAAAATTATTTATGCATTTATTTATTGGACCAGTGTTATAAGATAATTACTAAATCCTATAAACCATTTTTTGTCTGTTTACGATACGATACTACGACACTCTACCGAAAACAGTACCAACCATGTTTTTTTTTTTAAATGTAAAATTAGACAAGTCAGTATTACTTTTTTTTTAAATCGGCGTTTCGTTTTCGTAACTAATATAATATCAATCGGTTTTTAGGACTTGGCAAACGATCAAACTCAATTATATGAAAAATATTGTGGCCCTGATGAGAAACCTATATTTAAACGTAAAAATGGTAAATCTACAACTTTCTTATAAAAAAATGTCAAAAGTTTGTAGGCAAACGACAAAATTTTAAGTTTCTTGTTTTTTCTTTTAATTGTTTCAAATTACCGCTGTCTACCTTCATAGCCTACTAGAAAATATTACTTTGCCCTAATAATTAACAATAAAATCGCGATATCTCGGAAAATATCAATTTTAGGTGAAAAACAGCCTGAATGTTTTCGAAAGACAATTAAATTTTCTATAAGACGGTGTAAAAAAATATAGGGTGTTGTGTTTAAAAAAAATGAGTTATCGATGTTTAAAGTTTCACAAGTTTGACCAAACGTAAAAAACGCCCTGTATAATATTTTAAAAATGTAGGTGGTACAAAGTGTTACATAATCTATTGTCAATCTTATCTCCAAGCGAATTTCTTCAGACTTGTCAAAGTTTTCAAATGTTGAAAATTTTTGAAAATACTGTATTTTCATGAAAATGCAATTTTCACGAGAACGGTTGACTTTAGACCCATATAACCTCCCACATTTTTTGAAGTAAATTTAAAGAGGAATCCAAAAATGTAAAAATATACAGGGTGTTCCATAAGAAAAAGTATAACTTTGATATGGCACTCTTTTTTGGAGCACCCTGTATAATTGAAAATATTTTTAAAATGTAGCCCTTATTGACTTACATGATCTATCAGCGACAGAAATTGGAAAATATAAACCGTTTCGCCATAAAACTCCGACGCGTCCGTCGTGACTCACCCTGTATTTATTTACTAAACTAATTTTAGTAAACATAAGGCAGTTATATAATTATTAAACAATACTAATTAATACATCAAGAATTTAAAATCTAAACGTCAAAATACTGTCCAGTATGTTATGTCTTTCAGTCCGTTATATTAATAAAAGAACAAAAATTTTCCGTTCCTACTCTATTTATTATTAAACGTATTATAATACCTATTTACAATAATTATACAAAATATTACTAAGAGTATGCAATAATGTTGATGCCAAAATAGTTTTCTTTTTTTATAACTAAGCTGCTTAAATTAATATGTTCGTCTCACGCAAATTCTGATGATGGTCTCGAACACAAAAAACGTTCTTTAATTGTCTTTGCATCGTAAATAGGTACTACGAATTCACGCATACCCCAAAATGAAGCTTTTCCTATTTATTAACCCTTATTCTCCTAGCGTCGTCAAATGACGACGTTTACCTGTCCTGTAATAACGGTGTATTGTCAGGTACCTGATGATTTTAAACCTGTCAGCTTAAGTTTAATTACTCAGGTAAACAATTGTTTTTATAAATGTAGCCATTGCATCGCAGTAAGTTGCAGACTTCGAACATATTTAATTGTTAAAAGTGACCAATTTACGAGAGAACACGAAAACCATGACGTCGTCAAAAAAGTAAGTACTAAATAATATAATTCCGGTAAAAATATTTTATTTGTTAACATATTTTGAATATATAATAGTCAATTGTTTTTTATATAAAATGTTATTATTTATAATAACATTTATAAGGGAGTTATTTCGCTATAAATTTGATTGTCGTCATATGACGACGCTAGGACAATGCATGTACTAACATACCCTATTTGTCCTTAGATTGTTGAGTGTAGCCGAAATGATGGATTTGTTAGAAAATGATGATAGTGACCAGGATATTTTTATTGAACCACCTGCAGTTAATGAGCTAACAGACGAAGATTCAGATGAAGAAGAAGGGACGAATATAAACTGTTTATACAGAAATCAACTAATGGCACCGGCAGAGAAAAAACAGACCAGAAAAGAAGTTTCAACTATTTCCAACCTAAACAAAATACCAAAGATCACCAAAAAATCAAAAAAAGATCAAATTATATGGAGCAGTGGCGGTAAAACTATCCTGTATACAACCTAGTCAATTTCGTCTTATCGCAGAAGAAAATATTGATGAAGTCACTGCTGTTCAATACTTTGAACGGTTTTTTAATGATACTTTAATCGAATTAATTATTACTGCCAGTTCTGAATATTGCTTATCAAAAAACTGGCCAGATATAAAATTAACCAAAGAGGAACTGCGAGTATTTTTTGCCATTATAATTGTTTCTGGGTACAATCCATTGCCAGGAAAAGCAATGTATTGGAGTACATGTAGTGATTTGCGCAACATTGCGATATATGAATCTATGCGGAGGGATAGATTTGATAATATCATGAAATCACATCATTTTAAATCAAATTTAAACTTAGACAAGCTCGATAAGTTTTCCAAATTACGACCATTAATTTCATATATTCAAAAAAAATGTATGGAAAATTATACACCCACCTCAGCAATATCGCATGATGAGGCAATGGTGGAATACTTCGGTAGGCACGGATGTAAGCAAGCGATTAGAAATAAACCAATACGATTTGGATACAAGGTTTGGTGTCAAAATTCACCATCTGGTTAGATAATCGCCTTTGATCCTTACCAAGGAAAAACTTATCGAGGAAATGAAATAATGGAGAGTAAATTTGGTAAATGTTCATCTACAGTGCTTTACTTGCTAGACCAATATCCTATATATACCTTGCTTTCAACCTTATCATAGTTTATAAGTTTATAGTTTATACGTCTCAAATTTAATTTACATTGTAATATTCTTTCACAAATAAATCTGAAATTATAAAACATACCAAGATTAATATTATTTGCACTCATATTCCCCTAGCGTCGTCATATAACGACAGCTCCTAAGTCAGGACCTGCGTCCTGTAATTTAATAAAAAGTGATTCATGTATCTATGGCCATTTTTAAACAACTGATTGAATTTCAAAACATTTTGATAAATATTTCTTAATTCCGGAGAATAGGGGTTAATATCCGAACAGATGAAATAATACCTACCTAGACAAGAAAACGTGAAATAGCCTCTTATGCAAGCAACTAAAGCGAAAAGTGAAAATCCTTTTTCCTAGGTCTCGATGGACAAACGTCGTATGAGAAAAGTGTCCTTTCAAGTCATAGTTTTTTTAAAACAGCAGCAACGATATACGTAAAACGAATTTTTTTCATTAAATTGATCACCGTCAAAATGCTTGAAACACCAATTCTTTAATCGAAATTAAAGTATTGCCATGATTTTGTGCTTTTATTGCTTACTTCATAATGTTATAAGCAAAAATCACCAGTTGCTGTTAGGGTGACGGGTAAGCACTACCTCTTTTAAAAGAATATTAGTTAATGCCATAATTTTGTGCAATTTTTTGCAGTAAAAATAATACGAGTATTTTGTGTTAAATCGAGAACGAAAACAGTTATAAACAGTTTCACTCGGTGCTGCCAGGGTGAAGCGTAAGCACCTTTGAATGAAAATTTTTTGATGCCATTATTTTGTGAATGTGAACGTATTAAAGATCTTATCAAAGCGAATTTTTTACTTTGTTGTAGCTCATATAGTTATGAAACTATTTAAAATTATTTAAAAAAATCGTCCTTCTAAATTATGCACAAATTTGCTAATTTAGAGGTTTTTGCAGTGGCGGATCTTGATTTTGTGGGGCCCCAGGCGCAACCTGATCTGGAGGCCCCCTATTAAGATGGTTCACTAAAATGAACAATGCAGAAAAATCATAACGTTTTTTATTTTTAGAACCAACAAAACATAAACACAAAAATCAAATACGGAAACAAAATATTCTCAAGTACCAGAAAAAAAAGTCACATTCCCATTTAAAAGAAAAAATCCCATCTCAGGTAAAAAAATCACAGTAAAATTCTGCATCATACAGTACAGGTGGTCCAAATTCGATGGGACTACAATGGGTATCTCGCTTAATAGTCAAGATAGAGACACGGTTAAATTACTAAAAATGTGCAGTTTTTTTAGAACAAACTCAAAAAATATTCTATAATTTCCGGTTTTTGAATTATTAATGAAAAACTGTTTTTTTGTTATATTTATAATGTGTCATACCTCCCTTATTGTTTTAAATATCGAAAAAGTTTATAAAGATTATTTTTAGATATTTTTATGTAGATTTTGATAGTAGGTACTAAAAAAAAAGTTTTACGCTCGCCGTTTATTTTCAATAATACGCAAGTTACAAAGGTTTTTAAAATTTTTTAAAGATGAGAAACAAAAAGCAGGTTGTGAAAACAAAGGAAAATCGGAAAAGATAGAATATATTTGACAACAATTCTGAGTTTGTCCCAAAAAACTACACATTTTTGGTACATTAACCGTTTCTCTAAATTGACTATTAAGCGAGATGCCCATGTAATCCCATCGAATTTGGACCACCCTGTACAGTACATCGGCTTGCAGTGCACTGTAATCAGATGCAAGCAGGGTTGCAAGTTTTGGCGATTTGGAACCAAATTGGCTATCATTTTTGTTTAATTTAACATGTTTTTTTTTTTTTAAATTGGCATCAATGGCTATTACACAATACCCACTATGAAAATAGATTTTAGAAGATATTACAATTTGCCTACAATTATTATTTTATAATTATCATATTAACAGACAATAAAAATTTAATTTTGGTTTTTGAGGATGACGTACCCAACGATTCTGAGGCACCTTTTTGCCGAGGCCCGAGGCGCGCGCCTCATGCGCCTGTGCGGTAATCCGCCACTGGGTTTTTGTATATTTAATAATAAAAAAGTTGCCCATGCATTTGACTCAAAAATGGGCACCCTACAGGGTGCTCCACATAGAAAGGCCACTATTGGGATCTTGTAAGGGGTAAGAGCTACAAAAAAATTTAAATTAGACAAATTGCTCCTCTTTCTGAAAGCTATTCAATAATGCTTTAAGGTTTTAAAAAGTTCCATGGCACGCTAGATAGTAAGCAATAATCAAAATGGGTATTTTTTTTATATCGCTTATAACTTCATGGTACATAAATTATTTTGGGGAAAAATATGTAGATTTTTTTACGCACATTAAAGCTTTACTGAATAGGTTTCAGAAATGGGAACAATTTGTCTAATTTAAACTTCTTTGTAGCTCTTGCCGTTTACGAGATCCCAAAAGTGGCCCTTTTTTGTGGACCACTCTATTATCATGGTAGTAAAAACTATTGTTTTGACTAAAAATATCATTTTTAACATTTGACTTCGAAAATACGCATGTTTTGAATCAATTAAATAACAAAAATAATTTTGGCCAGCTAGATCAGTCATATACCCCACTGTGCGTCGGGCCCGGACCGTTTAGCCAGTACGTGTCACATAACGGTGTTCATAATGCATGGTTTTAACCCTTAACCACAGATGTGAGAAAATACTCCCGCTTCCACAGACGTGAGGTCTTGGAGACCGCTAATTTAAAAGGTCAAAATTTTAATGATCTAATTTTTTAAAATCAAACTTGAGTTACAATCTTATTTTATAGACCATTACTATTACTTTTTACACAATTCAGGCTACATTAATGAAAAAGAGGCACAAGAAATATGTATTTTATTCAAAAAACTGAAAATTCTAAATTATTGCGCAATATTGTTTAATCATACAGGGTGTCCCCATTATACACCGCCAAAAAGTAGGTGCATATTCCTGAGTGAAAATGATGACCATTTGTCAAATATTTTGTTATCCGAAAATGCTTCCTTTCAAAGTTAGAGACCTCCAAAGTTGCAAGAAAAAAAAAATCAAAAAATCGATTACGTCCTAGCCGTTTAAGCTAGAGCTATCAAACTTGGCCGAAATGTGTAGGTGTTTCCCATTGACTTTGTGGGATAATTAGAAAGAAAACACGTAATTGGAAGTTAAGGCTTGTTCATAACCTAACCTTTTTTTAAAAATGTCGGCCACAAACTTGTATACTCTAAACGAATTAGCCGACATTCACTTAGTTTATTATGAACAAGCCTTAAGTCAAGCATGACATTAGCCACCTAGGTTTAGTAAAAAAAAATATTTGAGGTGTATAAACAGAGTTTGTCGATGCATCTTTAGCGCTAATTTTCTCGAAAACGGCTATGTTTACAGCAAAAAACAAAGAGGGACGAATTTTTTCCTCTTAAGTCGTACTTTCTTATGGACGAATGACATTTTCTATTTTATTCCAGAGAAAAAAATTCTGAAGATGGTAAGCGGATGACCTGCCTGTAAATCGTACTTCCAATTACGTGTTTTCTTTCTAATTATCCCACAAAGTCAATGGGAAACACTTACACATTTCGGCCAAGTTTGATAGCTCTAGCTTAAACGGCTAGGACGTAATCGATTTTTTGATATTTTTTTCTTGCAACTTTGGAGGTCTCTAACTTTGAAAGGAAGCATTTTCGGATAACAAAATATTTGACAAATGGTCATGATTTTCACTCAGGAATATGCACCTACTTTTTGGCGGTATATAATGGGACAACCTGTAAAAAAAATTCTTAAAATAAAAATGAATTATTCTAACAAAAAAACAATTAAGTTTACACTCAAAATAACAAAATCATACATGAGATTACACATTACGAAACGTGCAAGAGGTACATAAGAGTCAAAATTTTACTAGATGCAGTCTCTGCACACCGTTCTCGAGCATTCCAAACAAATTGGTGTCTTACAGACGGCACACAAATAGAAAGTTTTTCTTTTTTTTTGCGCAGGACATTTCTTGCATGTTTTTCTGACGGATAATTTTTCTTCAGTTTGTTCCGCATCGCCTTCTTTCTGACCTATTTTTATAAAAAAAAAAATAGTTACGTAGTAACAGACGTGCGGTCACTGAGACCGCTATCAATTTTTAATCGCCCCTCGTAAATCAACCACTAACAATTTGACACCTACACTTTGGCAACTAGCTCAATACTGATTGCTAAAAAGGTACTGAACCACTAGCACTAGCACATACAATACACGATCGCAATCGGGGGTTTTCCTGCATTTTAATTATGTAGGGAGTCCAATAGACTTCACGTCTGTGGTTAAGGGTTAAATCTCGTAACGTAATAATACAATGATAAAGGATAATGGAATACCTATCGAGTTATGTGTTGCTTTCGACAGACGGTTGGCTACGCTGTTTGGCTCGCTGTGAATATACAGGGTGTCCCCGTTATCACCGCAAATATTTTAAGTGGTGATAGAGGACCTTTTTCTAAGAAAAATTTTCAAGTACAATTTTTTTCTAAAATCAAATGCTAAGCAGATATCAACACTTACTTGTTTTTTTTACACTTCTGCATTTAAAAGGCTCTATCGCCGAAAATATCAATTTTATCGTAAACTACCTTACAGCTTTTTAATAGAGCATGAAATTCTCTACAACATTGATTATAAAAACTAATTTTTTTGCCTGTCTGATGGTGTAAAAATCCAACATGGCGGCCATAAGAAATAAAAAAGTTGACTATCGCAACTTGAAATCTAGAAGGCTTAGAAATTTCTGTTGACGTCATCAAACCCAGAACGGTCAAAAACGTAAAGTTACCAAGTTTAAATGAAATAGCGTCAATGGTAGGGAAGATAATAATATTTTTCTAAAATCACATTTTTCAGTTTTTTTTGTAATAAATCAAAAACGAATCAAAATATCCAGGATTTCTTTTCAGATTCTCAATGGCCATTAAAATGTGCAACTTTTCTCTAATTTAACCGACCTTGTATCTCTTACCGTTTCCAAGATAGCAATGGTGAGCATCGAAAAAAACAAAAACACCACCCTGTATACGTCAGAGTCAATAAGAAATTAAGGAAAAACAAAATAAAAGCCAAACGTACAAAAATAATAATGTATTTCATATAGTTAAAAACAAATTCTGTCAGAAACTGAAACGTCATTAAAATCCCTAATAATATTAACTTCATAAAAACGGCAAAGAACACGTAATAACTAATAAACTACAAATTAATATGAGTCAGTAACAGGTCAGAAATGATTATCACCGTTTCTCGACTACATCTTCAATTATTTTTCCATCGATGTGGTCAATGTTAACTTCAGCTACGGCTTCTAAAGATGAATCCATTGATACCTGACGACTCGACGCCCAATCATACGAACCAGGAGCAGAATTTGATCTGCCTGATTTTCCAATGTGCAATTTTTTTATTGGAGTTTGCTCTGCAGTACTTGACCGATGAGGCTCCTTTTTGTGCAGAAATGGATTCTAAAATCATAAAAAATAACACTGATTATTACATAAAAATTAAAAATACGAGTGCTGATCCCTATACACCACTCATGACCAACTTTCGGCTAAGGTTAATAAATAATTTAACCGATTATCGATTGACTGGTGGCGTTCGCTTATCGGTAATTACCCATTTAATCGGCCGGCGATTCATCGAACGGTCAGGAGTAGGGTTTCTTTCCCGGGATCCCGGTACATTTTAAGCTATTTTATATTTCCCGGGAAATGCTTTTTGTCCCGGAAATTCCCGGGATTTTAAAAAAGTGTTGTTTTCGTTTAATTTGTGCTAAGATCTTTGTAATACTATCATAACAGCATAATAGCATGGAAAATAAGTTGCACTTTAACATTGCTAAATGCTCGGTGGTATCATATCACAGGAAGCATAGTCTAATAATGTTTCAGTATACAATGAAAGACATTTTGATGGGAAGGAAAACGAAAATTAACGATTTAGGAGTTATGTTTGACCCAAAATTAAATTTTGCTGAACATATACGTAAAAGTACAGAGGCAGCACTTAGATTATTGGGGTTCGTATTGCGGAACACTATTCACTTTAAACATGTTAGCTCTTTTTATTTTCTGTACAATTGTTTTGTGAGAAGCAAATTGGAATATGCTTCTGTCATATGGAATCCTTTTTATGAAATCTATATAAAACAAATAGAAGCCGTTCAAAAACGGTTCGTACGTTACATAATTTTTAAACAGACTGGTCTTTATCCATATTTAACATCTTATAAAACTATGTTGAGTGAATTGCAGCTTATATCCCTTGAGCGAAGACGGTGTTTGCTGGATCACGTGTATATTTTCAAAATCGTTAATCACAAAGTCTATGTCACTATAGATCTATTAAATAAAATTTCCTTTTTAGTGCCTCGATCAAACAGCCGTTGGGCTAGTACATTTTATTTGAACCAATCTCGTACTAATTTGCTTCAGGTGTCACCTTTGTACAGAATGTGTAAGGTGGCAAATATTTTTTCAGACATTGATATTTTTTATAATTGTAGTGTTTCAACTTTCAAAAACCAAACTTTACTGATTTTACGTGCACCAGTTCAATATGATTTATTTTTGTATTAATTAATGCACATATATTTATTTGTAATATTTTTTTAATGTTTTGGCTGTTAATTGATTTTTCTTAATGCACACATTTATAGTACCTTTAAAGTTACATTTATTATTACGTATACTATATTATTGTATATCGCCCTATGATTGGGGTTTACCCCTGTTGGGTGTAATTTAATAAATAAATAAATAACTTATCAGAATTTTATGCTTAAAATGTCTTTACTAACAGTAAATTATGGAAAAACTTCAAAATAATTTTTCTCTTTTAGTATGGCGCAAAGAAGCCCGGTCTCCATTACAAAGTTAATATCTTCAAAATACTCCGTTAATATTGGAGATACAGAAACGTTTAAATTAGCAAATTTGTGCAGAATTTAAAGGGAAATCTGATGCCATTTTCAAATTTGACCTACGTCATCAGCTTTTTGAAATATTTTGAAAAAACTGAAAAAGGTCGATTTTTTCCAACTTGAATAATTCCGTAACCATATGAGCTAGAACAATAATAAAAATTGGCTTTCATAGATATTTTTACGTAGATTTTAAATATGTTAACGAAATTTTCATAGCACTCTCGATTTCCGAGTTATAGCACAAACTTGCATTTTTTTAAATGGAAGTCATAGTTGGCTGTGGTCTTATTAAAAAGGTTATTTTTTTCTCGTTTCAATGATATAAGGTTTGTTATGCTTTACTGTTGTAGTTTTTCTTTAAATAAGTAAAAATCAGTTTACATGTTCACTGCCTACTAATAGATGGGAGTTATCCCGTGTTGATGTTCTTTTTTTTTTCGATGTGACATTTAAGAGTTGTCTCTTATTGTTATTGTAGCAGTTATTAACCAGTTACAAATTTTAAAAACAAAACCTCATAGTTTGTCAAATACAATTTATTGTTTGTTATACGTATGTCTCTCTCTCTCGTGTTAATTAAAATTTTTGGTTATTATAAATTTCAAAAACAATGTTTTTTAATAAAGAAATATTATCAGGCTTTTTGGTATACCTGTATTTTTTTAAATTGGTTTCTAATAACGAAAATAATTTCTTTCTTGGTTGGCTCCTTTCCATAAATCTTTGCAAATACATTTCACTTGAATTTTTATTATTTCTATTACAAGCGTAGTAATAGAAAAGCATGTGGTTTTTTTCTGCATTAGAACACATTGTTTTTGAAATTTACAATAAACTCAATCATAAATTTTGATCAACACGAGAGAGAGATTTATACGTAAAACAAACAATAAATTATATTTGACAAACTCTGAGTTTTTTTTTTTTTTATTTGTAACTGGCTAAAAACTGCTACACTAACAATAAGAGACAACTCTTAAATGTCACATCGAAAAAAAAGAACATCAACACGGGATAACTCCCATCTATTAGTAGGTTGTGAACATGTAAAATGATTTTTGCTTATTTGAAGAAAAACTACAACAGTAAAGCATAACAAACCTTATATCATTGAAACGAGAAAAAAATAACCTTTTTAATAAGACCACAGCCAACTATGACTTCCATTTAAAAAAATGCAAGTTTGTGCTATAACTCGGAAATCGAGAGTGCTATGAAAATTTCGTTAACATATTTAAAATCTACGTAAAAATATCTATAAAAGCCAATTTTTATTTTTGTTCTAACTCATATGGTTACGGAATTATTCAAGTTTGAAAAAATCGACCTTTTTCAGTTTTTTCAAAATATTTCAAAAAGTTGATGACGTAGGTCAAATTTGAAAATGGCATCAGATTTCCCTTTAAATTCTGCACAAATTTGCTAATTTAAACGTTTCTGTATCTCTAATATTAACGGAGTTACCCATACAACAGGTTAGAAAAATGGGCACCCTGTATAGTGTCATAGCGAAGTATGTTCAGCATCGGCCTTTATCCCCACCGCTCAAAAATTCAATGAGCCGGCCCGCTAGTATAACGAAGATCCCGCATGAACCTAACCTAAATATTGAGTGTCCGTCAACGTGTTAAAACATTTCACTTTTCATAATCTCTACTCCATTAATCCAAAGTTTATCATAAATGAAACAAAATGAATGTAATTGTACTGAAAACTTAATCCATTAAATCCTTAAATTTTCAGCGCGAGGAAAATTTATATTTAGTTGTTGATCTCTGAGGGATTGTTGTAAAGGCGGATTTTCCTTTGACCGTAAATGATCGTCGTGCACAACGGCTCCCTCAATTCATGTCTTTTCTTTGTCAGTGTGGGTTGTAATCCACCATCTCTGTGTTTATCATCGAAACTATTATCAACAAACCGGCTTTGAAGACAAAGTTGGTAAGCCGCCACGGAGTCATGAACAAACTACATGTTGTAAACTTTGAAACGGAAATACCAGTCAATGAACATTTAATTGCGGGTTTTCAATTATTTTTCAAACGGTTTATATCAGGGTTGAGCAGATTTAAATCAATTGATTTAAATCACGATTTAAATCATGATTTAAATCATGATTTAAATCAAGCGATTTTTTTAAAAAAAATCATCGATTTAAATCAAATGATTTTTTTAAAAAAATTATCAATTTAAATCACAGATTATATGAGTACAATATAATATTTATATTAAAACAAAATTTTATTACTATGTATTAGTAATTAAATACACGAAATGGTGAATAAACTATTTCAATTTGCTCTTGTAAAGTAATATTCATTGTGGAAATGCAATAATTCAAAAAATAAATGACAAGTTTTTGACGTTAGCGAAGTGAACAGTCAGTTTTTTCGATTTCCACGGCACTCTAATTGCTTCAATAACGATTAGAAGAAAAATGTCGAATATCTCGTAAAGTACGAGTTTTGGGTATAGGACATACTTAACAAAATATGAAGCTCTCTTAATAAATAAATACAGGGGTTTGCATTTGAAAAAATTGAGTTACGTGCTTTTGAAAATCATGGAAGTTGCCACCTATTTATAAACACCCCTGTGTGTATCATTCAAATTTTTTCATATCGAGCGAACGGAGAATTTTTTTCTGCATGTCCATACCAAATTACAACTCTGTACTTCAAAATAACTTCAGGAGAATTTTTTAAATAAAGACTTAAAACCTTGAAAAATTTAGAAAATTATTTTTTTTACGACGCTTATAAAAACCTGTAGTATTTTATATTGATGCAAAGCTAAAATTAAGGCGGTCAAAAATATTAAATAAAAAATTGGGTGTTGTATTTGAAATATAAAAGTTGCTATTAGTTCCAGAGAGATGACTCACCCTGCATATTTGAAAATATTTTTATCGTGTTCGGAAGAAAAAACTGTATGAAATAGCGTTTTAATCAACTTTATATCTCAAGCCGTTTAGCCAAAATCGACCGATCCCGTACTAATGACTCACCCTGTATATAATTAATTAAACATCACTATTTAGCACTGATTTTTTCAAAATTCTTAATCATTATATTTAATTTTTCATTTTGACAAAAATTCACCACTAAATTAAACTTATTGGTTATTAAATATATTAGCACAAAACAGAAATAGCATGTGAATATGTCACTAAATTCGATAAAATAGTACATTTGATTTAAATCAAAAAAATCTGATTTAAATCAAATAAATCGATTTTTTTGATTTTTTAAAAAAAATCATGATTTTTATCAACCCTGGTTTATATTATACAGGGTGATTGATTGAGACCGGGCATTAAAAATATATGAAGAATGAAAAAGGGTATGGATCTGAAATTTTGGTTATGACCATAATGGCATCTGATCTGTTTATTGAAAATATTTTCAAGATGGCGACGCTTCCGCAAATACCGGAAGTTGGCGTCTACTTTTTTATTTTCAATACAATGGTCTATTTTTTAGTGCATTTTTGGATTCAATACGTTATTTTAGAGGGACTTTTATTAGCATTCCCTATACCTAAGTGCAGTAATTTTTTAGATTTTTGGACTTTTTTGAAAATTTTTTGATTTTCACCGTGATGCTTAATATTATCTAACATGGCCATTTTTAAAGAAAAAACGCTTAAATTTAGACCATGCCTAGAAAAAACCTTGGACTACATCCTGGAATTTTTGCAATCGATGAATTACTTACAGGGTGTCCAAAATTTAATTTTCTTTTAATACAACTTCAGACCACTAAAACTCGTTTTTTTCAAATACAATGCCCAATTTTTTTTTTCATTTTCTAATGCAAAATTACATTCTGCATCAACCTGTATTAGCGTTTCCTATACCTATCTGCAACAGTTTTCGAGTTATTAAGAATTTTTGATAGAGTTAAGAGAAATTGCAACATTTTTAAATAGTAAGCCTTGGAAATGACAGCAAATGCCAATATTAATAACTGTAAACCACTTTTATTGCGTTTGTCTGAAGCATCCATGAAAATGTATAACCAAGAGTATTCAAACACGAATATTTTGAACTTATTTTATATTCATAAAGGATGTAACAAGATTATTGAAAGAACTTGCCGCGTGGTCAGTGAGAGTTATCCTTATTTGACTGTAATGACCAGACAGAAATTTTAATGAATAGAATCAATTTTTTTTTCAATTTAGAAGAGTGAAATCTGCTTGTATTCGACCTAAGCGTGTGACAAATGATGAAACTAACAAAGTTAACATCCTGAGATATTTTAATGACCATCCTCAGCGATCAATTCGATTGGTAGCGCAAGACTCGGGTTTAACATACTATGCTGTACAAGCTACAATAAAAATACACAACTATTCGTTCACACTTTCAATAATCTTCTGAATTTGTCCAAGAATGTAAAATAAATTCAAAATATCCGTGTTTGAATACTCTTGATAATCCATTTTCATGGATACTTCAGACAAACGCGATAAAAGTGGTTGACGGTTATTAAGTATTGGCATTTGTTGTCATTTCCAAGGCCTACTATTTAAAAATGTTGCAATTACTGTTAACTTTATCAAAAATTCTTAATAACTCGAAAATTGTTGCAGATAGGTATAGGAAACGCTAATACAGATTGATGCAGAATGTAATTTTGCATTAGAAAATGAAAAAAAAGTTTGGGCATTGTATTTGAAAAAAACGAGTTTTGGTGGTCTGAAGTTGTATTAAAAGAAAATTAAATTTTGGACACCCTGTAAGTAATGCATCGATTGCAAAATATCCAGGATGTAGTCCAAGGTTTCTTCTAGGCATGGTCTAAATTTAGGCGTTTTTTCTTCAAAAATGGCGGTGGTAGATAATATTAAGCATCACGATGAAAATCGAAAAATTTTAAAAAAAGTCCAAAAATCTCAAAAATGGCTGCACTTAGGTATAGGGAATGCTAATAAAAGTCCCTCTAAAATAACGTTTTGAATCCAAATACGCAATAAAAAATAGACCATTGTATTTGAAATAAGAAAGTAGACGTCAACTTCCGGTATTTCCGGAAGAGTCGCCATATTGAAAATATTTTCATTAAACAGATCAGATGCCATTATGGTCATAACCAAAATATTAGATCCATACCCTTTTTCATTCTTCATATATTTTTAATGCCCGGTCTCAATCAATCACCCTGTATATATCAGGTACAAACAAAATCAGCCTTCCTTTTTATCGTATTTAGTTTTTATTTAAAAAAAAAACACACATTTTAGACATTAATTGTGCACAAACAATAAATACAAAAGTTCATATAATAAAATCATGGCTGGCGCAAGAGTATCTAAGGCCCATAAGCAAAGAAAATTAGGCCTCTATAGATTATCGTGTAATATCTTTGAAAAGCAAAATATACAGGGTGTTGTATTTAAAATTTCAATGTACGAGTCCGTTTCCGGTTGAACCGGAAGTCGTATTGCAACGTTAATATTTTTATCGAATCCGAAAAATACCATAACGTTGAGATACATAATTTCATTGTTACGAGGGCCAGTCAAATATAAACCGGACATTTTTCCATACTCTGTATTAAATTAAAAATTTTCAAAAATACGCACAACTCATTTTTCTACATAGCTTCCGTTGACATTTACACACTTTTGCCAACGGATTGGCAATTTTTGTATTCCTTTATTGTGAAAAGAAGTGGGACGTGTGCGAAGCCAATTACACACAAATTGCTTCACCTCTTCATTATTTTGGAATTGCTGTCCTCCTAACGCCTCCATGAGTGGTCTGAATAAATCTATGAATAAATGATAATCACACGGTGATAAGTCAGGGCTATAAGGGGCATTTTTAATAGTAGTCTAATGCATTTTTGTTAATTTATCTTTGGTTAAGGCGGCAGTATGCGGTCTAGCGTTGTCGTGCAAGAGCAACACGCTGCGAATGGGAACGCCACGTCTTTTGGACCTATAGGATGTCTTGACTTTGTCCAATAGTTCGCTTAGTCCAATGCCTTTACAAATGTCATCCACTGTTAACCGCCGGTTCCCTTCAATAAGCCCTCGAACTGCTTGAATGTTGTTTGAGATCATGTTGGTCTTGGGGCGACGCGGATGGGGCAAGTTTTGCACTTCATTACGTCCACTAGCGAACGATTTATGCCGTGCAAACACGTGTGTCCTAGATAAGGTTTCATTGCCAAACTGTTTACGTAATCTTATCAAAATCTCGATGGGTCCCACTTCTTCATTCGCCAAAAACTTAATAACAATGCGTTGTGCAACGGCAATGGGCACTACTTGCTCACTCATAGTGCTAGCTCAAAAACAAACAAATGTGAGGTTATGTTTTCGATGAAAAATGAGTCACGACACCCCCATTAACAGTCCCAATGGGTTTCAGCTGCGAACGATCGCTCGTTCAGTGGTATGGAAAAAAGTCCGGTTTATATTTGACTGACCCTCGTATATCTGCAATAGTGTTCTAGATATTTGTCTGTTTTCATACTTTTCCGCATTCCGTTAATACATTGTTATTGATTAAGAGGTCTGTTGATATGCTAAATAAGCACTAAATACTCTAGCAAATTGACCATCAGACAAAGTCGAGAAGTGAGCTTCTAAGTTGGCGCCCCAGTAAGATTTTTTAAAATATTTCCCAAAGTACTGCAGTTATAAAGTAAATTCTTGAAGCACAAAAAAGGACTAAATCCTCTAGCAAATTGAATGTGATCAGAAAAATTCGCGGAGCCAACGTGAAATTGGCGCCCAAAGACAATTTTTGAAATATCCTCCAAACTATTGCCTTCATAAAGTTAATTTTTAAAGCAGTAATAAGCACTATCTCTTGGGATATATTTTGGATTTTGTGCTTTATATCGCGGAGCCAACTTTACGGATTCTTGCGTGTTGTAGTCAGTGTTGACGGTTCAGTCGCAACACTGTTGGCTTCTCTGTCTCGTACCGAAAGGGACATTTGCACATTGTTATACAATAAATATGAAAAACGAGCAAACAATTGCAAGTACGTCCCTCTGGGGTTCGCTATTAAGTTCGCCGAGAGGTTCGGCGATCGATTTATCGATCAATTCGCCGTTCTGTTCGCCTTCCTGTTGCGCTGGTATGTAGCTACCTTAATAGTTACAAAAAGACTTTTCGTAAAACTAAGTTTAACCTTCTTGACGTTACGTATAAAACTGGTTTCAAAATCAAAGTTACTAATAGTTGTTTAAATACAATAAATACAACGCCTTTGACAATTTAAAACTCAGTTGAAGAAATTTGACGCCCCAAAAACAATCAAGAACCACAAAAAAATGCATAAACCTATACGCAATTTCGATAAAATAACTAAAAATCTACTAGCATACCAAAATATTACAACTAATAATTTCTTGTTCTGTTTTTTTAAAACAAGAGAATGTTTACCTGGAACGAATGTTGTTTCAACATATGTTTAATGAGAATGAGGGTGTCCAACTTCGGGATTGAGGTTATGACTCGTGCAACTTCCTCTTCAGTAACTTCAACTAGATGACAGTTTTCTTCTTCACTCGGTAGAGGAAACAAACCATTTTTGGTTACCCACGGGTGAACCTAGTTAGGTACAATGTAAATATAATTAATTGCCACGAACGGATTTCTTAAAATTTAATGCTGATTACATATTTTTGTTATATGTAGTTAGTACCAGGGTTGAGCAGATTTAAATCAATTGATTTAAATCAATTGATTTAAATCAGGTGATTTAAAAAAAAAATCATTGATTTAAATCAAGTGATTTAAAAAAAAATATCAATTTAAATCACAGATTATATGAGTAGATACAATATAATATTTATAATAAAACAAAACTGTATTACTATTAGTAATTAAATACACGAAATGGTGAAAAAACATATCAATTCGCTCTTGTAAAGTAATATTCATTGTGGAAATGCAATAATTCAAAAAATAAATGACAAGTTTTTGACGTTAGCGAAATGAACAGTCAGTTTTTTCAATTTCCACGGCACTCTATTGCTTCAATACCGATTTGAAAAAAAATGTCGAATATCTCGAAAATTATGAGTTTTGGGTATAGGACATACTTAACAAAATATGAAGCTCTTTTAAAGACGAATTCGATGACATAAAAAAATACAGGGGTTCGCATTTGAAAAAATCGAGTTACGAGCTTTTGAAAATCATGGAAGTTGCCACCTATTTATAAACACCCCTGTATGTGTAATTCAATTTTTTTCATATCGAGCGAACAGAGAATTTTTTTCTGCATGTCCATACCAAATTTTTTAAATAAAGACTTAAAAACCTTGATTAATTTAGAAAATTAATGTTTTTTTACAACACCGTATAAAAACCTGTAGTATTTTATATTGATGCAAAGCTAAAATTAAGGCGGTCAAAAATATTAAATTAAAAATTGGGTGTTGTATTTGAAATATAAAAGTTGCTATTAGTTCCAGAAAGGTGACTCACCCTGTATATTTGAAAATATTTTTATTGTGTTGTGCATTTGAACCAACTTCATATCTCAAGCAGTTTAGCCACAATCGACCGATCCCGCACTAATAACTCACCCTGTATATAATTAATTAAACATCACCATTTAGCACTGATTTTTTCAAAATTCTTAATCATTATATTTAATTTTTTATTTTGACAAAAATTCACCAATGAATTAAATATATTGATTATTAAATATATTAGCACAAAACAGAAATAGCATATGAATATGTCACAAAATTCGATAATATGGTACATTTGATTTAAATCAAAAAAATCTGATTTAAATCAAATAAATCGATTTTTTTAATTTTTTTAAAAAAATCATGATTTTTATCCACCCTGGTTAGTACTACATAAATTACACAATAGATGCAAGGGTGTTTGTATGTTTCAACGTAAAGAATAATTAATTGGATGAAGGAAACCGTTACGGAAATAAGAAGATACATATGGTTAAATTAGCAAAGAAGTGTATTTTTACGTGTTAAGTCAAAATCGCAACTAAAATGGAGAACATTGTGCCCAGTTCCTGAAATGTCGTTAAAAAACTGAGAAACGGAGTTTTCTTCTTTTCTTTTTAAGTGTCTTATTATCAACATTAGAAATTTGCTACTCCAGCACCTATATTCTGCAACTTTTTAACACCTGTTTTAGCGCTACAAGTTGCTAGCAAGTCCCAAATTCGCGTAGTTGATGTTCTGTTTCTACTGAGTACCAGGAATGAACTCTAACCGTAAATACATAATGTAATTCACGTGTTTAGCGGCTCGACAGGCGCGTTTAAGGCTAAAATCCTTCCATTTCGACTTGATTGTTTAACAGCATTTAGTAATTGTGAAATTTCATACCTTAAGTAAATTTTGCAGTGTTGTAGTTGTGTTAAATTAAAAAAGGAACTATTCTAAACAATAATTAAGTGTGTTCATAGGCGCAGATTACACGGGGACAACGGGGCTCGTGCCCCTGTACCGATTGAACTAGGGGGGCATTGGTCCCCATGCGACATCGCAAAGGCGAACTTGTGCATATCAGATTTTAATTATGCCAAACAACACATCACGTTCGAATTCCAGTTACATTTAGTGCCAAACTTTGCTTTTCGTCCATTCTGAGGCTGCACTGAGACTATGTACCAATACCTATCGTGTAGGTACTTGTTACACTCGTGCATCGTACATTTACCGTTCTCACTTCTCAACCCCAAGCTGTTAACAGTTGACGAGTTGTGTGCCACTCATCCAACCAAGTAAATTCCCGCTGTTTAAATATAAATGATATTTTTTACCAAAGTAGTAGTTGTTTAGTTTTTTCCACTTTTTCCGGTAATAACAGTTAAGATGTTACTTTTTATGATTGTCCAGTTTAAAATGAAGTAGTACATGGGTATCTCGGAAACCGTTACAAATACAAAATCGGTTAACTGGGGAAAAATTGGCGCATTTACATGCATAACAATAATCCAGTTTTACATTTTCAATAATTCATCCTGTTACGTAGTACCACGATGAAAACAAAAAATGTACATTTTAAGTGAACAAACAGATTTGTGCGCCAAATTTTCAGGATCGGAGAAGTAACTAATAAAGATTTTTAAAACGATATTAAAAAAATCTAGGCCTACTACGTTTCGCGCGGTCATACCTAACTTTTGTTTTTCTTATGGACGCCATATTGGATTCTTGCATTTTTCAAATCTCCATAACAAATGCTTTTCAACCATGTAAAGCATCCGTATGTTTGACCTAGGGAAAAGATAAAAATTTGCAAAATTAAGGTTTCGCCACAGTAGGCCTTGGTGTCGTGATTAAACAATTGCATGCGACTATTTCTAACAACTGTCAAATAATACATATTTTTTTGTAGTGCAAAAAAGTTAGTGATTTTCAAGTTTTCAATGGATCGTTTTTCAAATAAGCATAAATATGAAATGTTGAATAGCTTTATCCTCTGTATGAGAAATGATATTATGGCTGCAAAAATGCATTTCAATAAATACCCGGAAAGACGTCAGACATTATGTTTTCTGATGAACCATCGGCCAAATTCCCATTTTTCTCATCTGATCACCATTTTGAAGTCCATGACAAGGGCGTTCATGATAGGGGTGATACTTGAAACGTCTTAAAATTGTACCGGCTGTTAATCGAGCGACACCTATTGTGTTTTCTATCTCACGTAAAGACAGACGTACGGGGATTGTCAGTTACGGCTTGCAAAACAAAATTTTCTTTATTTTCATCCCTGCGCCGCTTTCTTTTTGACTTAAAAAAGCTTCCATTAATTATTAAGTTATCACGTAATCGCCGAAACATGCTTCTACCTGGCTGATGTCTTTCCGGGTATTTATTGAAATACATTTCTGCAGCCATAATATCATTTCTCCCACAGAGAATAAAGCACTCCAACATTTCATATTTATGCTTATTTGAAAAACGATCCATTGAAAACTTGAAAATCACTAACTTGTTTGCACTACAGAAAAATATGTATTATTTGACAGTTAGAAATAGTCCTTGCAATTGTTTAATCACGACACCCAGGCCTATAGTAGTGAAACCTTAATTTTGCAAATTTTTATACTTTCCCCAAGTCAAACATACGGATGCTTTACATTGTTGAAAAGCATTTGTTATGGAGGTTTCAAAAATGAAAAATCCAATATGGCGTCCATAAGTAAAACAAACGTTAGTTATGACCGCGCAAAACATAGTAGGCCTAGAATATTTGAAAAATTGGCGCACAAATCTTTTCAAATAAAGGTAATATGGAGGTTTTAAGAAAATGTACATTTTTCGTTTTCATTGTGGTACTACGTAACAGAATGAATTAGTGATAATGTAAAACTGGATTATTGTTACTTTTTCCCCATTTAACCGATTTTGTATTTGTAACGGTTTCCGAGATATAGACCAGTAGTATATCAATATTCCTTCTACTCCGAATTTGGCCAGTGGCGTACGTGAGGTATGCCCCCTTTGGCCAAAAAGGCACTAAGGAAGCGGCCTACGTGATGTATGCCACGTGTGCGAGCGTGTATATCAATATTCCTTCTACTCTAAAATTGGCCAGTGGCGTACGTACCCCGGAGGGTATGCGTCACTTTCAGGGGCAACGCCCCCCCCCCTGCGTGGGTTTGCATTAATTATAAGACTAATACTATTGAAGTTAACAAGTAATTGCTTTTAATACCTTAACTAATCGATCTACAAAAAAGCTACTTTCCATCAGTGCAAAATTCATCTTTCTAGGACGTCTAATGACTGAGCTGTGATTATTTTAATAGCACGACAGTATGTTACGACATGTTACCGCGATTCCCAAGCTCACTCGCGGGTAAATTTCTAACAGACGGACTAGTGTAATAATACACAAACTTTCATATACGAGGTGTGAACAAAAACTAACTACTTTAAAAAAAAAAAAAGTGGCTAAAACGAAAAAATAAAAATGTGGTTGTATAAAAGAAGTCTTTTTCTATTATAACATACAAAAATATACAGGGTGTTCCATTTAAAATTATGAAGTTGTTGTCTGTTGCGGCTAAACTGACAGTCGGATTAGCACGTTTTTTGGTCGAACGGATGGGCAGCTCAGACTCAATTGTAAACGGATGAATTCTGATATTATACAGAGTGTGTACAAAGAAATGGTCACTCAAAATCTATTTCAAAATTAATTTTTGTAAAAAATTACATGGTATGGTTGTATAGATAGTGACTCTGTTGTAGTACACGTAAAAATATACAGGGTGTTCCATTTAAAATTATGAAGTTGGTGTCTGTTGCGGCTAAACCGATAGTCGGATTAGCACGTTTTTTGGTCGAACGGATGGACAGCTCAGACTCAATTGTAAATGGATAAATTCTGATATTACACAGAGTGTGTACAAAGAAATGGTCACTGAAAAACTATTTCAAATACATATTTTTAAAAAAATTACATGGTATAGTTGTATAGACAAATGACTCTGTTGCTGCAGCCCCGTTCAAAAGACACCTTTGTAACCAACGAACTTTCTATCCAGCGAACTTTGTATCCAGTGAACGTTGTATCCAGCGGACTTTGTATCCAACGGACACTCACTCGCATACCTTGGACTTTGACATTGAGCAGGTGTTACGCATACCAATTACTCATACCCTCGAGGTATGCATGACTAGTGCCCTTGAGCATGTTACGCCGCATACCTTGGACTTCGCACCGAGAGCGGACTGTACCCTCAGATGCACGACTAGTGCCCTTGAGCATGCGTTACGCATACCTTGGACTCCGCAATTACTCACACTCTCGAGGCATGTGTGCCCTTGACATACTTTGTACCCTGGAACTTTCCCAAGCACCGCAATTACTCATGCATGACTAATGCCCTTGAGCATACCTTGGACTTTGTACCCACGCAGGGGGGGGGGCGTTGCCCCTGACAGTGACGCATACCCTCCAGGGTACGTACGCCACTGGCCAATTTTGGAGTAGAAGGAATATTGATATACACGCGCGCACACGTAGTATACATCACGTAGGCCGCTTCCTTAGTGCCTTTTTGGCCAAAGGGGGCATACCTCACGTACGCCACTGGCCAAATTTGGAGTAGAAGAAATATTGATATACTACTTAGACCGAGTTGCGACACGAAAGTGTCGCCGTGTGAATGTAGAAGCAACAACTCGTGTCAAACAAAATTTGGCCGGCAAATTTTAACCTCTTATGGTATTACCCCCGACTATTTTTCATATGTCATTATAAACCAATCACTTAAGTCAAATTATAGTCACGCCTTCATGATATGACGGCAATAACGCCAAATCGTCCCTAGGGATGTTTTCACCGGCAAAAAAGCGAAAACGTTGCTTGTTTACAGATGTTTGACAATTGTAAAGTATATTGAAAGTTAAAGTGTTTAAATAATTTTTTAAAAAATTTATTATTTTTGGTATCTTATTTGGGAAATAGTCTGATTAAATATATTTCGGAACATTATTTTGCAGGAAATATTTTAACTCAAGTGTGTTGCTTATAGGCAACATCCTTCGACAAAATGATTGACAAAATTACTCGCCTTCGGCTCAGGATTTTGTTCATGTCATTTTGTCTCAGGATGTTACCAAAGCAACAAGCTTTTGTCAATAATGTTTCCGGCAAAATAATGTTCCCTTAACACAGTGGTTTCCAAACTGTGGGGCGCGGCCTCCTAGGGGGGCGCGAGACTATTGTAAGGGGGCACGCAGCTGTTATCAAACTATCATTTTTAAATACAAACAAAAAAAACTTTATTTTTACAAAATATGGTATACTGTTTTGAAGCCCATTACATAATTATTATGAAATTAGATTGTTACGAAAAGTGAGGGGGGCGCAAAAATTTTTTTTATGAAAAAGGGGGGCGAAGGTACAAAAAGGTTGGAAACCACTGCCTTAACACGTAAGGCCCGGCGTGACATAAACGCTGTGTCTCACTTTAGTGGCCAGCCGGACGGCGAGGCGAAATGGTGTGTCTCACTACTTGAGTTCACTTGATATCACAATATAATGCTAAATACATGGAATGTGATACATAGCCGTCCGGGGGACCAACTTATGCTTTTGGTCAGGAATTTTTTCGGATAATTTGGTTTTTATAAGGCACTGAATGGAAAATTATATATTCAGAAAAAAATAATACAGTAAGGCCGTTTTCACACACGACGGCAATACCGCTGCCGTTGCCGCCAGCGGTAGCGGCATCAGAAGTCCGAGTCTTTCACACACGACGGCATTACCGCTGCCGCTGAATAGTTTGTTTTTAGTTGTGACGATAGAAAGATGTATGCTGCTGTCAACACACGTTATCTCCTTGGGCTAATTTACCTTAGGAAGTACAGATGTAATAAAAATAAAAAAAAATACTGGGTTCATCCCCTTTTAAGCGTGCGATATTTGGAAGGAAGTTTTTATACTTTGTTTAAAAAACTTAGAGAAGATCAATCAAAATTCTTTAATTACTTTCGAATGAGTGCCAATACGTTTGATATTCTGGTGCAATTAGGTATTACAAACAAGTATTAAGCACCAGGATACTAGAATTGAAGGTGTCGTTTGTTAGTGGCTATTTTCCAGCCTAGGGGAAATCTTACGATAAACAAACAGTTCTTGTAAAGGGGGTTTTAAAAGTATTTCGTAATTTTTAATTTTACCAAAAATATTTAGAAGAATGTTTAATAGACCCCAACATATATGTACATTGTACAGGGTGGCCTATTTTCGATGCCCATACCTCGGTAATTATCAGAGATAGAAAAAAAAACTATGTACGTGGTCTAGATTTCTTTTTTTGACACGAATTCATTGCCGTAAACAGATTTTTGATATCTTTTTTAATTTTCGAAATATAGCCAAAAACCGATTTTCGACAATTTTCAAAAATGGTAAATATCTCGCTTAAACAAAAGGATAGAGAAAAAATCTATAGATATTTTTGGCATGGTTTTTTATCCTTAATAAGATAGCGATGTTCAATTGTTTTTTACTCATACTAATATTGATTTATTACACCTAACTTTGTTATTTTAAATGGCAACCATAAGCAAATTATATATTTTTGAAAAGTGCAAAAAATAAGCTTTCGATTTATGTCACAGCCAACTATGGTTGCCATTTAAAATAAGAAAGTTAGGTGTAATATATCAACATTCGTATGAGCAAAAAAAAATTGAACATCGCCATCTTATTAAGGACAAAAAACCATGCCAAAAATGTCTCTAAAGTTTTCCTCCATCTTTTCGTTTAAGCGAGATATTTAACATTTTTGAAAATTGACGAAAATCGGTTTTTGGCTATATTTCGAAAATTAAAAAGATATCAAAAATCTGTTCACGAAATATAGGCCACCCTGTACTTATATATTATATAACATACATGTGAGACTACAATTTTACATAAACAAATAATTTTTATCTATTACAGTTTTCTATATTTGTCATTTAAAACACCCTAGATTAGTTTTTATTTGAAAAAAACAGTTCTAATATGGAAACACTGAATGAGAACAAGTACGGCGGCATCCGAAATTGTCGAGATCACCGACGGCTGCACAAACCGCTGCCGTCGACGGCGACGGCAATTTGCCGTCCCGCGCCTGTGTGTGAAAGCACCCATTTGATTACATTGAAGTCGGCAGCGCTGACGCCGACGGCAGCGGTTTTGCCGTCGTGTGTGAAAACGGCCTAAAGGTGTAAAATAAAGTAATACACATTTGTGTAATAAACAAAATAACTAAATTAAACAATAATAAATTGGTTATTCCTTAAAAAAAAAGACTTTGGAACAAAAACAGTTAATTTTTTTTTTGTACTTTGTGTACAGCAAAAAAGCAGCTAATGCAGTAATATTTTTCACAAACGGTACACTGCCATTTTGTAGATAGACTACTATCGTTTGATTCACATTCAGCCGCACTGCGTACGTAAATATGCAGACTTGCAGAAGATTGCAGTGAAATATTACATTAGTGTCACGCGGTCCAAGTGGACGCTCAGACAGCGAGACATACATGTGGTGTCTCAAACAAAATCTCAAAAAAGTACTATAAGGAACATTATTTTTCAAAATCGCAACAAGCATAAGTCATAATAATACATAACAATAAAATTACAACAACAGAAAACATTTGGGCCCAGGGACCCAAATTTTGCATCTCACACCCGGGCTTAACGTGTTAATATTATTATAACTGAACATTTTTGTCTTACCTTAATTTCCGATAGAGTTATCCTTAAATTGGGATCCTTAATGAGCATTTGTAGTATAAGACTTTTGAGTTCTTCGGACACGATCGGTGTTTTTGGAAATTCGACTGTCTGATGTCGAATCCGCGCATACAAGGCTACTTTGTTTTCGTCGTAGAAAGGAACTTGTCCATACACTAAGGCAAACAGGGTTACGCCCATAGACCAAATATCTGCACCCTGAAAAACAAAATACAAAGTATAACACTATAATGATGATACACACCAGCCGCAATTAAAATAGAGCCCTTTGTAGGATCCATTTGAGCCACCAAGATCTTGCTTTTTTGGGAATGAGTATGCTACGTTGCTACGTTAATAAAATCTATTTCAAAAACGACTAAGCAGCAGTAACGTTGTTTAAAACACGTTCACTGCCACTGACTCGAGGTTCTAGTCATGGCGGTCGTTCATTAGGAGCCAATGACTAGACATTTAAGTCACGGACATATCTGTACTAAATGTTCCAGTATTTTGTTGGCCGTTGTGAGCCTACTTTACGGTTTTACTGGCTTGTAGGGAAAGGTGAACCTCAACTTTTCCTGGTGTCGGTTTTTAAAATTTGTTTTGGTAAGCAGTTACAGTTTTAATAAAATATACTAAACATTAAATATTTCAATAAAACGCGTTGGCCTCTGAGGGTCGGCACAAAATTTTGGTTGGCAGTGAACGTGTTAAACATAGTCTGTAGAAATTAGGGACTTATGTCGAAAACACTAAATTAAAATAAAATAGTCGAGAAAAGGCTTCCCACACAAATATAAGTTATTGATATTGTCACAATCAGAGTTTTTGAAGTAAATTTTGTAACGCTGTACTTGCAAAGTTCGTTAGATTTGTTCATTTACCGTTATGTACCCAAAACTCAGACGGAAGGACCCCCGCTACGGGGTAGTATTTAAGCAAAGATTTAATGTTTATCTGGCGACTCTACTTGCTGCGGGGCTGCGGCTACTCTATTTGCTGCGGCTACTCCCGCCGGCCGCTTTTGGGGGCAGTTGGCCCAACCGGCCACTGTCTGTGCATTTGTTATTATTATGTAAGTAATCATTTTGTATCGTTTGACTATTGTTTGATTGTGTTATTGGTGAATGATTGTTCTTGTATTGTGAGTGAGACCCATGTATTTGTATGTAAAGCCAAGTAAAGTATTTGTTAATAAATAGTTTATGAAAAGCGAGTGTTCCCATCTGAGTGTTATTTGAGTTAATCTGAGTGTTTTATTAAAGTATATCTAGAGTTTACGCCCCCGTAACTCGCGAATAGTAAACAAACGTCAGTATTCCTAATTATAAAGTCCGGTCTTTTCATAGCCGCGACATTTTGGTGGAGGCGCCGGGCAGGGCCCAAAGTACGATCCCGTACGTACCTCGAAATTGTAAAAGTTTATTTTGTTTTTGGTGTTGGCAATTTTAAATTAAGATTAATTTGGAATCATGGCGTTTGTGAATTGTAACGCACATACATTAAGTCGTGCTCCACGTTTACCGTCATTTACGGAACCTCCTGTATTTTATCCAGGTGTCGATCCAATTGATTTCATGAATGAGTTTAAAGCTGTTGCTTGTATAAATAATTGGAATGAAGGGCACTGTTTAATTTATTTTCGAAATTCATTAGTAGGTGATTCTCAAAATGGGTTTGATCATTTTAAAAGGCGGAATCCAAGTGCAAATTGGCAAAATGTTGTAGATAAATTTTATTTAGAACATTTGGGACGTAGTTACGAACGTGAAATTCAGTATAGGCTTATGAGAAAACGGCAACAGCGTAGTGAAAACTTAAAAACGTATTTCAGAAGTGTTGTAGTTTTGTGTACCGAGAGCAATAAAATGATGTCAGAAACCGAAATTTTAGAATATTTTATAGATGGTTTATTGCCCGAGTATTTAAGTAACTTGTATTTGTGTAGGGCCAAGTCACTTAAGCATGCTGAACAGTTGGTTGACCTAATAGTAAAGGCAGAAGATGCTGTTAATTTGCAAAAAGATCGTGTTGATGGTTTTAAAAATAAATTTTCAGTCAGAGAAAATGAATCATTCAGAAATGATTATAGGGTTCCGTTTAATAGAAATTTAAATAAGAATAAATTTGTAGAACAGCCAAGATGCTACAGTTGTGGACTTGTAGGCCATATTTCTCGAAATTGTTCACAGCGCAGTTTTAGTAAGCAAAGGCCGAATATTTCTAAATTTAACAGAGAAATTGAAAGTGATCAGTTTAGGATGTCAGGTAAATTTTACGATAGGGATTATTCAGTGAAAAGTAAAAGTTTTGAAAATGTTGATTATAAACAAAATTTAAATAGTTGCTTGGTAGCACAAGATGAAGTAAAAAATTGTTTTTTAGTGTCGAGGGTCTCAAATTTTGAAAATTCAAGTATAGAAACAAGAAAACTTATTGATAAAAGTAGTGTTTGTGAAGTTATTGTACAAAATGATGTGTATGATCAGGCTAAAGATAATACCAGTAAAGTTTGTGAAATTGTTGCTCAAATTGATGTAAGTGATCAGGCTAGCGTAAATTTTGAAACTGAAAGTAATAGTAATTTGCAAAAATCTGTTAACAGTTGCAGTGAATCAGGTAGCATTGACAAAGATTTTAATGAGGTGTTGTCTCAGGTCAGTGTCGAATTAGATATAAATGATAATGAGGGTATTTTTGTAGACAATGGTCCGCTAGAAAATGGCCGCGACAATATTGTTAATACCTATTGATAAAAAATACTCTATACAGGGTGTTTCACTTTTCCATGGGCCACTATTGCTATCTCCGTAAATAATGAAAATACAAGGTTGGTTAAACGAGACAAAAGTTAGCTATTTAGGAGGGTACTTTAAACCAAATCTTGTTGTGTTTAAAAATTCCATGGCTTGCGTGATATAACGAAAAAACCGAAATCGATCAAAATTTTTAAACTTAAATATCTCGCTTATTGTTGCGAATACACAAAAACGTCAAAGGAAAAATGTTTTGTAAATGTTGTTTTCTATAAGATGGCGATGGTCAGATTTTTTTGTATAAATTACCGTGCGAGATATTTGACAAAACAGCTTTTTTTTAAATGGCAATCGTAGTAGGTGATGACTTAGATTTAAAGATTATATTTTTCTCTTTACAATGATATAATATTTTGTATGTCTAATTTCAAAAATAAGCGAAATAACCTAAAAAAATGCACAATCTTAAGATAAAAATCAAGGTTGCCTTGGAAAAAAAAATAAAACCGACTTCAATTGTTTTATTTCGACTATTTTCTTTCATTATTAAGTCCTATTTGATCAAAACTAACATCTGATAGTGATAGTAATACATTCTTCGAAGGACGACGTAGTTAAGAGTTTATTGCTTTTTTCACTGTACCGCTCATTTCGTTTACTGATCCATCTTTTTTAAGTTCATTTATTTCTGTAAATACATCTTCCGTGTTCACCTGCACTTAATTGAAAATGATGGCAATTGATGTCGTGGGCATACTTAAATATACAGGGTGTCACTAGTGCGACATCGGTCGATTGTGGCTAAACGGTTTGAGATAGAAAGTTGATTCAAACGCTAATTGATACAGTTTTTTCTGCCAAACACGATAAAAATATATTCAAATATACAGGGTGAGTCACCTCTCCGGAACTAACAGCAATTTTTATATTTCAAATACAACACCTCATTTTTTATTTAACATTTATGACCACCTTTATTTTAGCTTTGCATCAATATAAAATAATACAACTTTTTATGCAGCGTTGTCACTAAAAAAAAATAATTTTCAAAATTTTGCAAGGTCTTTATTTAAAAAATTCTCCTGAAGTTAATTTTCGAAGTACAGCGTTGTTATTTGGTAAGGACATGCAGAAAACATTGCTCTATTCGCTCAATATAAAAAAAGTTTGAATCCACGCGTACAGGGTGTTCATAAATAGGTGGCCACTTCCATGATTTTCAAAAACTCGTGACTCAATTTATTCAAATGCAAACCCCTGCATTTTCTTATGTCATCGAATTCGTCTTTAAGAGAGCTCCTTTTTTTGTTAAGTACGTCGTATACCCAAAACTCATACTTTTCGAGATATTCGACATTTTTTCATCTAATCGTTATTAAAGCAAATAGAGTGCCGTGGAAATCGAAAAAACTGACTGTTCACTTCACTAACGTCAAAATTTTTTTAGTCATTGAATAGGAACTCGCAGTATATCGCGTTTTTCTTCGTTATTAAAGTTCATTTTTACGAATTTATTAAGGTGACAAGTAGCAGGCTTCCAAAACTTTTAGTTTGTTGATTGGTTGTCATGGAAACAACATAAACTACAATGACCGGCCTACCTGATTTATAAGGGTTATTGTTTAAAACGCATTTTTTTCAAATTTGACAATAAAAGAAGAAGTAAAATACGATGTGTGATACATCAATGGATTTAGAAAAATAAATGCTATTTGATTATGTAAATCGCAAAAATTGCGCCCATAAGAAAAAACAAAGTTGGTTGTCATAAAACAAAAACGAATCGATCTAGAAAAAATATGTGACCATCATCCGATTCGGCTTAAAAAGTTGCTACGGCAATGTTTTTACACATTTGAAATATTTTATACTCCAAAGGAGACGATTTTCAAAAATCGTATTTTGCGGTTTTTCCCAATTTTCTCGGATACCGTTTGATATATTTCCAATTTCTCTTTGGATTATCAATGAGCATCGAATTTAGCAACTTTGCCAAATTTAAACCTATACTGTAGCTATTATAAAAAACGAGATCCCCACTAGGGACTCTGTCCCGGGAATTTTCCGAGACGTAAGTCCCGGGAATTCCCGGGACTTTCTTAGTCTCGAGTCCCGGGACATTTAGTTCGAGACTCGAGACGAGACTAAATGTTACAGAACACTGAAATTAATTTTTTATACTTCTTATTTTTAAACAAATTTTACTGCCATGAGTTTAGCAAAAATATTTTGTTTCATAATTTTTTATGTTTATAGTTTATACTAACAATCAGTATTTACTTAATTGTTTATGTTTATTTCTTGTCTGCTTTAAAGCTAAAGGATAATTGTTAAGTTTATTAGTAAAAATATATTTTACTTATGCTTGTTATGTTTTAAAGTTTAATGAAAATTGTTAAGTTTATTTAAAATTGGCATTTACTTGGAAATATATACTTTATTACTGTAGAATGTAGACTTAATTAAAAATAATAACACTATTCGTACTAGTATACTTTATTTATAAAATAAATGCTTCAAAAACAAAATCCGTGAATTTGGTTTAATTTAAAAAAAAAAACTGTCAGCTGTCACGACCGATTCACGATCACGATACGTGCAAAGAAGCAATTTTAAATATGTAGCGGGTGCTTTCAGAAACAATGTCACTGTCAAGAAAACTAATTTTTTACAGTGAAAATAGCTGATGAATTTTGAGTACATGAATATATATCATCATTTTTCTTGCACCTTATAAAATCTTCCGTCAATTTTGACGGGTTATACCACCATTTTCTAGTATGTAAATAAAATTCGCAAAAGTCTTAAAGTCCCGGGAATTCCCGGGACTTTGATAAAAAAAGTCTTGAGTCCCGCGACTTTAAAAATTGTCGAGACTCAGAATCCCTAATCCCCACGCTTAAACTCGAATTTCAATCACCCTGTAGATGGGTATAAACTACAGGCCTATGGTTAGACCTACCATATTTTCGTAAAGTCAAACCCGACGACCTTTTCTTTTATCACAAGAAATTGGCACAAAAAAGTGGGGGGGTGGAGACACAATGCATCCAGGCGTTTTTTTTTTTGATTTTAAAAGCTCAAACGTGTTTTAATGCCAAATTAAATAATGTAGAGTACAAAATTGCAGTTTTATGGCAAACTCTTCTTACGTTTTTTATCTGAACGTCCCACACTCCTCACAAACTTATTTTTAATAAAGGTAAAAACTTTCACTAATAATATCTATTTAGGTAAAGGTAACATAAACATAATATTACCATACATTTTAATGCAGAAGTAAAACTATTTCGGTCAAAATTTAAAATTTAAAAAAATCGGAAAAACATCAGCTTGTGTATTAAACTTTTTTATTTTATTCGTCGCTGTTCTCATACATTTTAACAGTATTTGTAAACAAGACATTGTGTATTAGCTCGAATCCGGGCCCCCTTTGCAGCCCCGGGCCCCGGGAATTAGTTCTGTCTCCCCCCCTCCCCCAGTGATAGGCCCTAGGCATTGGGGACTGTTATATAAAATCAAACTGTGATTACTACACAACATGTACAATATCCTCAACAAGTCCTTCTTAAATAACAGACAGTTCCTCGTTAGATACCAAAATAAGTACACAAATATTAAATCTATAGTCTGGTGTACCACGGGGTAGTGCACTCGGACCGATCTTATATTTGCTTTATACCTCGGACCGTCCGACTTCAAGCAATACAACAACTGCGATTCTTGCTGACGACACCACAGTAATGGCTTCCCATGTAAACCCAAAAACTGCATCTGAACTCCTACAACAAAGCCTGACCAAAATACAGAGATGGTTCAAGTTATGGCGAATAAAAGTGAACGAGCAAAAGTCGACACAAGTAACCTTTACAATGAAACGAGAAACTTGTCCACCTGTAAAACTAAACAATCAGAAATTACCACAGGTTACATATGCATAATACCTAGACCGCAGGCTTAAATGGAAGACGCACATCGAGGCAAAAAAGAAACAACGAAACTTAAAACTTAGAAGAATGTACTGGCTAATAGGACGAACATCTCAGCTCACACTGGAAAATAAAATACTAGTTTATAAAGCAATATTAAAACCAATTTGTTGCTATGGCATACAACCAGAGCTGGGCATTACTTAAGTATTTTTGTACTTTATTAAATATTTTATTGAACTCACCCAAAAATATGCTAAAAATGTTGTTTGGGAAATTAGAAATTAAAAATGCTATTAAAGATATTAATACCGAATACTTAAAAGAATACTGCTTAATCATGGAACCTCTTGCAGCAACAATTGATCTATTGCAAGGAAAACAGTCATCATACTACGGGTGTATTCGGTATATATTATGAAGTTTAGTATAGCTTAAAGTCAAATTTGAAAAAGTCAAATTTAAAACATACAACAATAATTTTAAATGCTTGTATTATCAACAGTTTACGCAATTTTTTTAAAACTATTATAATTTAAATCCAGAAATAAACGACGCAATTGTTGCTACAGTGACATTACCAAAGTTTAAGTTAAGATGGTTTAGTGCAATAGAAGACAATGTAAAAACCTAACTAGAAAATATATTCAAACGATAATAATAAATATCTAGGTACCTACATAACATTTTATTTCGTTTATGTTTCAAAAATATGTTGTATTTTGTGTGAGATGTGAATATTATATAACATTTGTTTTTTCGCAAGTACTTAGCACTTTCATTTAAAAATTAAAATTGTATATTTTTTATTATGTACCAATTTTTTATTTGTTTATAGAAAAATAAAATTTATATTTCGACATATTATTTTTGTTTGTTTTATATGTAAGTACTATAGCAATTCATTCACTTTGTATGTGACCACGGTTAAAATAATAAACTAAACAAAAATTTTAACTTCAATCGAAATTTTACAAATGATAGAAAACAATTCTAAATTTTAATCAAAACCCACAATACAGTATAAAATTCTTATCAAATAACAATTTCTTATATATTCTTTACCATAAACGGCAATATTTTTTATTGTTATTGCTTGTTATTAATAAATAGATATGTATATTTCAACGTTTATTAAAAGATAGCACTTAATTCATAAAACTTTAAATAAAAGTGGGTACATCTAAAGACTGTCGTTACAAAGCAAATTGTATAAGAATATTTTATGTACTTACATATGCGTTTATTACATTTTGTTTTAAATATTTTCTTGGACACAATCGCTAGAAATAGTTATACAATAATTTAATAAATAATATCTGCAAAAAGTACTTGAAGAGTACTTGAGAAATACTTAAGTACTTTTTGCAAGTACTTGTACTTAAGAATCAGTAGGTACTTTTAAAAATAGCGGTACTGGTACTTAAAATCCAAGTACTTCTCATAAGTACTTAAGACTTAAGACTTAAGTACTTTTTGGCCAGTACTTGCCCAGCTCTGCATACAACTATGGGGCTCTGCAGCCACATCCAACATTGAAATGTTGGAAGTATTCCAGGCTACAGTTTTACGCAGAATTGTTAACGCCCCTCCCCCTTGGTTTGTGACCAATGTAATAATTAAACAAGACCTAAATATACTGTAACGTTTATTAACGTAAAAACTAAGAAATGTCTACAAATCAATCAACATACTTCACAACTGACTAGCCCACCAACATGACATAAAGCGTCTCTGTTTTTATTAAAATATTCTACAATATATCCAAATCATCAACTCGTAACAATACCAACAGTTAAAGAAGAATTGAGCAACCTTAGTGTAAATGCAGTAATAGGATTGCAGTGCACGCAAACAGTCTAGTGCGGAGGCTCATGAGTGATCGTGAGTGTAAACGCAGACTTAAAAGGTTTAAACCACTAGAATTAGGGCATAGATTTAAGTTTTAAGTGATGAACACTGTATAAACATTATTATAGCTTTTGATGATATAATGATATAATGAAGCCAGTATACACTGGGATATTGCCTTATTGCCTACACGCTCCATCAATCCGACACAACATTTGCTTGATATCTAAAAACGGATAGATGCAAATTAACCTGGGCCGTTAATAAAAAAGTAATGTCCTAAAACTGTAAAATTTTGTTCCTAAAAACCATTTAAAAAATTCAATCAAACACATTTTGTTGAACCGTGTTTAATATACATATTACATTATTCATTACCTTGCCACTGAACGAGTCTCTATTTTCACCTAGTGCTTCGGGTGCTGTAAAGGCAGGAGTACCAACTGTGGTGGACAAATAGGCGTCGGGTCCGTCGAATTCGTTGCACACTCCCAAGTCAGCGATTTGAACTCTTCCAGATTCACTAAGTAATAAATTTGCTGGTTTTATGTCCCGATGTATTATTCTTTGATAATGTACTGGAAAGAAAGGTTCGACTTAGTCGAGTAACACATCACAATTAACTTATTTATTTAATTGTTTAGTTCTTAGTCTGTCTACTGTTAGGTGAAGGACACAAATTATGATTAGAAAATTATAAAAATTTATTTTCATAGTGTATACAGGGTGCGCCATTAGTGCGATAAAGTCCATTATTGCCCTTAATGTCAACTTAATAAAAAAAAGTTTTTAATGAAACTTATAGTATTTCTACACGTGCATGTTTAAAAATTAGTTTCAAGTATACAGGGGGTTTAACAATTGACACCAATTAACTCTGACATTTGTTACTACAGAAATTATTGTTTCTATTGTCAAAGTCGGGGCCTACTCCGAGAAAACTAGGAAATTCCTACACAACGCTTATAAGAATAAGTAAAATGTAAATATCTCAGAAAATATTCATTTTAGGTATAGCTAAGTATTAAGAAAAGTTGAAGAAAAACAAAAATGCAACAAAATGACGTAATAATATACAGGGTGTTCCATTTGAAAAAATAAAGTTATTGATGTTTGAAAATTG